>JARHVA010000217.1:6610000-6625000 GCA_037957365.1 Torreya grandis
AATTAATTTTTCTTGTTTCCTTGTAAGAGAGAAGAGAAACCATCTCTCAATCAAGAAGAGAAGTTGCACTAAATAAATACCATCTCATTGAGGGATCTAGTTATTCTCATTAAGATAGGGGTGATGGCACATAATCTGGTATAGTAATACCACTGATGAGGGAAAAAATGAGGATATTTATCTTTCCTACTACTTCACAATGTCATCTAGGTACATCCCTAAATCTAGGTTTTAAAATTTTGAAAGCTTATTGAAAATTGAAGTGATAAAAAATAAATTTTTGGAATTTTTAATGTTTCATTCAATTTTGTAATAGCCTCCAACATTAGCAAAATTTTACCTCCATATGCTCAACATTTTCCTTCAGTGCAAGGTATGTGACTTCATGTTTGCAATTACATTATTTATTGAATTACATGAGCAATAGCACAGTAAATTGAATTTTTAAATATTTTATAGAAAAAGAAGCTTCACCTTCTCTTCAAACACATCCACTACTACAAATATATATTGGTAAATCAAAGTATGGATCCTAAATCTAAGGTCTCTAACTTACAGTTTAACTATTTAACTCATTTTAAATTTGGTTGAAGTTTGTTTATTGATTTTTATGTCATTTCCTATTATAGAGGAATGTTACATAAGAAGTCACATACCACCACCACCCCCACCCCACTCTATATAGCCTAAGGGAAGAATTTGGCATTGGCCATAAGTAGTATGGGAACAATGCATATAACAACATCAAATTTCCCTAGTTTTTCTATGGGTGGAGTGTCTACTGCAACAGGTGTAATTACAATTTTGTAGAATATAGAGCTTGATGATGCTTTCCTTGAGGGTATTGATACAATGCCTCTAGATAGATTTATTGCACATAATATTATTTAGGGATCTCAATTCTAGGATCTTGAAAAAATAGTTAGTCATGGTTCATCTAGTTCACACCTGAGGAAACCAATGTTGAGGATCAATATTTTGATGAACTAACATTCTTTCCATTAAATAATCTTATTGCAGATAATGATTTTGATTTGTTATATGATATAGTATAGAGTGATTTGAAAGTATTTAAATAATGGGAGATTCGAGTCAAGGCTTTGGTAAAGGAAACTAATGAGGGTTATCATAACCATTCATAAAGATATTGTTTGGTTGAAAATGATCCCTCAAAAATTGACATTTTAGTGAATCAAGCTAAATTGAGATCAATTATAGTTTCAATTAACTATAATGATAGTTTTTTAGATGTTATGATAAATAAATTAGAAAATTTGAATGCAGAGGCACAAACATATTACAAAAGATAGGCAAGAGATCAAAACCTTTGCCATCTTGTCAATTCAGAGAGAGATAAAGCTTTGGTAAGAAATAATTTTTTTTCCTTATATTGAAATAGTAATAAATTTTAAAAAAATTAATCACACTTTTGTAATTTTAATCTTCCACACTTTTGTTTCAAGAATGCCATCAAAATATGACAACCTAAATAATTAAGCATAAATAATAAAATATCCATCTGGAAAAAGTGTGAAAAAGATTAAATACAACAATTAAATGTAAGGATAAACTTATGCTAGAAAAAAAATATAATAATACGCTTATGAGGATCATCAAAGAACACAACATGGATCCAAAATTTATTTTGAAGTAGAAAACAAATGTGGATCACTCTATACTATCGACAGGAGTTGTAGTGCATGAAGAAAGGACACAACTTGCAAATATAAATGCTTCTGTAGAGGATCTCATTTGAAGAGGTGTCTTAGAATCTACTTCAAGGAAAGGGGAAGCTAAAACAACATCATCTAACTCTCAATAGAAAAATTGAATTCCTAATATTTAATGATGTCTTCTCACTACATGTTGAAAATGTCTATTGTGAATTGTATCTCTCTTTAATGCAAATGAAGTATTTTACATTGTAAATGAAACTTGCAATTTTAAATATAAGTCTATTTTTATTTTTATGATGATTTTAATGATTTTTACATATGTTATGTTGACAATGAACAATTTATATTTTAAATAAAACTTTCAATGTTAAATATTAGTATGTTTTTCTATTTTATTCAGTGCATTTTATGCATGTCAAGTTTTCTATTATATTAGAAATTTACTACTTAAGATGTATAGTTATAAGAGCATAATTCATAATTGTATAGTGTTCACAACCACATGAAATAGTCACTACATTAAAAAAAAAGTGTAAAATAAATATTTTAAATACATATAACCTAAATATATTATTTAATAAATCTTGAATTTTGAATAATTTTTTTATTTGATAGGGTAAAAATGCTTTTGAAATCAGAGCTATGAACTAGAGAGGTGAGGGTTTTAACAACTAGACCCACATCTAGGTATAACAAAGAGGGTAAAAAAGGATCCCCCTAAAAACTAAGTACATTGAATAGGGTTTTAAAGGTCCATAAAACTTTAACAAGTGAAGTAAAGGCACCCACAACCTTAGCTAGACTAGAGAACATGAGGGTTTCAAGGGTTCCCAAAACAAAGGGTTTTAAGGATCATGTGACCTGTAATACATAAATATGTTATTGAATAGTGAATATCGAAGGGCTATCTCCCTTCATCATTTATTATTTGAGGGTATTTCAAACCATAATATCCACTAGAGAAGGAGGTCTTCCACCACTAGGATCTTCCACACAACCTCCATATAGTAGAGTTACAACGAGTGGGTTTATCTTCCCACAAAGATTCACAACCTATTCAAATCATAATAAGGAAGTTTTGAGTCACTCTTAACCATTAATAAGATAAGTAAAGGTACACATGATCTTGGTAAAAAAAAGGAGTTTTGAGGATCCCACAACCTAGAAAAACACAATAAGAAGCAAACTACATAACATAATTTCAACTGGAAAAGGAGGTCTTCCATCTCTTGGTCTTCTACATAGCCACTAAATAATTGAATCATAACAAGTGGGATTGAACCAAAACCTTTATGAATAAAATCAAGGGTGTTTTAAGGTTCTCGCAACCATTAAACATAAAAAGATGAAATAAAATATTTAATCTCAAAGGGTAGATTCCCTTTGCCATGTCATTCTTGAGGATACTGCTAAACAAACAACCATCTAAAGAAGAAGAACTTTTGACACCTAGGTCTTCCACCTAACCACCACACTACCAAACATGGCTAAATAAAACAACATCCCCTAAAAAGGATTTTTCCATAACCGATTTGATTCTGTGAGATCCTATAACTTCGTGAGACCAAGGGTGGTCTCCTCTAACATCCATTCTTAAATTTCATAAGGAGTATACCAAAAAACATGGTCCTCCTAAACCTATAAAAAGGACTTCCACAAAATTTATTACTCCTAAAAACTAGCATTCCATAGAAATAAGCACTTTGAGATAGACCAAAACACTGCAATGTTAGGATGAGGTAAATGGATTATTTCATTGTCTAGGCAATCAAATAAGTTTAAAACATGGTCTCCTCTAATAACCATGACATTCAATATAATAGGGGAGTGGGTTACTCTAACACCCATCTTTCCCAAAAATAGAATCCTAGGGTGGGATCTTCCATCTTCCACCCCAATGAAGGACCACAGATAAATGAAATTACTTACAATGCTCAGGTGGGATAAATAGTTTTTTTCATTGTTCAATCCATCATAAGGGGTTATAGCATGGAATCTTCTAATATCCATGTCACTCAAAGAACTAAAAGAGTGGGTTCCTATAATATCCAACTTAGCCCAGAAAAATATCTTGGGGTGGGATCCTCCATCATCCACCCCATAAAAGGACCATAGAAGAAAAATCAATGTTGTTCTAGTTTCTTGGATCAAAATGATCCAAAACTTAGAAGTTATAGTTGATAAATATTTCAATAGCATAGAAATAACACAGTAACAATGAATTCTCTGAGAAGAGATGAAGTATTACTCAAGATCACAATACAAATATATGCTTATCTCTAGGAAGAGATGTCTATCTTCACATTTCGGGTTACCTCTTCATTTATACACATTTTGAAAGCATGTGAAGGATTTGGAAGGTCACCAATATTTAGGGAGACTAAGTGGTTTGACTTATAAGATTTAAAACAATATAGAATTCAAGGAACTACTATTTTTACAAACTTACTATTTTTAGATTACACTACTAAAATTGAAATTTGTGGCACTTACATTGGGTTTTTTGGGTTAAAAGTTCATTTAGAAAATATAAATTCCATCTCATGATTTTATCCTCACTCTTACCTTTCCAATGGTTCAAATGGTGAGTCAATTGGAGCTACGATGCAAAAGTTATGGCTCCCAGAAGTTCTGTCATCAACTTACTATTTTTAGATTACACTACTAAAATTGAAATTTGGGGCACTTACGTTGGGTTTTTTGGGTTCAAAATTCATTTATAAAATATAAATTTCATCTCATGATTTTATCCTCACTCTTAGCTTTCCAACGGTTCAAACGGTGAGTCAATTGGAGCTACGATGCAAAAGTTATGGCTCCTAGAAGTTCTGTCATCAATTGGGGTGGAACTGTCACCCGAATTGTCGCCTAAATTGTTGCCCAGATCAAAAAATAAAATTTAGACTGCTGAAGGTCTTACACTCCTTTTTATCTTGACACTTTTATGGAATCAATCTCTCCTCATAAAAACCCCAGGTAGATTGACTCCCTACTTGAGTAAGGGCTATTGAAGAAACCTAATAGGTGTTGTGAACAACTTCTACTCTAATTTTCTTTTTCAAAATACACCCAAAAGCTCCCTTATGCTCAAATAGAGAACTGATTCTTTCCCATCCAACTTTCCATTTAGTCTTAAGGGGGATGTTGTTGATGGCATATACAACCCCCAATCCACCCAAATTTGGGTCAGCTTCATCTCCTCCTTGCCCTTATTTTCCTCCTCTCCCATGTCTTATTAGAAGAAGTCTTATTTCACTCCTAATCCCATCCATGTCAAAATAGGTGTTTTGGTTTTCCCACTAAAATTAGAATTCATAATGTTGAAGGTCTTCTACACTAAAACTCTCCTACATACCTTTTGATTCAAAATTATGAGGGATGTTAGTGGTAGAATGGACTACTCCCGATCCATCTAGAATTGGTACATCTTCATCTCATTCTTTCCCTTGATTTAATTCTTCTCCATGTCCTAATAAGAGAAGTATCCTTCTTATTCCACTCCTTCCACTTCCTTTGACCATATAAAAGTGAATTTTAGATTGCTAAAGATCTTTCATAGTTACCATTACTTCCTTTCATTCAGATTGAAATTCAAATTGAAGTTGTTGAAGGTCTTTTATAGTGACTGTTACTTTCTCCCACTTAGATTGAAATTAAAATTGGAGTTTATAAAGGTATTATATAGCTACCATTACTTCATGTTGCTCAAAATGAAAATCAAATTGAAATTGTTGAAAGTCTTCCATAGTTACTATTACTTCCTCCTGCTCTGATTAAAATTCAAAATGAAATTATTGAAGGTCTTTTGTAGTTACCGTTACTTCCTCCCACATAGATTGAAATTCAAATTATAATTGTTGAGAGTATTATATAATTACCATTACTTCCTATTGTTTAGATTAAAATTCAACTTGAAACTACTAAATTTTTAACAATTGTAATATAACTTAAAACTATTTTAAAATAACACAATATTATAATTTATGCAATCTTGAAATTTACATGATACTAATGTTTTAGTGATTTATGATACTAATTACACTAGTATGTTATTTTTAATTGTATGAGATATAAAGGATAATATAAAATTCAATTACAAAATTTAAATTTGTAACATACATACTAAAATTCAAGTAGCTAAAGCAATTTTTGAGTACCCTGTTGTTGATAATTATTATTTGTATGTATTGTATCTAACACATATACAGTCTCAATATGAAGATTAGCTTTATCATTTGTTTTATTCATGAATCCTCTTATTTTATTGAGTGAATTCCAAATTTGAAGTGCTCTATCATAGGTAAACCCATTTATTGGATAAGGTGAAACATACAATCTCAAACATGTCTCTAGATTTATATCCAATCTATTATGAAGTTTCAATTTAATAAAGATAATGCACTAAAGACCCTTTGATCTTCCATATATCCCAAAATCATTATTTGGAAGAGCTCATAAAATCAAAAATATTCACTAATATATTCATGTAAGATAGGACTATGATACAAGTTTTTCCATAGCCTTGTAATAACACCATTTTTAGTTTTCTTATTTAGACATTTATATTGATCAATCATTCTAGCTATAAAATGGGTTGACTATGTTATCAATAAATATTTTCACAAAATAACTTGAATTTTAAATCTACTGATAACTATAGAGTTATAAAAATGTTAATGAGAATTCCCCTGTATTTGAGAAATAAATTACTGATTCATTCTTCACCATCCCAAGCTCTCCAAATATGGGATTAATATTTGTTAAATTTTTCCAACTAGAAAAAATAGAAAGCTTTAATTATTCATTCTTTTTCAACTATATGTTTCATATGTCTCTAATTATTTTCATACCCTAATACATATCTAACATGCTTGCATTCATTGGCATCTTTCCATCTACGTGTTTTTGTAATTTGTCTATCTTGTTCTACCAACACAAACTTTGCTAGAATGTTTCTCAATTGTGTTGAGCTTAAGTTGCATTTTTTGGTCCTTTCCTAATTTCCAAGTACATTTACATTAAATTGGGGTATCATTATTTCTTACTATCTCTACTAGTTCAATGAAAGGAAATTGTGTTGCCTAGTTGAACTTAAAAGACCTTCCAATATTCCATCTTCTTTCCTTTCTTCACACATATTTATGAGTACTTTTATCAGTTGAAGTTTGTGTCTATTATGTAGAAGAGTATTCTATTGGACAAATATCATCATTTGGAGTGTCCTCAAGTCTCCTCTTGCTTATAAATAATTTTGGATTTGTATTTGAATAGGAGTTTTTTTAATGAGATCTAGAAATTTCTTTCAATGTTTGTATCATATCATTTGGTTTTTCATTTGCTAGAGCCATGCCATATTTATGTATGTCTTCAAGTGGTGGCATATCATCATCAATAATATATTCAAATGGTGAAATTATATTATGATAATATATTTCTTTTGGAAAACCACTATTAGTGGAGGGATCTACATGCATAGAGGTTTTGCTATTTTCCTTTAAATGTAAAATAATAGTTACTAAAATAAATAAATAATTATATAAGTCATTTAGTACTTGTATTTTGAGTTAGTGTAGGTTGAATTTCCTTGGTTTTTCTTGTTATTTTACCAAAATAAGCTAATATGCTATTTATCATTAATAATTACCCTGATCTCTTACCATTATCACTATAAACCATGGCAGACAACATTTTTTTGTAAGACAAGCTACAACTTGGGCATTGTCCTTTCTCTATGGCCACCATCAAAGGTGTGTACCCACTACCAAGTACCTTTAGTTTTCACCCTATAGGTTCTATTTAGATACTATAGACTTTGTCTATTCTATCTGGTCATCATCTAAACCTCTGAATAATGTTTAGGTCCTCTTGATGGCATCTAGATCTACTAGAAGATGTTTAGAGCCTCTGGTCATCATCTTGTCCTAGTGGACATTGTTAATCTTTTGTAAGTGACATATTTTTTTCATGTCCACCATATAAAACTTGTGGATAGTGTCCAACCTTTTTGTACATTGTCTAAACCATTTGGTCATTTTTTGGTTTAAATAAACACCATCCAACCTTTGTAGGCAATGTCCTATTTATGTGATCACTGTCTAGACCCTATGGACATTGTACAACCTCTTTGGATGCCATCCAACACATATGGTCACTACTAATCCTGAGAGACATTGTTAAACCTATGTAGATGATGTCATAGCTAATAGTCATTATCTAGACCCCCTTATATGCTATCCAACCCCTATAGATGCTGCATAATCCTTTTAGTCACTATCTAGCTCTAGTAGACACCATCTAGAGGTTATGGATGACATCCCATCCTTCTATTCATCATTTAGGAAAAATGGATAATGTTCAAGTCTTGTGGATTCCATCTTGGTCCCCTGGGCATTGTACATAGTCTTTTTTCCCTTTCCAAAGCATATGAACACCATCGAGTTGTTATGGTCATCATCTTAAGTGTGTGGCAACATACATGTGTATCAAGGCGATGCTAATTTTTTGATCTCGATCATCTATAAAAGATATTAGATATGAAATTTATAATATATATTAAAAAATAGAAAAGAATGTCCTTTGATGCTATGGAAATTTATAGTCATAATTGTGGAATTAGTTGTCAACAATAGGTGAGTCGACCTCTACATCTCATTTATTGTTAAAAAACCATATTGTCCATGAATTTTTTTGGATATGATGCTTCTTTATTAAAGCATTAAATAAAGGTCCTTTCAAATAAAACACTTAGAGATTGGTTCCTCTTGCTTAACCATGGATAAATTATGCTTCCTTGATGAAGCATATGGAGAGTTGGGGTGATTATGCCATAAATTTGTATAAATATGCAAGTATTTAGGTTGGGAAGATAATATTCACAAAACCTCATAAATGTGTGGATAATTACATGATATAATAACACAAATAACTACTTATAAAATAAATTGGAACCACACAAATGGGTTTATTAAAAGTAAAAACTAAATCAACCATTAGACATGGCTTATAGATTCAATTGTATAGTTTTTACTCAATCTTGCTTAATTTTGCTCAATGTAAAATAAAATTCATGATTGAAAGAGAATGAAAAATAGTCATGCCCCCATCATGACCACATTTATGATTGTATATTTTCATTCAAGTTAGATCAATGTATAATAAAATGTGTTATCAAAAGAGAATGAAAAATGTTCATGCCCCCACCATGACCACAATTTTGATAAGTGTGGAGTGGAATGACAACATTTTTTATTTAAATTATAAACTATATTTTTATGTATATGCATGAACCAATATCATGCCTCATGAATATGAAAGTGTGTATATGTTCATGAACTTGGATCATTCCCATTGAATCTAAATAAATAGAGATAAAATATTATGCATGTATATGTTGAATTTGAGAACATGTATCTAAAATTTATGTGTATGTGGAAATTTATAATTCATGTTCTTATAAACCATGTACATGTGCCCATGTATATGAACCCAAGTGTGTATGAATCTATAAAGTGAGTGCATATGCATAACATATAACCCTATAATCTATACTAATATGCCAATATATATCATGTAACTAAACCATCTAAAATCTTAACCATTTTGAATCTCTAAATTCTATACTATGATATGATTATTTATTCATAGAGGCTTATGCATATATGATAAGACCACTATAATTACCCCTTTTTGAGATGAGGGATGTGTCCTACAAGTTACTCATCTCAAAAGAAAATTTAATTGTATCATTTAATGTATAAATATAACATCATGTATAATAATGTGAACATGTGGAGTGTATGTCATCATAAAAGGTATATGTCAATCAAGGCATGTATGTAACATATTTAATGTAGGGCATATAAGTGTCATGTCTAGATAGATGTAAAAAAGAAGTGCATAGTAGTAACTTTAATTGAATAAGAATACACAATGAGGATGTACATGATATAGATCATGATACCATTCAATGTCAACAAGCTCAACGAGTGTGACAAGTTTAAGGTTTAGTGTCACACATAAGGTTAAGGATCACATACAAAAGACATGATTTTTTTTCAATAAACAAGACCAAAGGCCACACATAAGGAACATAAAATTATTACAAACAAGGGACATATAAATGTCATATCAAACAAGGCAATGGATGACATATCAGGGAGATAAATATGTCATAAACAAGACCAAGGGGCCACACACAATAGATAAACATACACTAGCTATCACACAAGAGAGTAACAACATCAATAGAGTATACAACAAGTAAAGACTAGCCTAGACCATTCATATATAGTAATGTCACATCATAATATAATAACATATCCATGTAGCATTATATAAGATATGAGTAAATGACAAAACATGTGTCAACAAGCTAGATAGATCAACATGGTGGAGAATTCATAGAAAGATATAACTTGTAATAGTGAAACCTATGGAATAATGTTTCCCCTATATCGACATGGCCACTAGGTAGAGGAAATTCCAACATTTATATGAACATGTGTAACCTATATGTCATGTATCCCACTCATATACCATGAAATTCATGTGTGTATAAAATAAAAAATCCATCTACTAAAAACATGATAATTAACATCTGAAATTAGTGTAATCTAGTAATAATGTCATGCTTAGGTCTTGATTTTTGATTTTTTGAATATTTTGAATGTTTTTGTATTTTTGTATTATTTGATTTATTTATATTTTTGAATATTTGAAATTTTAAAAGGGTTAATCAATGATCCCATCAATGGGAGGGCCATGAGGAGTGCATGTATTGAATAGTTTAAGGGTCCTATGTCATGAGTGAAAGATACTATAGATAGGTGAATTATAATCTAATAATAAGTGTCATGCTATGTGGTAAATTTCATGAACACTAATCATAAAATCCTATGTATTATGGATAATTATAGAATACCAAGGAATTTTTGGGGTCTAATTTATAGTATAATAATGTATCACTACCTATGTTTTATATGGAACATGTTGAAGTATATGTGGTAGTGACTAAATATGTGCTATAAAAGATGATGGACTCTACAAGCCTTGACTAACTCTCTAATTTGATTGATGTTGATAGATAGCTATCTAATAGACCCAATTAATTTCCTCTAAACATGGTGTATATAAATATATTGCATATGTGTAATCACTAGCTCTATATACTGATTATGTATGGGTGTGTCAACTGAACATGGTGGTGGTGGAAGTAGAGGAGGAGATACCACTGGCTATAAAGGGTACACCTATTGTCTCCTTATAACTATGATTAGCTTAATATAGTGCATGTACTTGAGACATTGATTCATTATATATGGTACTATATGAATCTCTTACATCTAAGAGAATCCTTAAAACATCTTAAATACCTCATTACTTTTTACAACTAATAATGGAGTGGATAGTATGATTCTAACCTTATGCACTCAACCTCATTACTCAAAGAGGAATTATAATTCAAGATATATTTATTAGATTGGTTGACATAAATTAATAGACTAAGTTAGAAGGGATGGGTTTTTAGACAAGCCACCCACATGGGGATTTGGGCCTTGGATGGTAATGGATGCTCATGTCTATACCAATAAAGCTCACCTACAACAAAGTGCTCATTTAAGGTATAAAACTTTTGTGTAATGATATCCCAAGAATACCCATAATTTAAAATAACCATGTAACATAGTTCTTGGTCTATATTAGGTTCTCTAAATGGGTTGAAGTGATGTTGGATTACTCTAGGTATCTGCTTAAATTTTTTAGGTTGAGTTTACTCAAATAGTGTCATACACTAAGTGAATGATATATGTGAGGCTAGAGCTGAGGATGGAATAATATGTTAAATTTGGAGGTTTTATGCTTCAAGAGCTAAGAGGTGAATTTGTATACCTAACTGAGCTTCACACAACTTAGTTTACTCATCTAGGGAATTTAACTAGTTAATGGTGAGTTTGGGTAAATGGCATAAAATATAAAATAACAGCCTAATCTTGGAGTCTATGTCACTTTGGGTATTAAGTGTTAGAATAGGGGTTGATACTTGAGGAAATGCTCATGCTCTATGTAAATGGGCTTATTCATGAAACATTAACCAAGGGCAAAGAAAACATTTGTTTGAGGCTTTGAAATATTTTTCTATTTTTTGTTTGTTTATTTTTCTCTATAAGAGTTGTATGGTTGATTTTTATTATTTTCCAAATGTATTTATTTGATAATTTTTAAAATTGAATATTTTTTTCAATGGTGGTTTATTGTTTTTTTTGGAAAAAGTAGCGTTTAGAAATGATTAAATAAACTAGACTTTTACTGAAAATGAAAGTAATGAAAGTAATTTTTTTTGGGTTCTTTTCTCAGAATAATATATGCAAGTATTAATGAATCTAAAATTAAAACTAAAACTAGGTGATTGTTATTTTTTCCTAACTTTTTAGTTTTTTAAAGTAAAAAAATTAATTATGCTTGTAGTAAATGAATTTTTTTATTTATATTTTTTGAATGAATGTAATAAGAGATGAATGAATATTATAAACTTTAGATACACAAATAAAAAATAAAACAATAATTTTAGATTTGTATACATGCAACAAAATTGCTGAAATTTTAAAATCTAAGTTTGAATGCAAGTTTTATGTTCTTGATTTGTGTTGAATGTAGCTAGATCTAAAATAAAAATATAAAATTGTAATTTTTGGTTATGTTTTTTCTTTGATAAACTTTAGAAATGTGCAAGAAGGATAAATAATTATATAGATGTAATTATTTTCTTTTGATTATATGAGTTTATATACAAGTGGGTGTGAGGATTACTACTTATTTTGTATGTGGGTGTATGTATGTACATGCATGTTATAAGATAAAATAAAGAGATATTGTTTTCTATAAATTAAATATATTTTGGTGTATCTAACACTATAACTAACATGAAATACTATGTGATTTAACCCATATTCAAATAAGATCCTATAAAATTGAATGATTTTCAATATGACAAAGCATGAAATTGATATTTTATATTAAATTTTTTTAATAGGAAAACTAAACTAACTAAAACCAATAATTTAATATAAAAAATAAATAATAAATAAAAATAAATCCCCCAACCTAACAAAGAAAAGGACAATTAGAGAAGAAAAATTTGATTTAGAACTCAAATTGATTGATCCTTAGGCTGTTATCTCCTTATTTGTTGATCAATGATGACCAAAAATTTTCAAGAAAGAGGAATACAAGAGGCAAATAAAACACACTCACAAAGTGAAGAGAAGAGGTAGATGAAATATGGATGATTCTCACAAAAATAGAGTTTTGTGTTGTAAGTTTGTGATTTTCTTCCTTTAATTTTCTAGATGACCAAAAGGTTGTTATGGGATTTGCGTTGAAGATGTTTCATGTGAGAGTTAACAAGATGTTGTTGGAGTTAACTTAGAGTTAGCTAAATTTGGTTTAAACATGAATTGAAGTGAATTATAAAATTAGGGAGTCAAGTGTAGAAAAATAAAATAAAAAATGCAAGGTCAAACATGTAAAATGTGTCAAAATGATTATCATGTAGTGATTTTAAAAAAACATGCAACTGTGGATAAACTACAACTATTTACATGTGGAAGTTATACAACCACCATGGTGGTCATCAAAACTATTTTCATAGTCATAAAAACTACCATGACAATCACTAAAACTTCCATGATTTTTTATGAGATCATGCCCAAGTTTGGAAGGGTTGAGCTTAAAATTTTCAATTTTGACGTTTGGGTGAGGCTTGGAGAGAGTAAAAGGATGGAAAATGGGGGAGAAGACAAGGTATGATCATATTAGTATTTATGGAGGTCCTTGTATCATCATCAAATATCATGAAATATTGCATCATTTAAAATTTAGATGAATACATATTATCCCCTCAGGGAGGCACCTTGTCCTAAGTTGGTGAGGGAATTCCACTCAAGTAGAGGTGCATTGAAAAGGAAAAGGAGGGTCAAATAACTTACCTCACTTACTTCTCTAGTGCAATGAAGTCAACTGAGACACCCTTGTGAGCTGTAAGTGAAGAGCAAGAATCAAGTGAAATATTATAATGAAATAATAAGATGTGTTAATTAATCAAAGCATGGGCATGCAATACTCATCTTTAATGTGAGGTTGAAAATTCTACTGAAATTATCCCATTATGGGACTAAACTTAGTGTTGTAATAAGAGATGTCAAACTATAAGACTAAAATGTCAAAATAAAATGTTTTCCAATAAAACCATAAGAAATAAAACTCAATGGTTTAGTTTAGGCTTGAAAAACTTAAATTTTTTTTAAAGTATGCAAAAAATATAGCTTAGATGAGATATTTTTCTAAAACTAAAACTTATTAAAATAAAATTATTAAATATTGAATTATAAATTAAAAAAATTCACTAATTTGGCAATCTTTTGTGCATTATGATCTAGATAAATTTGAACTTAGGATTTACTATGAAAGAATCATGTCAAAATATAGTCAATTTGACAATAGCGAGGAGAGGATGCAAGAGTACCAGTGGTAGTATATGTGGTGTAGGAATGATTGAATTTCTTGACTTTTGTGCCAAAAACCTAGGTTTAGGATTTGCTTGAAAAAGGGCCTAGGGTTAGTGAAATCTAAAATTTAAAGTTTCAGTGTGTTTTTGGTACTGTAAATGTTTAAAATGTCATATTTTGAATTTTTGCTAAATTTTGAATATTTGTAGGGTTTTTTAGGGTTTGGGCCATAATGGGCAGAACCGTTGATCATTTGATGAAACTATTATCTTTGCATATAGGTGGTTGTGATTTTGAAATGGCTGTCAAAAAATATCATGGTAGTGACTCAACCAATAAAAAAATTGATTAACCATCGATTTGTAAATAATGGTGATTTTAAAACTACCATGACAATTTTATAACCACCACATGCAAATAGCAGTGATTCCAATATGGCAAAAGTTGGAATGATTTTAAATAAATTTAGAATAATCTAGATCTTATTTTTGTGATTATAGGGAAGATACATATGTTTGATGAATTCCAAAGAGTGGGAATGGATCCCTAGGGTGATCTAATTATAAATAATGGAGGATACTTCCATTGTTGATAAAACACGGCTTTAGAGGATTGTACAAGTGGGGATAGTTTCCATAGCTAGTAGATTATTGTATGACTTATTCACATATTAGGACACTAACCATAACACTTTATGGTTCCCAAAGGTCTAAGGGAGTGGACCATCAGTTTGGTTGATGTATAAAATATTATGGTATTACCAATTATAGGGAAGATAATGATATTGCCATAAATGACCTATGGAAAATAAAAATCCTAAA
>JARHVA010000217.1:6630000-6639429 GCA_037957365.1 Torreya grandis
ATGTGTTTTCTTCAAGGCTTGTAGAGATTTCTTTTCTAATCTTGGTGCGTCACCATTTCTCTTTCAAAATTCCTTCTCCATTTTCCCCTCAAAATATTTTAGGTTTAGCATTAATAGTATATTTCCTTTCTTCTATTCTTAGGTCTACATGTTGGTTCTAAACCAAATGTATTTAGATTAGAATGAAGTTAACCTTCTCTATAAGTTTGTCATAAGGAGTGTAATATTCTCACACCTTGGGGGATGATCACATTATCTCACTGAGCCATTTTCTAATTCAATGGGTGCATAATTTGAGTGACAACAAGACCTACCTCTATTTATTTCATTAATGGAATGACAATGGTGATCCTCAATAAAATTCCTTGTATGAAATAAATAAAATTAATTATATGCATGATCCCCTTTCCTTTCAATTAAAAATGTATGTAGAGTAGAGGACTAGGGGTAGGAAGAGTATTTTGGCAATGTTGACACATCTAACATGGATGTGAGGTAATCTATGAGGCTCATAGGTATTGAGAGAGTGGTGATCCCCAACCTTTGTAATATGATCATTTGGATCTTGGTCTCATAGTTAGGAGGGGATAAGGGGACATACCATCTCTCTTATAGTGTGGCATTGATTGTGAGGAGCACTGAGGAGTAAAACTACCAGTTTTATTAGGTATAAGATGTGATTTACCACACATACACAAACTTACCATCTTTCAAAGTTATGGTCCTTGTATATTATCCACCTAAAACTCCTCATGTGTTTGGTGTATGATCACATGATCCCCTATCATAGGGGTGTTACAATTGGAGATGCAATATCCACTAATGATTTTAGATGTACATGGATGGCCCAAATCAATATTATGTACATGTAATTAGCACTTTGATAGGGGTAGACATGATTTCCATACCTTATATGGGCATGAAATGTTAGTGGGGTGGTGAATCCATCACTATGATGGGGTGCGATAGTGCATGAAAGGTGCACAACACATGGGGGTAGACCAAGTTGCATTTAGTAGATTGGGTGCTATAAAAATTTGGGATACAATATGTAACTAATATCTTCATCTCATAATTTTTCTAGAAGGGAAATATGGAGGTTCAGGATATAGGACTTGGAGACTAGGTTGGAATCAATTGAATTAGGGTAATACTATCACAAAATTGGTTGGTGATAGGAAAACAAGATAAGAAGGATAAGTTATATAAGTTGTAGGAATATATTTAAAAAAATATTAGTATGAGTGGAAGGAGAAATGTAGGATATTAAAATGGTTGCTTAGGTGGCACGGGGAGACCTAAAGTAAAAATATTATTCATAACCATAGCCATAACCACCAAAATAATAATAAAAAATTGTAGTGGTTGATGGAGAGGGAGAGTAGGGAGGATAGGTTATCATTAGAGATGATTTTAATTCAAAGGAGGAGTAAGTGGTAGAGATGAGCTCCAACAAGGACTTCTACCTTGATTAACATGAAGGAGATCAAGGTAATTCAATGTGCTATTTAAGTTTTCTCCATAGTTTCAACTAATTTAATTACTTTATTGATTTGATCTATGACTAGATTCTAATCTATATTCTTATGTGTTTATGTTTTATATTCTATGATAAAGTGGGAGAGATTGATATGGGATTATCTAGTGTACTTATTTCACATTACTTCTAGCATTAGTAAGGAGCATATTCTTAAGAATCTAGGTCTATTTGTCACTGTGGGTTGACATTCTAAAATTTTTGACCCTACTTATCACATATTATAGGAGATTATTCATCATTAGATTGAGATCACTAGCCTAAAATCCAAGTAGCATGATTAGAGGCTCAGGTGAAGACCCTAAGTGATATATTTGATATGAGAGGTAGGCATACTTATTATATTAGGTAGACCATGGGATGGGAGGCCTCCTAGACTAAGACTAATAGAAGGTGACACTAGATTAGTAACAAGTGTCCTCACCACTTTGCATCTAGGGGATCATAGAGGGGGAGAAGTAGGAAACCCAAAAACTCTAATTTAGCAGGAGTCTATAGGTAGGGATGATTAGGATCTGCGTATACTTTTTATATTTTATTTTTTAGGATTTTACCCACACTTTCCATCTTAATTGGAGATGATGTAAGTAAATCTTGATGTATGAAAACATTATATAACCCATTTTTGGATTTATTTTTCTAGTATCTTATTCAGTTATTGAAATGTTTGATTTTTAATTTATGAACCATGGATGGATAGGAAAATAATGAAATGTTATGGATCTATTTTCATGATAAAAATTATATTGATATGCTTATAATTGAATGTTATAATATAATTTATGTAAATGTAACATGCGATGAAATATAAATGTCGTAATGACTATTTGACAAAAACAATCAAGGTAGTTTATCCATGGTAAATTTTAGTGGATTTTTTTTCTTAATTCATGAATATTTTGGTTTTATAAATTGGTTTTTGGTGATTTTAGGGGGTTTTGAATAGTATGGATTCAGCTAAATTATTTGGATGCAAGTTAGTTTTTTAAGTTGGCTCCCCTATTATTTAAAATAGATATCATACTTATAAATATATTTTGCCACTAAGTTGAAAGTGAATATGAGTGCATTCGACACTATATGTATTAGATAATCCTTCTACAATCAAAATTTTGAAGGATATTTACATATCTATTATTTGTCTTCATTAGTGTTATCTGCCAATATAGTTGTTAGTCTATGATGGTATCACCCATCAACACCATGGTAGCTGTCAACGTTTGCATCACTTGAAAACATCCATTTGCCCTTAAAAATTGGTTTTGTCCATCAACATCCATGTTATCCATCAACATTTGTACTACCTAATTGTACCCATGTCACATTCTAGCATTCACTAATGGTATATGTGTCATTCATTAGCATCCATTGCCCATTTGCATTATAATCAACTCTAATTAAATGAAATCTAATGGAAATTATAATGGGGTGGGAAAATTAATTAAAAAAACCCTCTTCACTTATATTATCCAACCACAAATATCCCTAAGAAACCAACATTCACACCAAATATAATTACTAAACTAAATGATGAAATGTATCTTTGTTTATTTCTAGCTTTATATTAAGGTTAAATAAAAAATCAAAGGTAAACACTCTTGAATGATTAACCCATAGATAATTATATTTTAAATAAACACATTAATGACAACATGTCAAAATTTGATGATACTATTAATGATGACATGACAACACACAAAGGCATTCCTAACCATTACTAAGAAATACCTCAAGTGGAGGAAAATTAGAAACTAGATGAGCTGAAAATATAAGAATAAACTTATATATATCATGAAACACAACTTTGGTAAAAAAATTAAATTAAGAATTTTGTGCGAAGGAAGAGGAAACTAGAGGAAATTCTTGATATTGAGATGTAAATATTAGATGAGATTTGTATTCATCAAACACAAACTTCAGTTGAAGAGAGCACTAATAAATCTATGTGAAAGAAGAGAATTACTTGGACAATTGGTAGGTCTTTTAATTTTGACTAGGTAGCTAAATATCCATTCATTGAGTCAGTAGAGCCAAAAAAAATGGTATTGATAGTCCAAAAAAAAATATGTGTAGAATATGTAGCTAGAAACTAGGAAAGGACCACAAAATGTAACTTAAGTTGGACACAATTGAGAAACATTATGTAAAAATACATATCAGTAAAAAAAAGATGGACAAACCCAAAAAAAATAGAGATGGAAAGATGTAAAATAATGCATGCATATAAGGTATGTAAAAGAGTATGAAGATCATTAGAAACATCTATGACATCTTGTTGAGAAAGGAGGAACATTAACAAATAATTTAGGAAAGTTACTCAAGATAATCTTCATGCCAAAAATATACATTTCTCTACCATATATCACATTCTAAAAAAAGTTAGACTTATATCATATTTTTCAAATTATTTTGTTCCAACATAATGGATTTCATAACATTCCATAATCCCATAGGTCATATAGAAGTGCTTTGGAAATAGAAAAATGTCTCACCATGATTGAGAAGGAGGATTTGAAATAAAAAGTAACAAATGCATATTTTATATTGCTATCAATTGATGAGGTCACAACAACTGACAATATATAATGGGTTTGTATTTATGTTTATAGTTTTTGTAACCATTCAAGGTAACCTCATCTATTGGCTATACATAAAATGACAAAAAATTACAATGCTAAAAACCTTTACATATTTATTATTTATAATTTGAAGGATATAGTTGTGATGGATGATTATGTTATAGAAACCAAGTTAGTTTGTGTTAGTGTTGATGGTGCATCAGTGATGCAAGCGCATAAAACTAGTCTCTATGTTCTATTGCAAACATCCATTGCCCTATATATGATTCTAATTCATTACATGGCTCATAGAATGAATCTTGATTACAATAATATTAACACATTTGAAAATATCACAAAGTGGATGAGTTTATCAATGATTTACACGAATATAAGTCAATCAGTCTAAAAATATTTTTAGAGTTTCAAAATTTTGTTATTGGAATGAGTGATGGTAAAAATATTCTTAAAAATGTTTATATAACATGGATCTCTATGTATGAGCCCACTTGTATAATTTTCAAAAAATATCCATCATTAATAGGTTTTATGTTGAAATACCAGAAAAAGTTGACAAATTAAAAGATTTGTTGTACTATTTAACATATTTAGAAAATTTGTTGAAATTATGTGGTATTATACCTATGTTGAAATAAATGCAATATTTCATGAAACATGCATAAGAGAGATCCACATATATTTTTGACTTCATATAATTGAGAAAATTGATTTGTTAATCTCTATATATGTTGTACTTCTTGCAAGAATGTTTTAAGGGACCAATATTTGGAAGCTAGAGTTTTTTAATAGATATTAAGGACCCTAAAACATATTTGAAGATTAATATGAATGATCATATTTATATCATGGTTAATGGGAAAGAGATACCATTACATACATTCTAAAAACATTTTGATTTAGTAGGAGCATAAATTGAAGATGTTATTGTAACATGTGTACTATATGATACTTTTATTTATGAGACAAATGAAATTAATAAATATTTCACAAAGATTGTCTACTGAAATTCAAGATAATTTTAAAAGGGATCACTTTTTTGAAGCCACGGGAGTGATGAATCCCATATTTTAGAACACTACAGATGGTGAAGAACTAATAAGTAATTTATTTCTCAAATAGATGGGTGCTCTCATTAATCATTTAAAAAAAATGTATGGAGATAAATGGAATTGAAATTAAATGTATTTTTTGAAAGTATTTACTGATGTCTCAGTCAACACATGTTAGACTTACAATGATTTCTCAATATCGATGTTTAAATAAACTAGTAGGAACCAGTGCTATTATGAGGCTATGATTATGTTTTTACCCTAGTAGTGTCCTATAGGAAAATATCAACATACATTTTTGATTATATGAACTCTTTCAAACAATTATTTTGGGGTTTATGGAAGATGAAAGGTATTTAGTGCATTATATTTTGTTAAATACAAAATTTAAAATAGATTGGATAAAAAATAGAGACTTTTTTGAGGTTATATGTTTCCATTTATCCTGTGGATGGGTTTCCTTATGAAAAGAGTGCTTTCAATTTGGAGTTGACTCACTGAAAGAAGAAGAGGCACTAATACATTGACCAGTAGATATGATCTTCATTCTAATATTTAAAATGTATTTGATAAAGTAGATACAAATGGCAGCTATGCAGAATGCACTGCAAAAGGATTATTTCATCTACCTAAGTTTTAGATTGGTATGTATTCCAACTAGAAAAATTACAATCTAATTCATTACCAATTGTGATATTTTTTGGTTTTTTATTAAAAATTATTTTGTGTGATAATTTAGGTATTGTAAAATTGATCACATTACAATAATATAAGCACAAGATATATTTGACAAAAAGACATGTATCGAGTGTTGAATCCCAATGAGATTGTATATTAATCAAATGTTATAATTTATTTATCAATCTACTAGTTTAAAATTATTTTAAAATTTTAAAATATACAAAATTATATAAATGATTATCTATAAAAACATTATACCACATTTCACATTAATAAATGATTAGGTGAATTGGAAATATAGATGCAAAATTTGAACACTATAAACATGAGGGAAGCCATGAATACAAAATATATATTGATCTTTGGAGATAAGTTGAAATTACAAATACAATATTTTAGTTTGAAATTGATTGTCTTATAATATCATAATATTTACATTATTTTTATTCAATATTTTTCAATATGTGGAGTTTTTGTCTAATTTTCTCTTGCAAAAGACATTCCCTCTCCATGGCTTATATCATCTTAAAATATTCTTAATTATAGAATATCTTTGGTTGTGATGTAGGGGCATCCTATATGGACCCCAAAATTATTTAATTTTTTTTTTTATCAATATGGTCTATTAGGTATCCAATAAGGTCTATCTATAGGTCATAATAAGTCCATATGTGGAGTCTAGATAGTCCTAAGGTGCATAGAATTTGAAATTTGGCTTTTACCATCAAAACTCCTTTTTGAAAATTTGAATCTTGTTAAGTTTCATTCAAGGAATTTTATACATTAGTAAGGGTGGAAATATGTGTTAAACATGTTTAATGGTTATTGAATTTTAAGAGGTCCATAAAATGTTCATGATTTTATCGTTATGATTTTAGACACTATATATTATGTAAAACAATCAAGAAAATGCAATGTAACCAAAAAACCTCTTCGAGGAAAAGGAGTCAAGAATTAGTTATGCATCCTTTTAGGAGTGTTAGGATTTAGATTTGGTATTATTAGATTGATAAAACATTTTAGGTAGATGAATAAAGGTAATTGACAAGTTTTTATGAAGAAAGTGGGGAATATTTTATGACCTCTATTCAAAGAATGAATACATACCCTATTTTGAGGTCATTACTATTATTGTTCTCTGCGTGTGTTTTGTTAATGAAATAATGAGATTGGAAATTATTTTCAAATTTGATTGAAGGTTAATTTAGTTTTTTTTGAAGAGAAAATTTGAAGAGATAAATAATAGAAATAATCCCTATTGAAGACTGTCTCAAAGTATAGACCCCTGATCCTGTATAAATTATTTGTTATAGACTATATTAGTCTTGTTGATATATGAATGATGTTGATAGTTATTTCAAATGTGTTTGAATAAGTTATGAATGTATTTTGAGGTTATAATATTTATGAATCACTAATAAATCTTATTATTCATAATTATCCTAAAGACTGACCCTTATTTCCTGGATCAATCATGATGAAAGAGACTGTGTGCTTACTCTTATGAAGGAATAGCCATTGATTTAATTTTGCATCAGGTTCTCAACGTAACTATAGGTTTTTGGTATTATTTAAATATTTCATGCTCAAAATAAAGATAAGAATACTATTGGAGGTTTGGAAACTAGAAAAAAAACTTGTTTCCTATAGTACAGGTTCTATAATATGACTATGTATTTGTTTTGAGGAAATGAATGAAATTTGCATTGGTTTTCAACTGCTTGATGCATTGAGGTAAGTCCTTAGATAGTTTTTGAAGTTTATTGAATATTTTTATTTCCTTTAAAAGTGTTTTATTCATCAATACAAGTGTCTAGACATGTATACAGTCATTTGTTTAACACCGTCAAGCATATCTTGTCATGGAAAGGTCTAATAGTGGATAGAAAAGTAGAAACAAATGCTTGTATAAGTTTCATGAGGTCATTATAGACTATAGGAATATCTCATATTTTTTTAAAACCCTTTACAATGTTTGAAATCCATTTTAAAACTATCTCAAGTGCATATAGATAGTTAAAACCCTATTTCTAGGTTTTCGAGTGAAATTTGTTTGTGAAATGTGATTCCATTGTTATAATTTCAAAAAATTTGGTAATTATCTATGTTAATACCTGAGATAATATATTTTTTAATTTTTTTATGTGATTGGTAATGATTATATACTTCAATAGGTGATTGAGAGTGTAACAGGGTTCTAAATGACCTAGTAGGCCTAAATAGTGGCCTTAAAACACCTCAAAAAGAGATAAAATAGAGTTAAGGATACATGAAACTTTGTGAAAGGTACAAGGAAAATAAAGTTACTAAAATCATGATTTTTTTCTTTATTTTATTCAATACAATACTACACTAAGTAATTTTATTGAAAAAAGGCTACTAGATTCTAGTGATAAATAGGTAGAGTTGTGTAAAAGGATGAGTTGAGACTTGAAAAGTGTTGGAAGAGTTGTTGAATGAGTATAGAGGGTTAATAAAAACTTTATAATCAAGATCAAGACTATTTAAACCATAAATATCATTAAGGTATCCTTAAAAATAAGTGGTATACCATAGTTCAAGGAGTGCATCTTGAGAAAAATCATATAGTGAGAGAGTTTTGGTGTATTCTCTACATCATTTGGGTATCAGATCTAGTAAATATTCTTAGTGTATTGTGAACAAGATTGACATAATGTGCTTTGAATTGAATTTTAGGATAGGGAATCGAGAGCAAAGTTCCATGGAGATAATTAGCAAAGATGAAGATTTGGTCAAGATTATGATAGACCAAGTAACACAATTGATTGTCTCATTGGTCATGAGGATGGAGGCTATTGAGGATGCTCTCAGAGAGAGAGAGAGAGAGAGAGAGAGAGAGAGAGAGAGAGAGAGAGAGAGAGAGAGAGAGAGAGAGAGAGAGAGAGAGAGAGAGAGAGAGAGAGAGAGAGAGAGAGAGAGAGAGAGAGAGAGAGAGAGAGAGAGGGAGAGCGAGAGCGGGAGAGGGAGAGAGGAGAGAGAGAGAGAGAGAGAGAGAGAGAGAGAGAGAGAGAGAGAGAGAGAGAGAGAGAGAGAGAGAGAGAGAGAGAGAGAGAGAGAGAGAGAGAGAGAAGCAATGGAGGGAAAAGAGGGAAATGGTATGTAGTGAGGTCAAGTAGTACCTTTGCAAATAAGGACAAATGAAAGAGAAAATGAAGAGGTAGTTCAAGAGAAACCAAAAATGTATGTAGAAGTAGTTAAACAAGATGGAATGGGAGTAAAACACCATGCATAGGTATTTAAATCATTTTTAGGTAACAGATTGAGAAGACCTGAAGGTCCTATGATACATGGACCAAGACAAATATTTCAAGGGCAATGTTGGCATTTCCATAGAGAGGGACATAGGGTGGTAGAGTGTCTAATGAATATGAGCAAAAGCATAGTAGAGTACAAGATAAGAGAATAATTAAAAAAGACAAGAAAGAAATGAGTCTTTACTCATGAGGATAATCTTATTGCAGTAGAGGAATCAAGTCAAAGAACTAGCCCAAAGAAGAAGCTTATTTAAAAGCAAGTACAAATCAAAAGGTAAGGTTTGTAATTTAATGATGATGGAGGAAGC
>JARHVA010000218.1:600000-1145000 GCA_037957365.1 Torreya grandis
ATTTTTTTAGGGAAAGTTACTCCTATATATAATGTCATTTACCACCATTTAAGAAGAGTGAATAACCAAGAAAATAAGTACAACTGAACATCTGCCTATTAACCATTCTACTTGGAGAATAAAGATTTAGGGTCCAATACTTTCTTTGGGATTTTTATCTTATCTTATGGATAAGTCTTTTGGATTCTTTGATAGGTTGTATATCATAGAGATGATTTATCTCAGTATTCCTTACATACCATGACAATCTCTTGCGAAGACCTTAGCCAAGGGGGAGATTGAGGCTTGGTGGGTTCATCTTCAAAGGTAAGTATTCCCAACTTTATTCCTCCTTTATAAGAGTATATAGATAGAACATCTGTATTCTTCTCTTCCATGTATTAGAATTATGTATAAATTGATGTGAGTATATGTCTTATATACATGTTTAGTTTAGTTGTTTATTTATTTTATTTCTAACCCCCACTTGTGCCACAATCTTTGGTGGACACTAGATTAGATTTAATTTTCTTGTTATTAGATTAGTGAAATATTAAATCATATGACTTGTTTAGGGTTTTTATGTGATTGTGTTATAATATAGGTTTTTTAACCCTATCTCACATGGTGTGTCATGACAATTGATCCCCTAATTAGGTTTAGCATATCCTCATATTGGTTATGCTCCTACTTAACAATTATTTTCCCTAATTGAAAGTGTAGGTGTGCTCTATCCCATCCGATCTAGGATTGATTTATGGACACGATAAATTTATGATTACATACATTCTCCACTACATTTAGGTTAATCATAATTTTAGGATTTACTATAGAGTAGGCATCAACATCAACTTGATTGGTTATATAAATTTAGATTGGGTTAGTGATATTTAGAATCATAAGTTTTCTTCAAGATATAGTTTCTCTATTAGTTCAGGTCTGATTACTTGGTCAAATAAGAATACAAATGTTATTGATTTATCTTCTACCAAGGTAGAATGTATAGTAAATTTTAATGCTACCATTGAGGCTATTTAGCTTTAGAGATTTCTCATTGAGTTTGACATCCAATTTTAATGACCAAAAATCATCTTCTATGACATCCAAAACACAATCTAGATCTATAGGAATTAGGTCCTCCATCAATGAATGAAGCATATCAAGATTCACATGCATATAATTTGAGAGCTCATCCATGAGCAAGTCATTGATTTATGGTACATCGAGACAATAATGCAAATTGTTTATATATTCACCAAACCCTTCACTAAGAGAAAATATCTTCATTTATATGATATTCTTGGGGTTTATGTATCTCTAAATTTCTTCCTCCTTTATGGGATTATCTCTATGTACTTGGGTAACTCACTAGGCCTTTGTCCTAAGACCTAAATCTTCCACACACCTAAACTATGCTTCAGGGGGGTGTTAGTGTAAGATTTTTCCCACTATGTGGTTTTACCTATATGGTTTAATTAGCTTGCTTAGGTTAATAATAGGTCATCAATGGAAATTTACTTTAAGTCATTTTCTAATTGTGAGTTTAGATAATTACCTTTTTGTGTGACCTAATTCCTCATTATATAATTTACCTTCCTATGTAGTTTTTAGCTAATGATGATAATACAGATTTTTGGTTCTAAAGATAGGCTTCTTTATTTTTTTGAGTTTTTCTTCATATTTCACTAATTTATACAAATTTAGATTCATAAAATCAATCATATCTAGTATAATCTTCAATTATGGCCCACTTTGATAGATTGAAGGTTGAACCTCTAAGCTCGTACATCTCTACTTTATTTCCTTCTCTTTTCACTACCTTTTCCACATTTTTCCCAATGTTATAACCACCATAACAATAACACCCACCCATTTGATTTATCTTCCATATGATCCTATGCAAGAACTATCCTCAAAAGTAAAATCTATGTAAAATGTATGTTAGTTGGAGCATATATGATATATTCATAATAAACCAATATAATGTGTGTACATAACATCAAAATGTAATTTAGTCTGGTCATAATTTTGTAATGTATGAGGTATGTTAGATTTAGAATTCATAAGGCTATTAATAGATACATAATAATTTATATGAATAATAAATTTGATTAATAACTTTAGCTACCTAGGAGGATAGGGCATGATGTACATCAAGGCACACAAGGAGGAAGGATAAATACATGAGGTCCCTCATGGAATCTAAAATTTTAGTGTGTACCAATCAACATATAAGACTCATGGCCATTATGCATACATGAAAGCATACATACAAAACACAGGAGGCATGAAAAGTAGATCAAGGAGCCAAAATACAAGGGACATTGGAACATGTCACTAAATCAAAGAAATCAAGACATACTAACACATGTTCAAATGTTCACATACACAATTGGTAAGGCACACATAAGGACATGAGAACATGTCTAAAGCATACATAAAATGAAAATAAGTGGCATAGAGATACAAAACAATGTCATAATAAAATGCTCTCGAATAGATGTAAAATCATAGAGACACAATTAAGTCTAAACTAGGAAATCTAAAAATGAAAGTATGCATGAACATGTGATAAAAATATGTATAAGGGAAAAGATGTACATAAACTGAGTCTAAAATAGTATTAATCATAACAAACCTATGTAGGTGTAGGATGATCAATATCAAGATATAAAAATGCTAAATTTGTGATGTAGAGTTTATAAATATGTAACCTAGTAATCAAAACTATGTGTAGGATGCCCCCAAATGGGTGAATGTATCAAATAAGGAACATGTGTATCTATGTATATGCCTCCAATGGGTATATAGTAGAAAATTTGGATATGTGTAATGGAATCAGGTCCTATAGGTATCTCCAAACAATCAAAAAGAATAAGTGAATCATGTATACATGACAAAAAATTAACTATACTAAAATAGATAACATATGTAGTGTCTAGAAAATATAAGAAGTGTAAATATGGCAATACATGCAATCTATTATTTATATTTTTTGAGTAAATATTTGAATGTTTTTATGTTTTGACATATTATATTATGTTTATATTTTTTGGATATAAGCTATGTACAAGTAGGGAGGAACATACGAATTGATGAGTCACATGGGAGACTCACTATCAATGTGGCATGTGTCAACTAAAGGAAAAATAATCATGCATATTATGTGAAAAGGTAATTAAAGTCCAAGAACTTAATTTACTAAGTGATCTATAGATGACACTAATTGTAGAGTGGTGGTAGGAATTTGTGAATCTGACTAGGGTGTCATGTAAACTATAGGGGTTATAGGGACCCACCTGGTAGATGATGTTGTATTTGGCATGGATGCCCTATGCTAGAAACCCTAGGAACTCAATAACAATGATCTCAAAAGGAAAGGGGTAGAGGGAGGCCCTATAGAATCTAAAACATATCTTTGACATAGGGGTATCTCTAATAAGGGTCTCTAGGGGAGAGTATGTGTACATGGTAACACTGTATGATTAGACCTTACTTGCACTAGTGGTTTAACTAAAATATATGGTGTACTAATGGGAATTATGCTTAGAACTATGACTAGTAGCTACGATGTGAATTATTATGGGATATGTAAAGGATACTCATATGAAATACCATCAACTATGACCACTTGATTAACATATATATACTTGAGCCATATGTGCACTATGGATGGAATGGCTCATAGTTGTTGTATCCATGGCCTACCCAAGAACATGCCAAATTTGTTTACTTTAAGTACTACTAAGAATCTAGTGACCATATATGATGGTGTAGATAGAGAGCTCTAAGACATATTCAAACAAACTTTAACACTAAAATTACATGAGGCTATCTTGTTCAAGAAGTTTCCAACATTCATATATTTATGCCACAAAATGAAATAAAGGGAAGTCAAGCTTCTCTCGATGGGAAAATTAAAATATACAAGTGGATTAGAATCAACTACTAATATTTCCAATAATCCTCTATACAAAGTAAGGTCTATTGAAAAAAAGAGTGATCAAAAGGTCAAAATTAACATACCTTTAGATCCACCTCCTCACCTAGTTTTATTAGTGCCTCCATAGAGAGTTTTCACAAACCTTCTAGAATTATTGACATGTGTTTTACAATAGCTCCTATAATGCAACATAATTTATCTCCATCCCATTAAATATGTTGATATGACATAACCTATTCCAAATAGCTATGATTCCAATGCATTCTATGAATATCATAGGGCACTAGGCCATACTACAAAATAATGCATCAGCTTGAAACATAAGATACAAGATTTGATAGAGAATGGGCACACCCATATATGCACCTAAAGTTCAACAAATGAAAAATAAGGAATTGAAAATATTTTTGGATCTATTTACAAAACATATAGCTAATAAGGCAAGGGGTAATTCAAGTGTTCACTATAGACACATCTACCACTAACATTATATCACACTATTATAGAAGACACACACCCCATGTATAATATAATTGGTGTGTATCATACTACAATACCAGCTAGACCACTCATCACTTTATTGGAATAGGAGATTATTGATGACATTTCATATTTATATACACTCTTTGTATAAGCCTAATTGATCATCATCTTATTGAGAGTGTTATAGTAGACAATGGATCAATGATTAACATGTGCACTATCACACTTATACAACATTTGGGTTATTCATAGTAAGACATTTCTATGATTGACATAATTACTAATGGTTTTAATGTCCATGTTCAAAGCTTTGTTGGGGAGATTGTACTTCTATTACAAGTTGGACTAGCACATATGGCCACTAGATTCTTAGTAGTACTTAGTGCAAACACATTTGACATGTTATTGGGTAGGCCATGGATATAATAGCTTTGAGCCATTCCATAAATCATGCGTAGATGAATCAAGTATATACATGATAATTAGGTGGTCATAGTTGTAAGCCTTTCATATGAGTATCTTATACTTATCCCATAACTGGTAACTCTATAACTACCAGTTATAGCTTTGAGCACAATTCTCATTATTACACCATAGAGTTAAGTTGATCCACTAGTACAAGTGAGGTCTACTCCTATAGTGTTACCACATACACATAATCTCCCATAGAGACCCTTATTAGAGAGACCCTTTCATTATATATATGTTATAGTTTTTAGAGGGCCTCCCTCTACCCATTTCCTTACAAGATCAATGTTATTAAGTTCCCAAGGTTTTCATCATATAACACCCACACCAACTACAACATATTTGGTGAGATGGGTCCCTAAGACCACTATAGTTCATATGACAACCCAGTCAACTCCACATATTCCTAGCACCACTTCATAGGTAGTGCTTGCGATAAATCACTTAGTACAATAAGATCTGGGACCTCGATACCTTTTCACATAGCATGCACAATTATTGTTCCTTTATTTAACACAGGCCAAATTGATAGTGAGTCTCCCATGAGATTCATTGATTAGTATGTTCCTCCCTTCTTGTATATATTTTAATTATTTGTTTCTCCTTGAATATAGTTTCATTTTCATGTTACTTTTACATAACTTATATCCAAAAAACACAAAATGTCTACCCCTATAGGAAAAAAAAATATTTTCATGTATTACTATCCCTATTTATAAAAAATTTATGCTTTAATAGGTCTTCAAATAACCTTTTCAAAACCTTATTAGTATTATTTAAGGTAAATTTGGAGAAATTAAGGTAATGCCTTGCTTTGATCTTATGGTATTCTAGTAAAGTCATGGAAAAATGAGAGTTAGTCAAGAGGTGTCTTATATCCTTAGGTGTCTCTTCAAGTATTTTCATGCATTAACCAACTTTAATAAACATTTTATGACGTTTTGGAGAAGTTAACATTCTTTTGTGGACTTTAAGGTAATGCTTTATGAGGAAAAAGTTGATTTTGCTAACTCTAATGTGTGTCAAAGCTCAAAAATTCGAAAAATATATAAAATACTCTTTCCAAGGTCCTTGAAACATTTATACAACTTCTCTATATACCATGATGTCATAAAATGGTTAGAATCTTGAATGTTAACATTTAGAAGGAAGTTTTGAGCACTTGCATGGACTTCTTGAACTCACTTTTATGTTAAAATAACTTATTAGTGTCCTTTCAGATTCTATAGGTTATAATCATGTGTGGATGGAAGTTTTAGGTCTCAAAGTTATAAATTACTCTCTTTCTCCTCCATCGCTCTCTTAACAAGCTTGCAAAGGTAGATTTCAAGTGCTTGGTACAAACATAAGAGAGAAGAATAGGTCATAATATTTTTTACAAAGGATGGGGTCATAATAATATTAAAATTCATAACATTTATTTTTAGATCCATCCCCTCCCCTTTATGAACAATCATTAAGAAGACATGGTGATCTAAAAGAGCTAGTCAACCCCATAGGCTCATTTTTCCCATTTGAAATTATAGTTACAAGCAAGATGAATGAATGATAAAATTTTAAGAGGATATAAAGATTTTTTATATTAATCTTTTACATTTATACAAATTCCATTTAAAATTTTTGGTTTCAAAAGGACAAGAAAACTCCATTTTCACATAGTTTACAAACTGGCTAAAATAGTATTTTGTTGTCTCAAGTTTTTAAATGTTTAAGGTGATTAATTAAGGTTTAATATCATTTTTTCACTAGTTTTAATGCTATATAATACCATAATATATCCATTTTCTACTTTAACAACACCTTCTACAAACAACATGTAACATTCTTGGTTTGAGATAGTCAAGGGTCTTCCTACATAAAAATGGTTTGAAATGAGTTTATGTTGCATTAATAATGTTGTATGATGGTATTGGAATCATAAATAATGTGATGAGTAATGTATGGATCTTTTTATAACTTGATATGATTAAATTTTCACCAAGTATAAGTCAAGTCATGAGAAAAGTAAACTTGTAGGTCCCTTCTACATGGGTTTAAATGAACCTTATTTATAAAAATATGGTAAAAGTGAGTAATTATGTATGGTAGTGTGGAGATAGTATATATGTGCATGAAATTAAAATGGAGTCTTGGTTGATCAAATTACTATCCCACTTCACATTCTAAGTAGACTATGATGCTAAATAGAGACTGTGCATTGATAGATGACTATGTGGGTTTCAAAGAGATTGTTCTAAGAAGTTTAAATTTGTTGAAATGATATTAAAACTTTAAGATTGATCAAAAATTAATTTTAAGAGGTAAGGATAATTAAACACATTCAAATAAATACCTAATACCTTTATAGTCATTTATAGGCCTAATGGAGACAGTCATGCCTATATGAAAATTTGAAATCTTTTGCATTAGAGTTGGGTTGAGATGAGGAATAATTATGTGTGAAAATCCTCATGAGTTTATAGTGTGTATCAAATGATAATATATAACTCATAAGGATAGGTTTTTAAGCTAGTTTTTAAGATTCCTATCAAATCACTACTTACAACCAAGCTTAAAAGACCCACAAGTATATTGAAGAAGGAAAGTGTATGACTATGTAAAATAAGCTATTGAGAAGTTGAGAAGTTTTAATAGAAGAAAATAAGATATAAATTATGTATTTAATGTATTTTTAAAATCTTCAGTGATTTGATAGAGATCCCAAACTTTAGGTATGTAGTCAAGACATCCAATGGTAACCTATAAGCTTGCCTAAGTGGCCATAGTTGATTCTAAAATTGAGAAAAAGAAGGTTGAAAGGTGGGATAATGGTATAAATTTAATAAAGATGAAAAATTTAAATATTTAATTTAAGGTTATAAAATTCTAAAGGAATGATCAAGGAGACTAACCAAACAAACTTTACTAAAACATTGTATATACAGTCATGAAACCTATAGGTATTCATGCCTTGTTTAGTGTAAGTGTATTTTAGCTAATAATTATAAAAGTTTGAAGATAAATAAAATAATTTAAAGGTTATTTAATAGTGTTAATGACCCTATAATATCATAATAATAAATAATATAAGGGATGACAAGGTTAAGATATCTATTTAGGTCTGTTGAGCCTAGGCCATACATAAAACCCTATGTGTGAATAGTTTGGTGAAGAGAGTTTGTTTGATGAGGGTGAAATGATGAAATAATAACCTAATAAATAATTTATATCCTAATTTATACTTAATTTTAACATATCATAATGGTTTTATATCCTTTAATAATCAATAAAAAGGCTAACATAGACAACTAGGGTCATTAACATTGGTATTGTTGAGAACCCTAGCCTAAGAAATCAAAGGATAAAGAAAGGTTGAAAAGATAAGTGGTAAAAATAACCATCATAAAAAAATATGGGATATTTTTAATACCTAATTGAGTTTTATCTAACCCAAACCAAGAATTTTTACTCCCACAAACCTCTCTCTCTCTCCTTACCTCACAAAGCGTACACTCAGCCACCTGAGAGACACAAATATTTTGCTCATATCTTCATTTATAAGGTGAATTGTGGAAAAAGGAGATTTTAGGTTTTATATATAATTATAAAATTCCATATTTGTGCATTGGTTCTTAATTTGGTGTAATTTACTATATAAATCATTACTAAGACCCTTAAGCACTCGTAAGCTACCGAAAAGACTAATTTTGACTTGATAAGAAAGAAGATAAATCTAATGGATTTAAATGGATTGAATAAAAATTTGAATAACCTTGGTGAAATTACAAATTCTCATGGAAACTTAAATAATTTAATAGATGGTAAATTAAAGGTACAACTATGTGGATTACTTAGAAATATAGGGTTGTAGGCTTGTTTGTGAAGAAACAAAGTATTGGATGGATTTAAAATCAATTAAATAGGTTATTTAAGACTATATAAAGGTTTAAAAACCTTATAATCACTTTTAAAGTCTCAAAAAATGGTATATTTGTTCTTTAAGTCACTAAATGGGTCAAAAAGGTGAAAAATACACTATTTTGCAAGTCAATAGGCCTATATGCAAGCCTATAAAACACTTAAATAGACATCATTTCAACATATTTAGTATCTTGATGATGTTTACGACATGAAAAAATATTTACAAGCACCAGAGTCTACAAATTTATTTCTAAACACTCAAATTGTCTCTCATGCTTGTTCAAGTACTTAAACTGGGGCTTTTGACCATTTTATGGTTGACCCATCTGTATGGGGTCTCAGGAGCTGAAAATTTACATGGAATATGGTAATTGATTAGGTAAAATTAATAATACACTTATTATAAGTTTGAAACTTGTGGGAATGATTTTGGGCCAAAACTCAGTTTCTAGGCAAAGAGGCCTAATTAAGCCCTAATTGAGGAGAGAGAATGGGCTAAAAGGGACACTTAAACTCAGAGTTGGATCCTAAAAATTGGCATGGAATTTTAAGGAAATACTAAGTCATCAAATATTATATCAAATTTTGAATATCCTCCATACATTATTCTACATAAGGAAGTTTATAATTTTTTAAGGATACAAGGAACGAAGCCAAATGAGAGATTTTGATGCAAAATGGAGTCTTAAGGAGAGTTTGATGATTACAAATAATTTTTTTAGGTATAATATGATATATATATATATATATATATATATATATATATAGAGAGAGAGAGAGAGAGAGAGAGAGAGAGAGAGAGAGAGAGAGAGAGAGAATGCATTTTATAAAATAAGCTCAAGTTTTGACATGACACCTAAGGAGATGATTGATGATTGCCACTAAGATGATAACTAGGATAGATTATAAAACTTATAAAAGGTGTAAAGAGTAGATATATAATTTAAATCAACTTGATCTGATGTTGAAGAGTGTAACTTGTCCATTCAAAATAAAACTAAGGGGTAATTTTTAAGAGTAAATGAAGGTGTCAATCTGGGTTTGAAACTTACACACAACTTGGAAAAAAAGAACATCTTCAAGGCAGTAACATATGGCATTGAGGACCTCATGGAAAATTATAAAAATCCTTTATTTTTTTTATCTATCTTTTATACACTTCTCTCTCTCTCTCTCTCTCTCTCTCTCTCTCTCTCTCTCTCTCTCTCTCTCTCTCTCTCTCTCTCTCTCTCTCTCTCTCTCTCAATTGCTCTATATATTTACCCTTAATAGGATAAGTTTATATCTCCACTTGGATATAATTAATCCATAACCATTTTAAAGCATTTTATTAATGAAAAAATTCTAGTTTTACCTTTTATTTTAACTGGTTTCAATATGTTTGTGTGATTGGTTGATCTTGTAAAGTGACTAGCTTTGCTTCCTTGACATGTTTGTCCTTTTATTGCATTCATTTTAAGTTTGAAAATTATTTTTAGGTCTTAAAAAGTGTCCAAATGGATTGTGAAAAGGTTGAGTGAGTTGTCTTCTCATTAGTGTCATTTAATGACCTCTTTACTAGTCCTCTCATCCCAAGCATTCTTCATAACCTTTATGAGAAATATTGATGTAGAGAGGTAGATTTGGAGTAGTGTCTTGTGTAAGTTAGTCTCATGTTTAGAGTGCCTTTGTAACTAGTTGGTATTGGTCCAACTATTTTGGTATATCACCTCCATTAGAGTAGGTTTCTCTTTATTTTCATTAAAAATTGGTAGAGTCATTTGTGAGCCTAAGTGATACATCAAGGGATCAAGACCTTTAACATAGAGATTCAACTCTCCAATAGGTCACCTAGAAACTTGAGGTGATTCTATGTTATTCCAATTTTGGAAGGATTGAACTAATTTATAAAGGGTAAAAATTTGGTTGATAATAATTTTACCATGCCCAGTGGGACTAAGGTCTAAAGTAGTGGAAGGATTATTGATGTTATTCTTCTACATATCAACCTTTCATCAATAGTGAATTAATTCTCAATTAGATGGTTCTAGTATCCCAATCACTTTTTCAAAGTAAGTTATATATTTAATTCATTATCTTGATGAGGTTGTTATGGTTGAGTTTGAGGTAGAGTTCAATTTCTTGCAAGTTGATGAGGCATATCAGTACTATAACACTTCTTCTCAACCATAACATAAATCTTACCAATCCTATGATGAGACTTATCATCTTATACTTCCCGTACATGACTATTATGTAGCATATTTATGAACTAGGAATTTGGCAATGAAGGGGAGATTAGTATTGTATTAGTGGATAAATCAAATCAAAATCACACTAAACTAACACCTTCATGCCTAGTTACTAGGGTGAGCTTAATAAAATAAATACATTAAAATCACAACTAAAAGTTAAGGAAAAATAATAATCCTTCACCTTCTTTAGATGCTCCAAATTATTTATTGTAGTGTCTTGCTCGATTGTGCTCATGAATTCTACATCAATGAAAGCTTGACTACCTCCATCTCTCCTTGACACTTTTCTTGGCTTTGGCTTCAATATTTTGGCATCATAACTTTAGAAAGTGAGGTATCTTTGTAATCAATTTGGCATGGTAACTTTGCACAAGTTAAGATTAAAATTCATGTTGCAAGGCCTCTTATTTATAAATTTAATGTCTAGAATCAACCTAAACTATCCATCTCAAGATTTAGATATGTGGCTAAGGATTAATCCAATTATGTAATTAAAAATAAATAAATAGGCTCATAAATATTTAGGATAGAGGGAAATTTAAGAGGCATGGGAAGTCATCCCAAGAAATGATGGAACTTGATGATGTAGTAAATAAATATCCATTTCCAATAAATATTTATTCAACAAGTTCCATGAAAAATTAACTTAAGGCCCTAATTTGGTTTAATTAGCCTAAAACATGATTAAGCACTTTGTGCACAAATTACTCAAATTGATCAGAATGACTTGTTATTGGTCCAAAATTTGATTGGATTAGAATTAGAATGTGATTTCAAATTTGTTGGATCATTATTTCATTTAGGATGTTACCAACATGAAATAACAAAGACATGTATCTTATACAAGATATTTGATAAAAAGAGAAATCTAGAGCTCCTAGGTGCAAAATTAGCATTTTGACTCGAAATGATTTGATCAAAGTTAGATGGCCCATAAATTACATTATCCCATTTAATGATACTTTGGCCAAAATAAGCACTTGAATATATCAATTTGAACTCATTTAATGTGCTTTAGTGTTTTTAGGCCAAATTGTGCACTTGAATAAAAATTGGTTAAAATCCTGGTTAGAGGTTATTGGTGGCTAGATTTAGGTGTCTATAATTTTCCCCCATTTGGGAAGGCATTGTAATCTATAATAATAGTAATGTATTCTCAAAGAATGAAAAGGTCTTGTATGCCTAAAACTATAATGATGATAAACTAACTATATGATGCCCCCTCAAGGGAATGGTTGGCACAAGTAGGTTGGTAAACGATTCCTTGGTAAGAAGCAAAATGAGGGGACCAAAGAAAGGAAAGATGATGGGGTGAAAACACAATGATTTTAAAAACTTAGTTAAAATCATTGAGAATGCAATTGGGACAGTGTATAATGGTTTGCCCAAAGGCGGTTATAAGCATTATACCTTGATAGTGGCAACATGGTATGATAACACAATGATTTTCCCATAGGTGGTTATAATCATTAAGAAGATGGAGCTACCCCCATTAGGATAGAAAAATAAGATAAAAATATGCCCTTTTTTGGGAGGGAAAAGTAAATTTGGTAAGAACATAATGCTTTTCTTAAAGGTGGTTATAATCATTGAGAAATGTAGATGGGATGGTGTACAATGATTTTCCCATAGGTGGTTATAATCATTAGACCTCGATTATGAAAAACATGATAAAATTGATTGAGGATGATGATAAATTAACACAAAGGGTAATGATGAATTCAAACAACTTACTAGTAGGGAGATTCTCATCTAAACTAATAAAGGTTGAAATTCTTTCATGGTTAATTACTCTATTTGGAATATGATTGGGATTAAATCAAGATGTTAGTGCCGAAGAGATGTTTATGTTGTCATTAATAAATAAACTTCTTGAATCTGAGGTTTGTTGTAACATGTGTCGATAGGCATCATGGTATAACATCATGGGGACTTGGCCAAAATATGTATGAGGACTGACTCCCATAATCCAATACTCAATAGAAAATAATGCACCAATGATAAAAACCATGATGACAATGTAAACATATTAATATGAATGGATTAAAGTATAATTGTGGGCAAGGAATCACCTAATGAACACACATAAACTGAATCAAGGCAATAGTGCTGAAAGCAAACAAATAGGTAGATAAACAAACAAAACAAGTAGAGACAAACAAACAAACAACACAATATAAACCATATGAACATTGCCACTAGAAAATAGGTGACAACCTAACAAATGAACAAAATGTGGGAATAAAATAAAAAGAAGGGGGTGGCCAAGCTATCTCCTTATGCACTAGGCAAGTGGACTCTTCCTACATAGTTCTATGGATGTAATATCTAATAAAAAACTTTAGGCCAAATGTAGAAATCTTAGGAAATAGGAAAAAAATGATAAATAATGAAAATAAATGAAATGGATGTGATAGAATAATAATAATGGTCTTGAAAAATGGTAAGTGCATGGGATAAAAAGGACAAAAAAGATAGAGAAACTAATTGAAAAGTGATTTACTTACAACTTAGTAAGGGTTCCCAAAATATTTAAGGCAAACAAATGGTCAATGTTTTTGGTTTTCTCTAATGGTTTTACAAATGTTTTTAGAATTTTTGAAGTATCTCAACTCAATCAAGACTAAGGAGACACTAAATGGTTCAATCTCACAAAATGATGAGAGCGTTCAAACTTAGGTTACTCATAGAATGATGAGAATGTTCAAGATTAGGTTGCTCACAAAATGGTGAGAGTGTTCAAACTTAGGTTGCTCATAAAATGGTGAGAGCGTTCAAAATTAGGTTACTTGAAAAATGGCAAGAGCATTCAAAATTAGGTTTCTCACAAAATGGTGAGAGCATTCAAACTTAGGTTGCTCACAAAATGATGATAGCATTCAAACTTAAGTTACTCATAAAATGGTCAGAGCATGGTTGAAAAGGTGATTGAGTAGACCTCAACAAGTATCAAGTACTGCCTACATAGTCCCAGAGTAGGACCTTAAGTCACTATAGTTTTGCCTTTATAGCAAAGTAACTAGACTAGCGTAGCCATTAATTCAAACAAAATAGGCACAATTGGTAAAAAGGCATAGTATCGGATATGAAGTGGTAAGTTGTTATGTCAAGTCTAAATAAACAAATGTTTCCCCTAGTTCTCCCATAGGTGGTTATAACTAAGACACAACGACATAGATCAATGGTACTAATTTTCTCAAAGGTAGTTATAATTAGTAGCAAGACCAATAATAAGAAAAGAGAAATAAACAAAGGATGCAACTACCAAAAATTCTATCATACTACTCCAAAATACAATCTCTATCTAAAGGACTTGAAATAATTGATGAAATTGATCAGATTCCTTAGTGATAAAAAGGTGTAACCAATGGTAAAACCTAGGTCAAATGGGACAGGATTTAAAACACATTTGGTCGATAGATCATAATTGTAAAGAGGATAAGGATAAGAGGATGGATAAGAATGATATTTATACAAAGAAGAATAGTGATAAAATAACACAACTAAAATGGTCCTTATAGACAATATACCCTAGTGCTCAAGCATGGTACCATTTAAGGTGAATTATATTCATTCGTTTAGGAAGCTCATCTCTATCTAGTGTGGTGAGCCTATATGCTCTTGATCTATAATATTTAGGAATGATGAAAGGCCCTATCCAATTTGGTTTGAATTTACCTTTATTATTATTCTCAACCATGGTATTAGTTTGGTTTTCTTTAAGAATAAGATCACCAAGTTTAAATTTTGTATACTTGACATGATAATTGTAGAGGCCTTTGAGTTGATTTTGATATGTCTAAATATTTTTTAGCGTAGCTATGCATTTTTGATCAAGCAATTCTAGCTCTTATAGGTGGGATATTCAATAGTCATGATCATCTAGGGCATAGTTGAAAGATATATGTAGTGAAGGTAATTCAACCTCAATGGGAACGATGGCTTCAATACCATCAACAAGTGAGTATGGAGTGGATATTATGGGAGTATGATGATTGGTATGGTATGCTCAAAGGGTAGGGAATATCTGAAGGTGATAATCATGACTGGTATCATTGACAATCTTTTTGAGAATATTGATAATGGTTCTGTTTAATGCTTTAGCCTAGCCATTACCCTGAGGGTAATATGCTATAGAAAAATGTTGTGTGATGTTGTATTTGGTACATAGCTTGTCAACATCTTTGTTTTTGAATGATATTCCATTATCAGATACAATGTCAGAGGGGATATCATAGCAGTAAATGAGATGGTTAAAGATGAATTTAGAAATTTATTTTCTAGTCATGTAAGTGAGGGGTATAGCTTTAAACCACTTAGTGAAATATTCAGTGGTGGTAAGGATATGTTTATGGCCATCAGATGAAGTGGGGTTAATCTTCCTAATGAGGTTGATTCCCCATGTATCAAATGGCCATGGTTTCAACATCAATTTTATATTTTAGGCTTGGGCATGAATTAGATTAGCATGTCATTGGCATTTATCACACTTCCTTACATATGTAGCTTCATCTATGTCCATCATGGACTAATAATAACTAGTACACAAGATATTTTTAGATAGGACTACCCCATTAGAATGATCTCCACATAACCCTTCATTAAATTCTCTTAATGCTAGCATAGACTCTATCAAACTTAAACAACAAAGTAGAGTTCCATCAAAACTATAGTGGTAAAGGGTTGATCCAAGTAGAGTATAATGAGTGGAGTGATGGATAAAGGCTTTGGTTTATTTTTGAGATAGGTTGGGTGGTATAACTTGGTCATGAATATATTTATAAAGGTCTGAATACTAGATAGAATTAGGACCAACAATATCACAAATCATTACCATAGTTAAAGGTTCATGAGCTTGTGTGACCAAATTCTTGATGATGAATTGATACTCTCTAGCTTTGTCCATTTGTCAAATTAGATAGCCAATAGTAGCCATGGCATCTATAGTTATATTACTAGCCTTTGGTATATACTCAAACTAAATGTCAAAGATGTGTTGCTTGAGAGTGTCGACCATGGCTTTATATGGAACCAACTTGTCATTTTGGTCTAAAAATGGTTTATAATCTAATTGATGATTAACTAAGAATCACCATAAACCTTTAGATGAGATAAATTAAATTTTACCTCTTGGAAAAGCCTTGTAACAAGTGATTTATATTTATCCATGTTATTTGTACAAAGAAATTTGATCTTTAATGACTTAGGGATTAGATCCCCCTATGGTGTAATAAATAAGAGGCTTACCCTCGATCTATGTGTTGTGAATGATCCATTAAAATATAGATTATAGTACTTCTCATCAAGAGATGTGTCAATGATGGTAATTATTGATTCATCAATAAATTAAAATGTGAGTGGCTTTGTTTATGTAAGAGGTGCTTCAATAAGTTGATATGCAAGGACCTGTCCCTTGATTGCCTTTTGATTGACATACTCTATGTCAAACTCATTACAAAGCATGATCCATTTGGCCATTTTACCTTGTAAAGATATTTTAGATAGTAAATAATTGAGTGTATATATGTTTGAAATGACCATGGCCTTATTTTTTAGCATGTAATGGCATAGTTTTTAACTTATAAAGACCATGGCTAGACAAGCATTTTCAATAGGTACATAGTTTCGTTGATATGTGACCAAGGTATAGCTTAAGTATTATATTACATGATCTTTTCCATTGTTATCATGTTGAGCCAAAAGTGCCCCTAGGGCATTGGCAGTAGCTGATAGATACAATAAGAATGGCTTTCTTGGCATAAGAGGTAACAAAATAGGTGGATTAGCTAGATAGTCTTTAAGTTGTTGAAAAACTATTTGGGAGTGATCATCCTAGTGAAATGCAAATCCCTTCTTTATAATATGTTTAAATGGATGACACTTGTTTTATAACTAAGAGATGAATCATTAAATTGACTAGATCTTTCCATATAAACTACAGAGTTGCTTCAAATTGGTTGGTGGTGACATCTTGATTATAGCATGGACTTTGGTTAGATCAACTTCAATGCCCCTATGAGACACAATTACACCAATTAAATTTGCTAAGGTTACTAAAAACACATATTTAGATTCAATTGAAATTTTTACTCATGTAGTCTTTCAAATATTTTACATAGCACTATTGGATGGTCAGCCCTAGTTTTTTATTTGCCTAGTATGTCATCAACATAGTATTCAACAATACCATGCATCATATTACGGAATATGATGGTAATAGCCATTTTATATGTAGCTCCAACATTATTAAGATTAAATGTAATTACCTAATAACAAAATATTCCCCATGGAGTGGTGAACACTATTTTATGTTGGTCTTTTAGTGCTATTGTGATCTGGTTGTATCCTAAAAAGCCATCCATGAGTGAAACCATTTTATAACCCATTGTGGAGTTGAAGATCATGAAAATATTAGGAAATGGAGAGTCATCCTTTGGGAAAGATTTGTTTATGTCTCAAAAATTAATACAAATTCAAATTCCTTTAGGATTTTTGCTAATAGGTACAACATTAGATATCCTTTTTGAGTAGTCAATGGATCGAATACATTTTGATTCTAAGAGTTTTTCCAACTCTTTATTTACCAAGATAGAAATGTGAGGATGAATCTTACGTAGATTTTATTTTACTAATTTGGAATTAGGATCGACCACAAGGTGGTGTAAAACTAAGGTGGGGTCCAAACCTAACATGTCAGAATAAGCCCATGCAAAGATATCTATAAATTCTCTCAATAGAGTTGTAAAGACTTCACATTCCTCCTCAGTGACAGACACACCTAATTTTATCCATTTCATATCGAATGGAGTCTTGATGTTTACCTCTATTGTATATTTGACTACAAGAGTCAAACCATCTTCTAGGATAGTAGGTAAATACTTGAACTATTGGACTATATCAGGGTCCTCTATTAGGAATTGTTCTTCAACTTCTCCTAGGCATGATGAATCTAAGTCCCCTAATGGGATATTTAGCCATGTGACAAAATTAGTCAAAAATTCTTGAATAATTTGATAAAATAGTTGTTTTTATTCAAAATTAGACTTATATCCATATGCAAGTTCATCTTTGGTGATCTCTTGGTCTAAATTCAAATAAGAATGAACACCCCCATCTATTGGCACCTAAAACAAATTTTCACCACTAAACTAGACTTTATCTTTAATTTTTCCCTAGTCAAAAAGTGCCTCAAAGAGGTTTTCACTTGGAGACTTCAATGTTTTATTTATTTTTGACTAAAGGTGTTCACCTGCTCTCCAAAATAGGCTTCAAAATCTAATGTAATTGAGAATCTTGATATATGATCTCCTAAAGAAACATTATCTCTAAGACCTAAAAGGTCACATAATGCCTCATCATTATAAAAATCATCAATTGGAAAATTGGATTCTTGTTGGTCCCAATCTATCAATTATGCATAGTATAATGTCAATGGGTTGTGATGAATGACTGGGGTAAGAGAACAAATGGAATTGCTATCAAACATTTTAGTCTCAATTAGGTCATCAAAGGTGAGGCTATGATCAAACTCTGCTTCATTTTTAGCATCATCATCACTAGCCACTAGTGATGGAACTCAAATAAGATATAAGGAGTTACCCCTAGGTGATTTAAACCCAAGTCTATAAGGTCTTTTGTACTTAGTCATAGAAATTGGCTCAATGGTTCCTTATTGATCGATCTGAGGCCTCTTCCTTCATAATCTTGATGTTCCATGATCCTATTGTGAATAAGATACCTGGTGATCTTGTAACAATCGACCAATTTGTCATTACAAATCTATGATTCATCTGCTTTAAGGGGGTCTTATTCTTGGCTAGATGCCAGTATGAATGTGATTGGTCCTAGATTATGAAGTTTATCTTTAGATTTTTTTTGCCAATGCATATGTGGAGTGACTTTAGGTCTTCCAAAGGTTTTGGTATCCTAAGGAAGATTAGTAATATGAAAGGTATCATGATTCACATACTCCCCTAGGACATTAACTAAAATGGTAAAATGATTATAAGCTTCAAGAGGTGGCATGTGGGAAAGGGAATCCAAGGTATTAGGATCTATGTAACTATCCTCTAGAGAATCAATAAGTAGGGTGTTTCCTTTATCATCCTTAGAACATGGATTCATGTCATATTGGTAATTGTAGATTTGAAACTCAACGTCAAGATGTTTATAGTGCTCATATGAGTAAAAATGTCTTGAAATATTTACTTCCATCCCTGAGTGAGATAAGTTGATACATTGGTGGAACATTGATGGGATTGTATGAATCTCATATAAACAAGGCCTTCTTAGAAGTATATTATATGATAACTCAAGATCAAGTACATAAAAAAGTGTATCGTGGGTCAAAGGCCCAATAATAACTGGTAAGCTAATGGTGCCTTGTGATTCTCTATCTTGATTATCATAGACTTTGATAGTTATTATTTATAGTTGAAGATCTACCAATATGTACCCAAGAAGCTTGATAGGCTTTATAGACACTATGTTGAGGCCTGATCCATTGTCTATAAGGACACATTTCACTTTATGCCACTTTATATAAACTTATATGTATAATGGATTATTATGGAGTGGGCTAAGAGAAGACATATCGCTATGGTTAAATGTGACTTATTGGGTTGGAGCTAGGTGTCTAACCAAAACTTGAAATTTATTAGGGGATATGTCACTAGTAATAGTGGATTAGGTTAAAAAATCATTCAAAATGTTCTTGTGGATTGTTGATTTTTGCAACAATTCCAAAATATAAATTTGTGTTGGTGTCTTTTGTAATTATTCCACAATATCAAACTTCTTATCTTAGTCAATGGTTTATTTTGAGGTTGAATGGTTGTTTGGATAACAAGCAAAGTGGAAAATGGTTATGGGCCTGAGATTACATGATCAATATTAGATGTTAGACCATGATTGATAACAAATATTAGGAATTGTATGGGACAAGATAAGACAAGTCTCAATTGCTAGTGTACTTGTATGTGGTCACGTGGCAAGGGCAAGTTATCAATATAAGGTCTAAAAGTGGAAGTACCAATTTTATAGTTTGATTATGTGTGGTCCTAGGTCAAAGAAGGATTATCCATGTAATTTTGTTGAGTGGTATTTTTTATCAATGGTCTAGATTAATTAGTGCTCAATCTAGGATTAATGGAGATGGTATTAACGCTACCCCCTAAAAATTTGTTGTAATCATGTGCAATTGCATGGTAAGTTTATTGTTTGTTACCATTATGAACTTAGTTTTATCCATTATTTTGATGTCGTGTGTTCTACTATTGATTCTATTAATTCTACTAGTTTAGCCTTTGATTTTTATACTATTGATTTTGTTGTTGCACTGACCAATGTTGTTGTTGTTATTGTTAATTGTTATGTTATTGTTGGGTGTTATATTGGGGAAAGGGGTTTTGATAAATCCCAAGAGTTTGATTAGAGGTAGAAGCACAATTATCTAAAATTATCTCCCCATTATCCAACATATTCTCAATCAAATGCTTAATTTGCACACATCTTCATAGATTATGCTCATTGACCCAATGATATTCATAGAATTCATTCTCATGGTACCAATCAGGTTAAGGAATGCCTTACAAATAATTATTTGGTATAGGAAAAATAATAAAATTATTAGTGGTAAGTTTATGAAATATAGACTCAATAGGATCTCCCAAGTCACTAAAGACATGATGAGTAGGTACGATCCTTCTCAGAGGAGGGGTTTATAATGGTAAAGGTTATTGCATTTGTTGCACAAGTCTTGGTTTTTGTGCTTATGACATTGGTTGGAGATCTTATTGGGTAGGATTAAGTTTAAAAGGTGGTGTATATGATTTTTTCACTATTTAGACATGACACAACTTAGTTACTTTGTCTCCCACAACATTCCTATTATAGTTGAATTATTTTGGTCTATCTTGGTTATTGGCCTATGTTTGTTATAATGCTTGTGCTTGGATTGGATGTTGGTTTTGGCCACTTCCATAATTAGTACCTTGATTATAATTAGTTGAATTAAGATTGATAATCCATTTATTAATAAGAGCTCACTTAATCAATAAGTCTTTGTCGATGATCTCCTTGAAAGTATGCACACATTAAAGTTTTAGATGATAAGTGATCTCACTATGTAAATTTTTAGTAAACATAGTGGATAATTATTTATTTGATAAAATGTAGGTGAATCATCTTGTAAGGGATCTCCATCACTATATATAACTTACAAAAATCTCACTGGGTTTTTGTTTTGCTTGTGTCAAGTAAACCAATGAAATATCATGTTTGAGATTATAGGAAAAGTGTTGCACAAACTTATCAAAAATATCATCAAAATATGTTACTAAATTATTTTGAAACTTTAATAATCACTCCAAGGCTTTTCCAACTAATCTCCTTGGAAACAACAACAAAAAGTATATATCGCTATATGTCACTGGTTGACATGTGACAAAAAAATTGATTAAATGGGCCTTAGGGTCACCTTTCCCTTTGTATTTATTGAATTTTGGTGGTTTGTATCCTAGAGTAAATTATATTTTAAAGTAATCCATGTTGAATTTATAGTAACACACATCATCCAACTTAAACTTTTAGTCTGTTTCTTAGCTTGAATGGTAGTAATTGCATCCTTCATCTATTATAATTCTTGGGCTAGGAAACTGGAGGGAACATTGGTTTAAGAGAGATAATAGGTTTGGGTAGATGGTTGGGAGGTCATAAGTAGGAAACTTTGACTAGGATATGATGGATATATCTATTGGGGTATGTTGGTTTGGCTATGAAATGGACTAGGAATATGCATACGTGGATTAGGATGTCCTTGAAATTACATATTTAGTTGTGTGATATTCTAGTTTGGGTTGGCTATGAAGGTTTGACTTGGAAGTTTTTGTGGTTGGAATAGAGGTATATAACTATACTATGCCTTTTGTGGTTAAAAAAACACAAACTACTAACTAATCAAACCTTACTGTTGAGTAGGAACTTGTGAACCAAGACCTTGTCTTTAAACTTGTGGCACATTTTGAACCAATTATTTCTTAGTAGGTACTTGAGAAACATGGGAGCCTCATTATTGCATTAATAATTATTAGGAAGTGAATTTATGTTAAAGATTTAGCATCTATCATTAACCAATATTTACATGTTTTTGGCTAGTCATCATTTAGTTTTGGATTAGTACACTAGTCTGTGATTGAAGAGGTATGTTTGTCACTACCTAATGAGGTGGAACATTAGTTTCTCCTTGTTGAGGTATATTTGGCCTCTGTTAATTGGTACACTAAATTATGTCTACTTTTGTGGAATATTACTCATACCTTGTTGAGGAGGAGTAGGATTCATCACATTCTATTGTTGAAGCATGAAATTGGGTGTTGTTTGACTACCTAATCCTGTTGGTTGCATGGTTGATGAAGCAACTAGTTAAGGTTGGGATGTAGAAACTCCTACTCCCTAGTATGATAGTCCAATCATGGTATTAACTACATGCACATGTTCTTGACTAGTTTTTTGTGCATTAGTACCACTTTGATTTGGAATGGATGTTACTTGCATATTGTCTACTATATTTTGGTCATTATTTTCTGTAGAAGTAGAAGAGACTTCTTCAATAATTGGCATATGCAGAAAGTTGTCTACCAAAGTGTTTTGCATGAATGGGTCTGAACTTTGATTATCTTGATTATTTAACTATATCAAAGCTCCTATTGAAGGAACTAAGTCAATATGAGATTTACTCACCAGGGTCATCTCATTAAAATTACATGCTAGATTTAGATAGGTTTTATATACTATATGCATTTGGTAAAATTGGTATTCCATGATGTTTTTTACTTTATTAGGCATATTAGGGTCCTAATATGTTATTTGGACTAGGACCAAAGGATTTCTAGAAGAAGCCTATTGATCATAAATTATGTTGTGGGGCATTCTTACTAGGCTTGGTAAATTCTCATGGGGGAATTATACTATAAACTTGGCCACTACCTCTATGGCTCGAACTAAAATCTCATCTTTGTTCTCAAAAAAATGATGCTAAAAAAAAAATGGATCATGCGTGGAAGGTGTATTAGTAGAGCATGACTGTTGAGGAACTAGTTCATCAACTATGAGTATTATAGCTTAGTATTGTGTAGTTTGTTCTTGGTCTTGTTCTAAATAAGGTGTTATATTAACCCAATAGTTAGCCAGTAGATCTTATATTTGTGCCCCTAATTGAGTATTATAAGAGGGATAAATATCCATCTCATAAACAATATTATCCATGTAGGGGTCTTTCACCATTTCTTCCTATGCAACCACATTACTAATTCATGGATTATACACGAGTCCACTATGAGTGTAGGAGTGCATGTTGGGATCCATAGTCAATGCTTTATGACAAAAGGAGGTCTTCAAAATTTAAAAAGACATTATCTAAAAAAAATGATATTCTAACTTGGTCTAGATTCATCAAAAGGATCAAAAGGTTTATGCAAAGATTTGTGATAACACAATCTAACATTAAGTGTCTAATTTTACATGTCTTACACAAAAAATATTAAGTAAATGAACCAAAAATCATAATGCCAAATGCTAAGGTCCAAATATTTCAAATCAGTCTAATTTAAGAAATTAAAAGTTGCTAGGTCTTTTGTGTAAAGATGACGTCAAAAACTAGGCTTAAATAAACATGCACTAGGACTCTTGGCCAAATGGTGTCAAAAGATAGACTTTGAAATAGATGGATTTTTTAATCTAACAGATTTGAAACACTTCTAACAAACACTAGGCATTTGATTTTAGGGCATGGACTTGATCAAATAGGTATAAGGTATGAAACAAAAGGCACTTTAGAGATAGTTTATTTTCTCATAAATAATGTTATACAACTTGGTTCTTTTGAAAAATAAGCTTGACAAAAGTAAACAGTGTAAATATGCTTAGACAAAGGTTCACAAAAGTACACTTAGATTGGTTTGAAAGTGTGGGAACAAATTTGAACTCTATGCAAGAGCGATTATGAAATAAAATCTTAAATGTTTTGGGCAGAATAACAATGATAGACTACACAAAAGGTGTGACAAAATGTTTATTTTAAAAAATCTCTAAGGCAAAGATAGTTTCACACAAATTTGACAACATAACACTACCTTTCTTGACTCAAAATGTTGTAGTTCATAGATTCAAAGTATAAGTTTTTAGCACAAAATGACTTAAGTCTATTAAGTGGTGATAATGATCATGAGTCTTAAATGGCCTTCAACCGAAATTAGAAATTGAACTTAAGTTCCCTCAAGTTTAGTAAAAATCATGAATCCACTTAACACACCAACCCTATGAAATTTTGAAAGTGAAATTTCAATTTTAGATTATAAATGAAGGACTGAAACAAACTTTGGCAAAGGTCTAAACTCAATTGGGTAGTATAACTACACCAAAGTGGATGATATGACTCTAAGTTTTGATAAACTTTGAACAAGGAAAATTGATGATTCATGTGGGTAGCATAATGCCTCTTTATTCAAAGGAAAATGAGGATCATGTGTTTTGGTTTGTATTATTTGTTCACACCAAATTTGACTCCAAACAAAACTTTAATCTAGGACAAAACCAACTAATTAATCTCTCTTAGATCCTAAATTGACAAGGTTGCTTGGTATTGTTAGAATCCATCAATATATGTCATTTGAGAGGATTTTAAGTGTTCATCTAAAGTAAATGTGCATTATATAGTAGGGTTTTTACACCCCCTTCTCTCAAATGATGGTACTATGACATGGACTTTGAGGCACACCTTGCAATAATAATACTTATGTGGCAAGTGGGGATTTGTCTAAGATCTATAAGTTTTTGAATGTCTCTAGGGGAATCAATTACACAATGAATTTCATGTCAAATGATCCAAAATAAAAGCACAAAAATTTGGTGTCTATGGCACTTGGCTTGTTGAAAAAAGATATAGTCCTTTTTGCAACCACTATATCCTATTGTTTGCTTAGTGTAGTGTGATGTCCAAATGTAGATACATCCCATGTACAACTCAAAAGGAGTGGATGAAGTCAATGATAGGAGATGAAACCCTAGGTCAAAGGTTCCCTATATAACTCATGGGAGGTAATGACATCCCCCCTTGCAAGCCAAGATGTAATGAAATGAAATACATAAAAAGAAAGACTTTAGGGTTATTTTCAAGGTCACCCAAACAATGATGAATTTTTAGGGAGTGCTTTATATGAAATTATTTTTAAGCCTTAGACTAGGCTTTTTTCAATAATGATGGAAATTTTAATTCAAAAATTTCCCAAAAGGAGATGGATAGAAGAGCATACATGCAACATCCTTCTTTTTACAAATCAATTAATTAATCACCTATTGCATACAAAATTGAAAAATGAGCTTAATTTTAAGCACCAAATAAGAGATTAGGTGATTTTATTTTTGGCCCTTAGCCTTGATTACTAAAATGGTAAAAGATCGCACAAAAAGGGCCACATGAAGCAATAAAGACCTAAGTTCATTTTAAGCCCAAATTGAAGATTCAAGACTTAGCCTAATTTCATGATTAAAACACCATAGTTTAAAATGTTGCAGAAGTTATTATTATTTTAAGCACTAAATGAAATATATTTAAGACTTATCCAAATCTTTGGTTTATTTTAAGCACTAATTCAAATATGTGAAAACAAGCATGCTTATTTTAAACCCAAATGAAAATGTGTTTGGTTTGTAAAAAGAATTCAAAATAACTTCTAAACCACCCCCTCAACCTACAAAAACACAATTATAAGGGCCTACTTTGAAGCACTTAAGAGTTATTGAGTTGTGGAGCTAAAAGCTTCACCAGATGAGCAAATGCAGAGGTTGCTAGAGTTACACAATCACTAACATCAGTTAGGACTGACCAACGTCGGTTATGGATCAGCCAACATCAGTCATATGCAAAGAGATAGAGACCGACATCAGTCATCTGTGCATTCTCAGAATTTTGATTTTGAAGAAAACAATGAGTTTGCATGTAAAGACTAACTGTTAGTCTTGAGTTTGCTTTTCTATTTTTGGTAGGACAGATTTGAACCTTTGATTAAGAGGTGCATCTAATGGTGGAGAATGCATGGCTCATGAATCATAGTTCTATATAGTAGGGTTAGATCCTCATAGCATTGTAAGAGAAGAGAAAAGGTGAATCAATTCAAGTAGTGGAGTTGGTTGTAATTGAGAGAGAGAGAGAGAGAGAGAGAGAGAGAGAGAGAGAGAGAGAGAGAGAGAGAGAGAGAGAGAGAGAGAGAGAACTCTTGAGGGAAAGAGATCTATACATCTGAGAGGTGTGAGAAGAGAGAGAGATTTTTTAATTGTATTTCCTTCTGGAAGAGTTTAATACAAGATTGGTTATTTCTTGTATCTCCTATTATTTGATATTTCTGATTTCTAGTTATTTATTATTTCTAGTTTAATTTTGTGTTTAGTTTTTTATACAAAAGTAATCAATTATACTCTATAAGATCCTAACAAGTGGTATCAGAGTGTGTTAGTGTTTGTTGATTACATAATTCACTCATAGGGGTTTCTGATTGAGTGGGAGTAAAGTAATGGCAAAAGAAAGTAAACTAAGAATGGAGAAATTCAATGGCAAGAATTATCAATTATGGAGGATGTAGATAGAAGATTATCTGTATCAAAAAGATCTATACTTACCATTGGGTGGGGTTTCAAGAAAGCCCACAAATATGCAAGATCAAGAATGGAATGTTCTTGATAGAAAGGCTCTTGGATCTATAAGGTTGAGCCTGGCATCTTCTATGATTTTCAACTTATCACAGGCAAAGACAACGGTAGAGTTAATGGATACTTTGGCAAATTTATATGAAAAGCCCTCAGCTTTGAATAAGGTATATCTTATGAAGCAATTATTTAATTTGCAAATGTAGGAAGGTGGATCTGTGTCTAGTCATCTTAATGATTTCCATGCAATAGTAAATCAATTAAATTTAGTCAAAATAGTTTTTGATGATGAAATTAAGGCTCTCTTAATCTTATGCTCTTTACCTGAAAGTTGGCATAGTTTGGTAATGGCAGTTAGTAATACTGCATCTGCTTCAAATATCTTAAAAGTTGATGATGTTGTTAGTGTAATCTTGAATAAAGAAATTCATAGGAAAAGCATAGAGGAAACATCAGGTAATGCTTTAAGTATTGAAAGCAGGGGAAGGCAAAGAGAGAAGGGCAAGCAAGGAAGATCAAGGTCAAAGTCAAAGATGAGAAGTAGATCTAAATCTAGAAATAGAAGAATAACCTGATAGAATTATGGAAAGAAAGGGCATGCAAAGAAAGATTTTTGGTTGAAAGTTAAAGAAGAAAATTAGCATGAAGGTAATGAAGAAGCAAAAGTTGCAGGTATTGTTGCACAAGATGCTCTTACACTTTCTTTGGATAATAAAGTAGAATCTTGGGTTTTAGATTTTGGTGCCTCTTTCCATGCAACTCCAAATAGAGAATTTTTCAATGATTATATCCATGGAGATTTTGGAGAAGTTTATTTAGGGGATGATGAGCCTTGTCAAATTATTGGCAAAGGAAAAGTGCAGCTAAAATTGCAGAATGGCAACACATGGGTTTTGAAGGATGTCATGCATGTACCCATCTTGAAGAGGAATCTAATTTCTACAGAAAAGTTGGGTGATGAGGGTTGCATAGTAACTCTCACAGCTGAATCTTGGAAAGTTTCCAAGGGTGCACTTGTATTAGCTAGAGGTAAGAGAGTAGGTACACTTTATCTATCTACTTGTATTACTGATTATTCTCCTTCTATTTTATCTACTTCAGATATAGATACAAAGTTGTGGCATTATAGGCTTGGCCACATGAGTGAGAAGAGAATTAATGTTCTTAAGTCAAAAGGTAAGCTTTTATATTTGAAAATCATAGATCTAGATTTCTGTGAGCATTGTATTTTTGGAAAACAAAAGAAAGTGAGGTTTCTCAAAACTGGGTCAATAAAGAAGAAGCACAAGTTGGAGCTTGTTCACACAAACGTGTGGGGACTAGCTCAGGTAGCATTTATTGAAAGATCATGGTATTATGTTTCTTTCATTGATGATGCTACAAGAAAGGTATGGGTTTATTGCATAAAGATAAAATCTAATGTTTTTGACACATTTAAGAAATGAAAAGCTTTGGTTGAGAATGAAATAGGTTTGAGATTGAAGTGCCTTAGATCTAACAATGGTGGTGAGTACTACAGTAATAAATTCAATAGTTACTGTTCTATGAATGGAATAAATAGGGAAAAGATGGTTCCAATGACACCTTAGCAAAATGGAGTTTCTAAAAGGATGAATAGAACAATAATGGAGCGTGCACAGAGTATGAGGTTGCATGTTGGTTTGCCCTTATAGTTTTGGGCAAAAGTTGTAGATACTATAGTTTACCTAATTAACAGAGGACCTTCTACTACACTGGATGGTGGAATTCTAGAAGAGGCTTGGATAGGTAAAAAGGTAGATCTTTCACATCTCAGAGTTTTGTGGTCTAAAGCTTTTATGCACATTGATAAAAAAATAGAAAGAAGTTGGATGCTAAATCTATGCGGTGCACTTTCATTGGTTATGGTTCTGGTGATTTCAGATTTTGAGTTGTGGAATTTAGAAACTAACAAAATTATTAGAAGCTGTGATGCAGTTTTCAATGAGAAGGTGATGTATAGTGATCAACTCAAGAGGCTAAATAATTCTGAGCAGGGCAATGTTGATTTGGAAGAGGTTATGATCCAAAATGAGCTCACGAGTAAAAATCATCACTCACAAAAAAACATAGATACCAACATTGGTCAGGTAAGAACCGACATCGGTCAGGAAGGAATTGACGTCGGTCAGATAAAAATTGATGTCGGTTAGATGAAACTGATGTCGGTCAGGTGCAGACTGACATCGACCAGATATGACCAAGATCAGTCCCTGATAGAAAGGAATTTGGGTGGATAGCAAGCTATGAATGAGTCTCAAATGCCCATAAAGAAGTCTAAAAGGGTAAGTAAACCTCCAATTCATTATTCTCCTTCTTTATACTACTTGTTGCTCACTGATGGTGGAGAACCAGAAAGTTTGATGAGGCAATGCAGGTAGAATCTAGGAAATAGTGGGAGCATGGCATGAATGAGGAAATGGATTCCTTAGAAGAGAACCAAATGTGGGATTTGGTTGAGTTGGCAGCCAGAAAGAAAGCACTAAAAAACAAATGGGTTTATAGGTTAAAGGAAGGAGAGAATGGACAAATGAGACATAAGGCTAGGTTGGTAGTAAAGGGATTTGCACAGAAACTAGGTATTGATTTTGGTGAAATTTTTTCTCCTGTAGTAAAGATGACTTTTATTCAGACTATATTGTCTTTAGTTGCTATTGAATATTTGCATCTTGAGTAGCTTGATGTTAAGACAACATTTCTTCATGGAGATTTGGATGAAGAGATATATATGGATCAGTCAGAAGGTTTTGAGGTCAAAGGTAAGGAGAAACTTGTGTGTAGGTTGAAGAAAAGCTTATATGGTCTTAAAAAATCTCCAAGATAATGGTATTTGAGATTTGACAGGTTTATGATAGAGCATGGACTTAGTAAATGTCAATCTGACCATTGTGTTTATTTTAATAGATTGGATAATGGTAGTTATATTATCCTGTTACTGTATGTAGATGATATGCTTGTTGCAAGTTCACACATGCAGGATATTACTGAGCTTAAGGCAAAATTAGCTCACACATTTGCCATGAAGGATTTAAGAGCAGCAAAGAAAATCCTTGGCATGAGAATTAAGAGAGATAGGAAAAATCACAGTTTGATTTTGTCTCAAGAGGATTATGTGAATAAGGTGTTGGAGAGGTTCAATATGCAGGATGCAAAATCAATAAGCACACCTATGGCTAGACACTTCAAGTTGAGCAAAGAACAGTGTCCTAAATCACATGATGAGGTTGAGTACATGAGTAGAGTTCCATATACTTCAGTAGTTGGGAGCTTGATGTATGCAATGGTATGTACTAGACCTAATATTGCCCAAGTAGTGGGAGTTATCAGCAAGTTTATGGCCAATTCAGGAAAAGGAACACTAGAAAGCAGTTTAGTGGATTCTCAGATATCTGAGAGGGACCAGCAATAGGCATTTATGCTATGGAGGGTCAAACACTTCTCTACATGGGTTGTAGATTCAGATATGGCAGGTGACTTAGATGGCAGGAGAAGCACCATAGGATATGTGTTCACTATTGGTGGAATGGTGGTTAGCTAGATTTCAAAGTTGCAAAAGGTTGTTGCCTTGTCTACTACAGAGGCAAAATACATTATAGTCATAGAGGCTAGTAAGGAAATGATTTGGATGACTCAGTTCATGGAAGAGTTTGGAAAGGAGCAAAAGAGTTACAGATTGTACAGTGATAGTCAAAGTGCAATTCATTCAAGAACCAAACATATACAGCTTAGGTATCACTTCATTAGATAGGTATTGGAGGATGGTCAGTTGAAGTTGGAAAAGATCCATATGGATAAGAACCCTATTGATATGTTAACAAAGTTGATAACAAAAGAGAAGTTGAATCTTCATTCAACTTTTTTTGGTCTTCAAGATTGAACTTGAAGATGGAGAAACAAACTAGAGGATCTTGTTGTACAGGTACAAGTGTAGATGTTTATCTCCAAGTGGGAGATTGTTGAGTTGTGGAGCTAAAAGCTTCACTAGATGAGCAAATGCAGAGGTTGCTAGAGTTACACAGTCACTGACATCGGTTAGGACCGACTGATGTCAGTTATGAATTGGCCAACATCGGTCATATGTAGATAGACAGAGACTGATGTTGGTCATCTGTGCATTCCCAAAATTCTAATTTTGAGGAGAACAGTGAGTTTGCATGTAAAGACTAACTGTTAGTCTTGAGTTTATTTTTCTATTTTTGGTAGGATAGATTTAAACCTTTGATTAAGAGGTGCATCTAATGGTGGAGAATGCATGGCTCATGAATCCTAGTGCTATATAATAGGGTTAGATCCTCATAGCATTATAAGAGAAGAGAAAAGGTGAATCAATTCAAGTAGTGGGGTTGGTTTTTATTGAGAGAGAGAGAGAACACTTGAGGGAAAGAGATCTGTACATCTGAGAGGTGTGAGAAGAGAGAGAGATTTCTTCATTGTATTTCCTTCTGGAAGAGTTTAATACAAGATTGGTTGTTTCTTATATCTCCTATTATTTGTTGTTTCTGATTTCTAGTTATTATTTTTGGTTTAATTCTGTGTTTAGTTGCTTATACAAAAGTAATCAATTGTACTCTGTAAGATCCTAACAAGAGTTTGAGAAAATGACATTAAGAATTTTAGCTCTCAAATTGATAGTTGAGTTGGGTTGGTAGTCAAGTTGGGTTGGACATGTGAGTTAGGTTATTAGGTGAGCTAGGTTAATAGGTGAGTCAGGTTAGAAAGGTGAGTTAGGTTGACATACAAGCTGGGTTGACATGAAAGTTAAGTTAGACAGGTCAGTTGGGTTGATAGGCGAGTTAGGTAGATAGTCAAGTTGGGTTAGACAGGTGAGTTGGGTTAATAAGTGAGTTGGGTTAGATAAGCGAATTGGTTTAAGAGGTGAGTTGGGTTGATAGATGAGTTAGGTTGGATAGGTGATTTGGGTTGATAGGCAAGTTGGGATGAACTAGAGCTGAGTTCAGATGAACCAAATCTGAGTTAGGATGAACTAGAGTTGAGTTAGGATGAACCAGAGTTGAGTCAGGCTAAACTAGAGCTGAGTTGGGATGAACTAGAGCCATGTTGGAATGACCCAGAGTGAATTTGAGATGAACTAGAGCTAAGTTAGGATGAACTAGAGTTGAGTTAGGATGAACCAAAGCTGAGTTGGGATGAACTAGAGCCTAGTTGGGATGAACTAGAGCCAAGTTAGGTCACCTACAGAATAAAATTATGGTTTATAAAAATGGACTTTTTTGATCAAATTTTTACTTTTTTTGCTTCCATGCTCCAAGATCCTACATGAAAATAGATATTAGGTTGCTTGTAAAGGCTTTGTGAGAAAATTTTTGGGTTGAAATCCTACTAGGCATGTTGTTATGTGAACTAGGAATTTGATGATGAAGGGGATATTAGTATTGTGTTAGTGGATAAATCAAATCAAAATCACACTAAAATAACACCTTCATGATTAGTTACTAGGGTGAGTTTAATAAGTAAAAAAATTAAAAGTATAACTAAAAAGTAAGGAAAAACAAGAATCCTTCACCTTCTTTGGATGCTCCAAATTATTTATTATAGTGGCTTGCTCAGTTTGTGCTCATGAAGTATACATCAATAGAAGCATGACTACCTCCATCTCTCCTTGGCAACTTACTTGGATTTGGCTTCAATATTTTGGCATCATAACTTTGGCATGTGAGATCTCTTTGGAATAAGTTTGGCATGGTAACTTTGCACAAGTTAAATTCATGTGGCAAGGCCTCTTATTTATAGATTTTGGAAAATGGCTAGAATCAACTTAAACCATCCATCTCAAGATTGAGATGTGTGGCTAAGGATTAATACAATTATGTAATTAAAAATCCATAAATAGGCTCATTAATATTTAGAATAGAGGGGCATTTAAGAGGCATGGGAGGCATGGGAGGGGTTAACCTTGATATTTTATGCATTTATGGCCTAGAGATGTCTTCTCAAGAAATGATGGCACTTGATGATGTAGTTAATAGAAATAAATTTATAATAAAGATTTATTCAACAAGTTCCATGGAAAATCAACTTAAGGCCCTAATTTGGTTTAATTAGCCTAAAACATGATTAAGTACTTTATGCACAAATTACTCAAATTGATCAAAATGCCTTGTTACTGGTCTAAAATTTAACTAGATTTGAATTAGAATGTGATGTTAGATGCATTGGATCCATTATCACATTTAGGATGTTATCAACACCAAATAACAAAGGCACTTGTCTCATGCAATAGATTTGATAGAAAGAGCAATCTAAAACGCCCAAGTACAAAATTAGCATTTTGATTTGAAATGATTTGATCAAATTTAGCTGGCCCATAAATTACATTATCCTATTTAATGATACTCTAGCCAAAATCAACACTTGAATATATCAATTTCAACTCATTTAATGTGTTTTAGTGTTTTTAGGCCAAATTGTGCACTTTGGTGGAAATTGGTAAAAAGCCTGGTTAAAGGTCATTGGTGGCCAGATTTAGGTGTCTACCAAAGTGCACTTTGGTGTAAATTATCTTGATGAGGTTATTATGGTTGATTTTGAGGTAGAGTTGAGTTTCATGCAAGTTAATGAGGCATACCAGTCCTACAACTCTTACCAATTCTATGATGAGCCTTATTATCCTATACTACCCCTATATGGCTATTGTGTAGCATATGATCATCCTTCTCAAGCTTAAGATGTCCCTATCCAACATAGTAACTTCTCAAACTAGTCCATTTCAATTTTGAAGCAAACTCTCTTGGGATATGAGAGGTACATGATAGGGCTTAACATATAAAATGGAGTATGGTCAAGATATCCCTAGTCATCTCATTCACAATGTGAAATATTCATTGCAATCGATGAAGGAAGAATGGGAACTTATTGAGAGAGAAAATTTGCAAATCCTCTCAATTAAAATGTTGGATATAAGTGTTCTCATTCAAAAAATATAAGATAGGCTAAGATTTCATGAAGGATAGTAGGTTCAATCCTATCAGGCTCATGTGTCTTCACATACACCATCTCATCCCTCATCTATGCCATTCATTCTTCCATAAGATACCATTTAAAGTGAGTATATAAGTGTTCCAAATCCTTCATATGTTCCTCAAACTTTCCCTTCTTGGAATTCAATCCAAGATAACATTCAAAGGAAGGACAAGATTTTTATTGAACATCCTAGTATTGAGAACCAAGATTCTACTTCTCTTCCTCAAAAACACCCCAAAAAGTCTTTTAAGACTCCAAGATGGAATCAAATGGTGAAATCATGGATAATAAAGGTGAAACAATCGTAGATTATGGATTTAAATCTAAGGAAAAATTTGAGCCTATGTAAGTCCCTCCCATCCCTCCTTAAGAGCCCTCTTATATTCTATATCAACCTTCTTATGTTCCTTATCCTCATGAAGCCACTAAACACCTTCAATAAAAACTATTTAAAGAAAGTATATAAAATAAAATTTAAGAGTTGGATTTGAAAATGAATAAAGAGAAAGAGAGCCAAGATCAAGAGATGGAAGTCAAAGAAATCCTTGTGCCTATTCAAGCTCTTTTTCCCTCTCCTTAAGAACTTATAGCTTTTCCATCTTGGAAGTCTATCCAAAAATAAGTATAAAACAAGAAGGAGGACTTATTTGAGAAGGTTGTATATAAAGTTTCAGCTATTAAAGAGCCTCAAGAAGGATATGATAAGAATGAAGTGGTTGTTGAAGAGAATGGGGTATGTAGATCCTAACTAAACTTGTTTTATCTTCAAGAATTCCTACATGAACCTTCCATTCCCAAGACCTCAAATTGAAATATTACTCCCTTAGTTCCCAATAAAACTCATGAACATCTTAATCATCCTCCCGCCATCTCCTTTCTTGAGGAAGAACATATTCTATAAGAGGTAAGTGAAGAAGAAAGAGTTGTATTTGTAGCTGATGAATATTATTCAAGTGAACTTGATGAGGGGATTTACATTGGTACTCCTCTTGGTGAAGAGAAATTCAAATCAATTTTTAAATACAAGGGTCTAAAAGATGATTTTGATACTATGATTCAAGAAGGTGATCCAATTTCATCTAACTTTGTTGAGTTTACAACTAGCCTTTATGTTGAAGGATCTCTAAGAAAACAACCTAAAATGATGAATGATTTTGACATGGTTTCAAATAAGTATGAATATGAACTTGAATAAGTTACCTTGTATAAAATCATGACTACATAGAAGGATTTAAAACTCTTGATATCCATACATCCGTTGAGGAGAAAGATGAAGATGTTTTTCTAGTTGGTCTTACTCATGTTGATCAAATAGAAGAGCTAAGAGATGATTGGAAAGAATACCTTGAATCTCTTTAAGAGATTAAATATCTTTGTAAAGTTACATTTCCTATTGATCATGATTATAATATGTTGTCTAAGATACATCCATTGAGTATCATAATCAAGATTGGATTAAGTATGCAAAGATCCTTGAAGAGCTTGATGAGCTTGCAACAGCTAGTAAAAATCATGACATCACTCAAGATGACATAAAACTCAAGAAGCATACTTATATGGAGGATCATTAAATGATATTGTAGTTTATAATAAATATTAGGTAGGTCTTTAAGTAAAAGAGGAATATATCTTCATAGGAGATTGGTTTTTTGCCACCACTTCACTTGACAACATGTTAAGGATATTGATAAGGAAGAAGAATATGAAGACAACAAGACCAAAACCAAGGCTTAAGAGGCATATTATTTCATGTCATTCTTGACCTCTTGGACTAAATGATATCACAAGCTTCCCCTTTGACCTAGGAGGAAGAATAAAAGTTCAAGCCATTTGTATATATTAGTTTGCTTTCTTGTTTGTTATGTTCTTTAAGTGTTTATCTAAGCACATGTGTGTGTTTTGCTTCTTTTATTTGTGTGTATTGTATTTATTTTATGTGTTTAGAAGTCAATCATCTTGTTTGTCTTGGTCAAAGTCTAATCCAAGTTTTAATCTGAGTGCAAATGAATCCATTTTCTAAAGGAAGGACAAGGCTACTAGTTTATTTAGCATAACAGGCATGCTAACCCTATGAATCACAAATATGTTGACAAATTTTGACCCCCAAGGTCAAAATGTCAACCCTTATAGGAAATTTTTTTGTTGACATGTATTTTTAGCCTTGTTCATAGCTTTTTTATGCTTTAAGAGGTATTCAAATAAATTTTTTGAAACCTTATTAGCATTATTTAAGGTAAATTTAGAGAAATTAACGTAATGTCTTGTTTTGGTCTTGTAGTATTCAAGTCAAGTCAAGGATAAATGAGAGTTAATCAAGAGGTTTAATAGGTCCTTAGCTGTCTCTTCAAGTCTTTTCATGCCTTAACCAACTTTCATAAACATTTTATGATGTTTTGGATAAGTTAAGGTTCTTTTGTGGACTTTAAGGTAATGCTTTATGAGGAAAAAGGTGATTTTAGTAACTCTAATGTGTGTAAAATCTCTAAAATGCAAAAAAAACTATAAAATACTCATTCCAAGGTCATTGGAATAGTTATACAGCTTCCATATATGATAAGATGGCAGAAAATGGTCAAACCCTTGAATTTTATTACTTAGAAGGAAGTTTTGGGCATTATACAAAATTATTAAACTCAATTTCAAGTGTAAATAGTTTATAAGTGTCCTTTAAACTTATAAATATTAGAACCATGCATTGAAGGAAGTTTCAGGTCTCAAAGTTACAAATTAAACTTTCTCTTCCATCGCTCTCTTCACAATATTACAAAGAAAAATTTCAAGTGATTGGTATGTGTTGACACTTAGATTAACACCCCTAAGGAGATGCATATATCTCATCATCCAAGTGGAACATTGGAAAAATCCCTCTTGTTGTGGGTGATAATTTTGAGAGATGAATCTCTAGAAGGGCTAATTCCCTTGATGCACTCTTTGAAGCACTTCCTTACCTATCAAATTATGAATGAAAAGGGTTAATAAAGGAACTAAGAAAACAAAAAAAGGTGATGCACCAATGTTTAATAAACTCATATTTTATTGAATATATACTACTTAAAGATAAACAAAGTCTCCCTCACACAAAACTCACAACTCAAAATGCATTGTCACATCAATGTTTCATATGTTAGATTCAAGAAGGTATTTAATACTTAGGGGGTAATGGAAGATTCCATGAGGGAATAAAATCATAAACCAATTATAATACACATATACACTTATAAAATAATACAAAAAAAGACCTACAACAATACCCTTTCTACACACTTGGTAACCAATCAAGGATAATATTTTAGAAAAGAAGATCTTCTACAAGACAAGACCAACAAGATTACACTAAAACTCAATTACATAGCATGTAAGTAGGAAAAATACTTGTTTATTTATTCAAGATTAATTAAAATAAAAAATTATCTAGGGTTTCACCATCAACCAATGGAGGCTACTATAAAGAAGCAAAAGAGTCCATATTTATAGCTTTTGATAAAGAGGCAAAGTAAAGGAAGTCCCAAGGTCACTTGAATATGTGTAAACTTGGAAAAAGGAGTTAAATTTTTCATGATAAATATGAATGAGGAAAACCATGAAAGTTTAGGAGGTCCAATTGTCCATACAACTCATGAAACTAATGAAAAGTGGCATAAAACTCCCTATTTTGGCATAGAAAATTGCCTTCATCATTTGCACCTATTTGAACATCCCACCAATAACCAGGGATAGGTATAATGATTTGGATAAGAGTTAATATCTTTATTCACGAAATTCCATGCATTGGTTTCATTCATATATTTTTCAAACTCTTGGAATGAATTAATCATTATTTGTAGTCCTAAAACTCCTTATTTCAGTCTCCCCTCACACTTAGCCTTAAAAAAGTCTTAATTTTACCATGAAAATTAATTGGATGGATTTAATGAAACCTATAAAGCTTATCCATGGCCTTATATTTCTTAGATTCACCTTAAAAAGACATCCATTTGAGTTTTCCACACTTTTCACTCTTCTGCTCACTATGTAAGTTTTAACTAGCTAAAAGGAGAGCTCTAGTTAGGGCACTTATAATTTTTTTCATAGGATAAAATTACCATCGGGAGTTATAATAGGTCTTTATCCTCCATCCAAAATTTATTTCATCTTCTCAAACATCTTAGAACTTGAAAAACATAGAAAATGGAAAGAAAAATATTATTTTGCATGTTGTCCATACAATTATCTACATCTTATTTACATGGGTGGGATACTGAGTGAGTATTATCCATTATCCAATAGGTTTACCTTCTAAAATATTCCATTTTAATGGTTCTCCATGCTTGTTTTCTCCATTGGGTTCTACTAAGGATTTTACTAGGGCTTTAGACTAGTTTTGTTCTAAACAATTGTTCATACAGGTGACACATTCAAGTTTCCAAATAATAACAAATATTTGTTTTTTAGGACCCTCTCTAACTTCCTGTAACCCCTTTTATTCCCATGCAAAGCCTTAGCAAAGATATGAGCTTTAAAAAATGACCTATCAAGCTTATTTATTCATTTTCCTGCATGCTTGAGTTATTTTCAAGTCAAGAACAATCATCCTGAAAGGTTATCTACAATAAAAGGCTCATACATGTCTAAAAAAACTCCATAATCATGCACCAATAATATGGATAGCTCATCAATTCCTAGAAATGAAAGGTAGACCCCCACTTGACTTAAAGTCTATTTAAGGCCTAATAGGCTTGCAATACCCCCTATAAGTTTAGATAACTTAGGTTGTTATAACATGTTTATTATGTTTCCTTATGCATGTTTGCACTTCATTAATATTCTCCAAGTCATCACACATATCCTCCAACACTCCCTTCATCTCTTTTGCCAATTAGGTCTAGTGAAAACTAGCTTGATTGGACTATATGCACAAATAATTTAGTCATGCTGAAGGGTTAGAGATTATGTGAGTTTTCATAATATTCTATCCATTTTAAATACTCATCACCCAATTTTATTATAAGATCCCAAGACTTAAAATTAATTCCTTCACTTATTTTGCCATCTTTTACTTATCTTGCCAAAGTTTAATTTTCATGATTAGCTGATCTTTGAGACAAAATAGAGAGATATAAACCTCATCCCCATGGGAAGATGAAAGTTTTCATAGTTTTATAAGGCCCTAATGAGTCTTTATACCAAATTTTAATTTAAAAAACCCTATTTTCTTGCATTTTTGTGCAATTCCACTTGTGGATGACCTTTCCAAGCTAATTTTATACCTATATGCTATCATAACATTATTATAACCTTTAATTTTTTCTCTTATATATTTTTAAACAATCCAAAACTTTTCCCCTTAGTGTATTCTTCATGCTTACCCTTTGAACCAAGAGGTTTCTTAGTTATTTATATGGACTGTAGTCATTTTCCAAGTGTGTAAAACATTTTAAACCCTTAGTAATGTCTTGGGTGATTTGGAGTACCTATTGGATCACCTTGAAATATTTTATAGTCATTATAACCCTTGTTTCCTCTCTAGGAAGTTCATATCTCACTGGGGCCCTTGCTTGCATAGACCTTATTGTAGGTGAAATAGGGGTCTGAGACCCTATGTAGGCTTGTTTGCTTCATTAAAATGGTCTTATGACCTTTGATACATGTTAATTCAGGTAATGGTTCATTTTATTTAGCATGAATAATCTTCCATTCATTATATCAATGCACTTCATCATCCAACTAGGCCCTTGTTTGTACCTTAACTGAGATTTCTTGCCTATAAGTTGCTTTAGCTTTATCCATGGTGTAAAAAGGTCTTATTGAAACCATACAAGAACATATGTTATTTTTTTAAATTAATTTTCTTACTTTTACTATCTTAGGCCATTATTTAGGCAATCAAAAATGCTAACTAGTTGTTCCTAAGCCTGACTGAGACACATATGTTGACTGTGCCTATAGGTGCATCTTAAGCCTGTGAGGAGATACATAGGCTTGGTTTCATGTTTGAATATCCGTAAAGTTATAATTGTTTTTAATAAAGGTGATCAATAGTTTGTATCATCAAATAAACCTTTCTATATCCCTATCATGTCTTTTGAAACCTCAAACTAAGTTTCTTCTCCTTTTACAATGAAACCCTACCCTTAAGGTTTTTATAAGTTGTTTTAACTTCAAATTTTATTGTTAATGATGTTTTTTATCTCTTTATTCATCATATAGACAACCTACTTTCATATTTGTACTAGTGACTTATTCTTGATGGTCTTAAAACACCAAATAGGCTTCAAGTAAGATCACTATGTGCGTACCCTATTGATTGAGATAAAACCTCTTGTAGGTGCATTAGGGTTCCTTGGAAATTTTTTATGATGTGAGGAGGTCCATTAAGTTAATATAGTAGTCAGAATATACCTATCAAAACAACACCGATTCCTTAGGAGCCTTCCAAAACATTATCTTGTGTTAACTTTCAAAACACTTTCCAACTTGAGTAGTCTACCTACAACCCCACCTGTAGGTGTATACATGGCTTTGTCAATTTATTATGATGTTACAAACCTCATTTGGAGTCATATGAAATATTTAAAAACATATCATGTGTCTTAGTAACCATATATTCTCTTGGACTCCTTACTAAGTTTATTTCTTTTATTTGGACTGAGATACCTCTTATCTGACTGATGTAGGTCTTTATTCCTATAGTAGTCAGACAAGATGATCTCTTGCATCCAACAAATATTTAAATATATTTGTGAGAACCTTACCATGATGTAATAGTAGGTTTTAAACTTTGGTTGAGTGGTCCATCTGGGCTTTTGGCTTGTAGACATTATTGCCTAAATTTAATGTGTTTATAGGCACTTTTAGAACCTCAAACAACCACTCTCCACCAATTCTCTTAATTCCATTATTGGCATAGTATTTCTCTATACTAAGGGATGAAAGTATTATCAACCTTTTTACTCCAAAATTTACCTCAACCACATTATATTTCATCTTGAAAAATCTCTCAGGCCTCTGTTTGCTCAAAATAGGGAGTGATTCCCAAAATACATAGTCATCACTTTAGGAAGACTCCTCCTAACTTGTTTGTCATTCTATCACTTCACACAAGTTTTTCATGGTCTCTTAAATATTCAAGGGTTATAAATATGGTCTCATTACATGATTTATCACTCCATAGAACATTTTAGCCCCCTGTTTAAGCTCTCTTATAGGTGATCATATGACTGAACAAGCAATTTGCTTAGAAAGATGTTAAATGGAGAACAAGAATGGAAACAAAATCCTTATTAGAATATTCAAAACGTATCATCATTATTAATCCCTAAATTTTTTTACCTCATTACCATGTCATTCACCTTAGGATGACATCATCAAGAAGCCTATAAGTGCATGTTTTGTGCAGAATATATGGGTAGAGCATGGAACTATGGTAAACATGGTAGTGAACTAGCTCAATACCACCCAAATGAAAAAATAAATCTTCAAAAATAATTTATCCATCATTTGAAACCTATCAACATCTTCAAAACACCTTTTATAATATGGAAACACCTACACATATGTGGAAAAGATCAGATAGATGCATCAAGTGGTTGTTTGGCATGGTATATGAGCATGTAGTCAAACTTTGCACTCTCAAACACATGAAAAATGACTTCATTGAACTCTTTAAGCCTTGTAAAAGCTAAAACACCTCCATTACCACTTTCATACATAGAATGAATATGTTTATGCATGAAATTTAGCTAAAACTAGACATAGAGTTAACAAATGGAGCAAGACAAGCTTACAAGCAACTCATAAGGGAGGTATTAATATGACCAAATGACTTATGGGACACTTTTTTCTAGTTATATGAAACCTATATAAGGAAAAAACTTGGCAATCAAGAGACATATCAGCTAAAACTACACCTAGTGGTATCTACTTGCATGATAGACCAATTTTGCTCATCTAAACATCATTAATCATGAAAAAAATAATGGAGACCATCTGAGAAGATATAAAAAATATTCTAGAGCCAGAACCATAAATTGGTTCATATGGATTTGGTAGAAATGGAGCAAAACCTATAGGGTGCACCAAATAACTATCAAATCTACACAGTCAAATTGTTAGCAATTGTTCATAAAGCACAATTGATAGTCTCTCAAGTTATTTATATCAAAATTAAAGTATTTTATTTTTAAACAACATCCCAAAAAAATTGTATGAAACTTCTTGTGCTTCCTATAATGAGCAAAATCCTAAGGGTCACTCTAGTTTGCCAAGAAGAACAATAAATGTACAAAATGGTTTTGGAATTAAAATAAATATTTTAGATCAAAAAATCATGGATATTATTTTTATAATCATGAGAATACCGCCCACCCCCCCATGATCTTAACCAAGTGGTAGATTTCTCAAAAATCCATACAAGTGCCATTTTCCCTCTTTTTTAGTTGATTTTTGTAATGTCAGTTGAACAACCTAAAAAAATCAGATTTAATTGACATAAAGGACACTAAAACTAACTTTTTGGACATTTTTAATGAATTTGTGACACCTAAGAACCTTTGGAACCATGCCAAATGCATTAATGACCCTCAAAATCACATAAAATAACTCCTAATGGACAAAATGACTAATGTAACTAAGAATAAAGCTAATGTGACCTTAAATCACATAATTTAACAATTATAACTCCTATTAAAACATATTAGGACCTGTTAAAATGTTTAAAATAAAAAAAATTTCCTAGGGGTGCCCAAATTTGATCGAAAGTCAAATCTGGTCAAAAAAATAATGACTCATAAGGGTAGTAGACCTACTATACTAAGGACTAATAGCCTTACCCTAATAAGGGCCAATGTATTCAATGTATTATTGAAGACAACCATTAATTAATTGATAAAAAATAAACACAAATAAAACACACCACATCAATAAAATCAAGATAAGGCAAGACACAAAACAAGGTAAGAGACAAGACAAAACTAACACATGTACATAACACTTAGGGAACATAAGAAAAGAAAGAAACTATGTACAAGGAGAGAGGAGAACCTTATTAGAATTTTTTGAGATATATCCCATTGATTGGGATATGAAGCTCCTCTCCATCCAATCTTGAGAGTTAGAAAGCATTATGTTACTTGCATTGCATGATCAAATATGGGCCACTCCACAAAGCATCAAATTTTATGTATCTTCCAAGTTTAGCTCTATCTTCATCCCATTTTAGGACAATGTCTCCCTCCTTTAAACCTCTTGTAATTTATTTATTATTAAATTATCTCTTGGTTTGTTCTTGGTTAGTTCTCATAGTAATCATAACTTGATCTCTTATCTCCTCAAGCTCCATCAACACACATAACCTAACCTCCATGATTTCATTCTCCATCAATTGTAGCTGATAGGTGAGTTCTAAGGCTGGTAACTCAAGTGAAATATCTAGTCTAACTTCTCTCCCATAAACAAGTGTGTATGATGAGTTTCCAATTACTCTCTTTAGGGTAATCCTATCAGCCCAAAGGGTTATCTTCAACTTGGAATGCCAAGTCCTTTTGTTCTTCTCCATTGTCTTCTTTATGATCTTGATTAGATTCTTGTTTTTGGAATTAACTAGTCCATTCCCTTGGGGATAATAGTTGGAGGAGGTGTTACAATAGATGTCATGCTTCAAATCCCATTCACTTGTCCTTTTTCTAATTAGATTCATATTTGTGGAATTAGCTAGTCCATTCCGTTAGGGATAATAGTTGGAGGAGGTGTTAAGATAGATGCCATGATTCAAATCCCATTGACTTGTCCTTATTCCAAGAAAAGTCAATGCATTATTTGAAATTATTATTGAAGGAGCTCCGAAACTTATTACTATACCTTCATATAAGTCTAGAAATAAGTTTTCATTTGCCTGCTTGAGAGCTATAGCCTCCACCCATCTTGTAAATTAATCTGTAGTAGTCAACATCCACTTTTGACTAGCACTAGAAGGTGGATTGATTAGGCCTATGAAATCCAAACCAAATTTCATGTAGGTTTGATCAACTTGGATTGGATGAAGAGGCAAGGTATAAAGATTTTATTTTTCATAAAAAGAGTACACGTTTGAAATTTTCTTACCCAATCATGGGTGTCTTTGAACAAGCTAGGCTAAAAGTATCTAGCCCTCATTATCCTAGCAGTTGTGGTTCTTAGAGCAAAGTGACCACCACTAGTCCATCTTGAAACTTAAATAGTACTTTGTCAATTTTATATGAGTCAATATACTTTAATAACAACCTAAAAAATATTTTCCAAATATCACTCCATCAACAAGTACATAAGGAATGGATTACAATCTAAAGTACATTCTTCTATATCTATCAAGACCTTATGGACACTCACTAATTTTAAGAAAATGAATCATATCTTGGGTCTAACTCCTCATGTGTGAAGATGTTGATATTATAGGGTTATCATGAAGTACCAAAACAAACCTCCTTTTTCTCCTTCAACTTTGAATCAAGATGTTCACATACCCCTTTTCCTTTTGCTAGCTTGGTTGCCTTGATTTCTACATCATATTCTATCACTTTTATGATCCAACCTACCCTATTTTCATTCAAATACTTGCTCAAAAGAAATCCTTTGACACTAAGATGAGGTACAAATATGTGAATCTTGTTATTAGATAACATATTCCTAAATTTATTTAGGCTCCTAATAACTAATCATACTTACTTCTCAACATAGGTGTATCTTACCTCATAGCCTTCTAAACCTTGAATAAAGAAGGTAATAGGCTACTCTAAATTTTCATCAGTTACTTGAGTAAGCATGGTAGAGATTACCTCTTCATTTCCAAAGGTATATAAATTAAAATCTTTGGAGAAATTAAGACTTGCAAGAGTAGGAGCTTGGGCAATGGCTTGTTTTATCTCTTCAAAAATTTCCTTCTTCCTTCTTGTCTTATTGAACATTCATCCTTATTTATCATGAAAGTTATAGGCTTGACCAAGTTATCAAAATCAAGAATGAATCTACTTATAAAATTGATTTTTCTAAAGAAACTTTGCAAACCTTTTTTGTGTTTGGCAAAAGATAGTGCCAAGATGGTGTTCACCCTTTTAGGATCAATGGATAAGCCCTTCTTAGAGATAATGTGTCCTAAGATCTTGAATTCATGGATATAAAACACACATTTATTTGGGTTGATAGAGATTCTAAATTCTCTACACCTCTCAAAAATCTGCCTTAGGTGATTCAAGTAATCCTTTGCATCCTTAGAGAAAACGGTTACATCATCAAGATATACCAACACAATGTCATTTATTAGTCCTTGAAAATACATAGCCATTACACATTGAAATGTATCTCTATAATTAGAAAATACAAAATGAATCTTCATATAGGCATATGTACCCCATTTATTAGTGAAGGTTCTCTTATATTGGTCACTCTCCTTCACTAAAATCTAATTGTATCTGGAATACCCATCAAGGAAAGAAAACCTCTCACTACCTACCACAACTTGTAGTTTTTGTTCCATAAAAGGAAGGGTATAATTATCAATCAAGGAAACTCTATTCTAGTCACTAAAATAAATACACAGATTTATCTCTCCATTCTTATTTGTAATAGGAACTACCAACCAAGATGAATGCTTGATAGGAAAGATGATTCTAGACTTAATAAAATTAGTGAGATATTTATTCATGAGGGGTTCAATCTTAGGATTTATTGGCATTTTTTTTACTTAATAGGTTTGTAAATATCATCTATATCTATGGTGTGTTAAGCTAGGCTTGGATCAAAACCCTTCAAATCACTATACTCCCATGTAAAGACATCGGAAAGCTCCTTGTAAAATTGAATGAAATCATGCTTCTCTTGACTAATACATACTTTTCCAAGTGAAATTAACTTATTCTCAAATATTTCTACCTTATCATAGTTCTCTTTCTTGGTATGCATGCTTACCTTCTCTTTATTTAGTTGGTCATCCTCATTGAATATGATATCAAGAGTAACTAGGCCTTTAAGAAGCTTGTTGGATTTTAATTAGATAATCTTCCCTCCATATTGTTGTTGTAGTTTGGATTGATTCTTGGTGGAAAAATTAGACTCTTCTTTTATAAAAAATGATATTTTTTTATCACTATAAAACACTTTCCAATTAGTGACATTATCCAGTATGGAAGGCCTTGCAATCACCTTGAGATGTGGGTGGTTCCTATCCTCTTTTATCCCTTTTGGAACATCAACTGAGCTCCAATTGATACCAACCTATTAGCATTCTTGTTTTTCTCTCTTGTAATAGATTTGATGTTGAAATATTAGAAACCTTACATAATATCCCACATTCTATGTTTATAGGACTTACACAAAGAGTTCTTGGTCAAATTCTACCCTCTCACTTGATTCACAACTAACTCACTATCACCAAACACTTACGATTCCTTGAAACTTCTTCTCCCACCCCATTCAAGGCCATGAATGAGGACCTCATATTATACCGCGTTAGAAGTACATGAGAATTAAATATTAAAGTTTAATAATACCTTTCTTTACAAGGGGAAACCAACATTACTCCACCACCTACCCCAATCTTGCTCCTTGACCCATCAAAGAAAAGTTTCCATAAACCATATATATCTTTACTTGGTTTCATTAAATTTAGAATGGAGTCCTCATGCATAAAATACACCCCAAGACCAGCTTCCTCCATTAATTTGTAAGGATCATGTTCATAATGTTCATCTCCCCATTCATTTAAGTATAAATCAGAAACTCTTTCAAAGGAAGATGTTAGAGATTGGTCAATGTGGAATTCCTCTTCATCAATGATGGCATAGTTTACATTTTCCACTTTAGGTGTGTAAGGCTCTAACTAACTATGATAAATGGGTTCTGATTCAATCTTCACCTTAGTACCATACTTTGTCCTAAACACCATGTAAGACCAACTAGTTTCCAAGTATCTACCAATCTTAGATGTAAACTCCCTTGACAATTAGAGGGAGAAGTATGAAGGTAAATCTACCAAAACCACATCATTATGAATAGAAAAGTTAGGATAAGAATGTAGGATCAAATTAAAATCTTCAACGACTCCCAAAGTCTTGGCTAGTGATCCATCTAATTGTAAGACTCCTTTAGTCATTGGTTCATATTTGAGGCCTAGCTTTACTAGACCCACTATCTATGATGCAATTATGAACCAAAAAAACACCAATGATTAGAGATAGGTATAAAGGAGGATTTTTTTCATTGTTTTTCACTTGACCATATATAGGTTGAGCTACATTAACTAGGACAACATTTTCATTCCTAAATGAGCCAACTTATTTACCCAATCCTTTCAATTATTTTGGAGCATATCTTTTTGACCTAACATTTTCAAAGAATCCCATAATGATATGTTCATGTGTAGCTTCTTCATTTGGTCTAAAACATTAATGGAATTATTTTTCACCTTTGGGGGCTCCTTAGAAGCACTAACTCCTTATGGTGTAGCTTGAGAAAGAGGGTGAATAGGAACTACCTTCACATTATAATTTTTTTGAATTTCTTGCACTATTTTACATGCATACCATTGGAGATGAAGTGGGGACCAAAGAAGGTCCTTGATTTTTTGTTTGTTGCTCTTAAATAGCCCTTTTCTTGGACATAGTGTTAGAGGCAACACTATTATTCATATTACTTGGATCCCCTAAGCGATTAATAGCACAAAGCTCTCCCCAAATGATTTATGACGGTATAATTAGATTATGCTTGACCATTCTCCACCCCACTTTGCATTGGTCCTTCAAAACTTGAAACTTAGAAAGATCGATTGCCTTACATTTTCATGGTTTTGTTGTGCATTTCATTTATATAAGCAATTTGTTCTTGATTTTTCTTAAAGGATGGATAGCATGGTTGTTCTTGAACCAAGTTATTTTCAGTGGGAACAAGAGCTTTAGAGGATGAGGGAACATTAGGATTATATCCTTAATAAATCCTAACTTGGGTGATTTGACCTTGTCCTTACATATTTCTTTGAAAAGGAGGTCTATTAGTTTGCCCAAACTAATTATAGGGTTGGTATGGCCAATAAACTTAAGATTTTTGCCTTTTGAGGGAAACCAACTCATTAGTGCTAATTTGTAACAAGATTTTGACTTCATGGATCTCATTTTAATGGAAAATAGTAGAATTTTGATGGCTAGGCAAAGGAGCCAAGGAAGGTAATGTGATTTGACTAGGAGGTTAAAAATTAGGGAATAATGGCATTAGAGGCTTAGGAGCAATCTTACCTACTTGAACACAATAATTCTCAGCATTGATAGCTATCTCATAGGTAGTAGGAAGTGTATTACCACCCATGGATTGGATCATCATGGCTACATCACTATTTAATGATTTTAGATAGTACAAGAATGCATAGTTTGGAGTAGGCCTCACTAGAGTTGGGATCCTATCCCATGTTTTTTGAAATTTAATGTTGAAATATTTCATAAACTCTTATGGTGCCCTCTTGATAGTTTTTAGTTGCTCAGCTAGAGATAGACGATCACTCTTCTCTCCAAACCTCTTAGTCAATAGATCTCCTAGTTCATCCCATGAACCATTAGAATTTTTAGGTAGAGTCCCATACTAATCCAAGGCTTTTCCTTTGAAAGCCAATGCCAACAACCTAATTGTCACATTTTATTGAATGATACCATGTATATTTTAGAAGTTTTATATGTTTCTAATATGTTTAATGGCATTAATAGGACCCTCTCCACTAAAATATGGGACACTCTTAAGGGTTGTTCCTAGAATTTGGTCATATTGGGCAAGATTCAAAGGAGATGATCTAGTGAAGGATATACAAGGTTAGTTTTTATCCATCTTGGAATGTGACTTATGAGTATTAGGGATTTAAATAAATAATAACTTATACTTATTAAGCACCAAATCTCTTGAATAAGGATGGGTATTCACAAACCTAAACCTTTTGGTAAATTATGGAGGTAATTGCATAAAATCAAAGGGTAGAGCTCTAGTAGTAGACCTAATGGTCACCTTTGGCATGGAAATTATGAACTAATTAGAAACCAAAGAGTTTAATGATCTAGTGGAGTCACTAGGTACTGAATGTAGATGATCTTGTAGGTAGAACTATGCCTAGACCAACACCAATCTTAGACAATATTCTAGGACTTAGAGTCCCACTAAGTGTGCCAAAAACCATTGAAAATTAGATTAACACCCTTGAGGAGATGCCTATCTCTTCTCATCCAAGTGACATAATGGAAACATCCCTCTTTCTATGGGTGATAATGTTGAGATATGAATCTCTAGAAAGGCTAATTCCCTTGATGCACTCTTTGAAGCACTTCCTTACCTATCAACTTGTGGATGACAAGGGTTAAGAAAAAAACTAAGAAAAAAAAATTTGATGTAAATTTTTTTAATGTTCTCTTATTTGACTAAATATATACTACTTAAAGACAAACAAAGTCTCTCTCACACAAAACTCATAACTCAAAATGCATTGTCACATCAATGTTTCATATGTTAGATTCAAGAAGGTATTTGATACTTAGGAGGGTAATAGAGGATTACATGAGGTAATAAATTAATAAACCACTTATAAAAAACCTATACACTTATAAAATAATACTTAAAAATACCTAAAATAATACCCTTTCTACATACTTGGTAGCCAATCAAGGATAACATGCTAGAAAAGATCTTCTACTAGACAAGACCAACAAGATTGCACTAACACTCAATTGCACATTATGTAAGTAGGAAAAAATATTTTTTATTTCTTAAATATTCCTTCAAGTAAAAAAAAATCTATGGTTTCACCATCAACCAATGGAGGCTACCAAAAAAAAGCAAAAGAGTCCATATTTATAGCTTTTGAGAGAGAGGCAAAGCAAAGGAAGTCCAAAGGTCACTTAAACATGTGAAAATTTGGAAAAAGGAGTTAAAATTTTAATTATAAAGAGTAATTAGGAAAACCATGTAATTTTAGGAGGTCAATTGTCCATATAACTCATGAAACTGATGAAAAGTGGCATAAAACTCCCTATTTTGGCATAGAAAATTGCCTTCATTATTTACACTTATTTTAATGTCCCACCATTTAATAAGGATATGAATGATGTTTTTTATAAGATTAAAGGTATTAAATAATGTAATTACATGCATTTATTACATTCTTACTTCTCTAAAACTCCTAGAATGAAGTAATCATTATCTACAATACTAAAACTCCTTGTTTTAGTCACCCCTCACACTTGGCCTAAAAAAGTTCTTTCGTTTTAAAGAGAATATATGGGAGGAAGTTAATGAAACTTGGAAAGATTATCCATTGACTTATATATCTTATATTCACCTTAAAAAGACATCCATTTGAGTTTCCCACACTTTTCACTCTTGTGCTCACTATGCCAGTTTTGACTAGCTAAAAGGAAAGCTTTAGTTAGGACACTTATAATTTTTTTCATAGGATAAAATGACAATATAGAGTTATAATAGGTATTTATCCTCACTCCAAACTTTATTACATCTTCTCAAACCTATTATAACCTATAAAATAAATAAAATGGTGATAAAAACATTTTTTTACATGTTATCCATATAGTTACATACATATCATTTTCATGGGTGGGATTTTGAGTGAGTATTCTCCATGATATATTATTTTTCCTTTCCAAACTATGACATTTTAATGGCTCTCCATGTTTATTTTCTCCATCGGGTTCTACTAAGGGTTTTACTAGGATTTTAGATTGTTTTTATTATTAAGAATTATTCATATAGGTGGTAAATTCAAATTTATAAATAATGAAAAAAATTTGTTTTTGAGGACCCTCTATAACTTCCCCTAACCTATTTTGTTCCCATGCATAGCCTTAGTAAAGATATGAGCTTTACAAAATGACCTATCAAGCTTATTTTTCCATTTTCTTGCATGCTTGAGCTATTTTTATGTCAAAAAAATCCTCCTACAAGGTTATCTACATAACAAGGCTCATAATTGTCTTAAAACACTCCATAATCATGCAAAAATCATATGTATAGGTCATCAATACCTATAAATGAAAGGTAGACCCCCACTTCACTTCAAGTTTCCTTAAGGCCTAATGGGCTTGGCACACCCCCTACAAGTTTGGATCACTTAGGCTGTTATAAAATGTTTATTATGGTTAATTATGCATGTTTAAACTTAATTAATACTCACTAATTCACCAAAAAACTCCTCCAACACACCCTTCATCTCTTTTGCCAATTACATCTAGTGGAAACTAGCTTGATTGGACTTTATGCACAAACAATTTGGCCATCCTGAAGGGTTAGAGATTGTGTGAGTGTTCATAATCATATATACATCTTCCATAATCATCACCCAATGTTTTTTGAAGATTTAAAAGATTAAAATTAGGTCATTCACTCATTTTTCCATCTTTTGCTTATCTTACCAAAGTTTTGATTTTCATGAGTGGCTGATCTCTAAGACAAAATAGAGAGATATATCCCTCATCCCCATGGAAAAATTAAAGATTTTAGAGTTATATAGGGTAATAATTATTATTTTTAACAAATGGAAATGTTATAATCCCTCATTTAGGTACCTAACCAACTCAAGTTGTGTAAAAAAGGGGCTTAAAAACCTTATTTTGTGGCATTTTTATCCAAATCCACTTGTGGATGACCTTTCCAAGATAATGTGATACCTGTATACTGTAATAAAATTATTAAAAAATTTAATTTGTGATCATGGAAATTTTTAAATCATCCAGAACCTTTCTCCTTAGTGTATTCTTCATGCTCACCCTTTGAACCAAGAGGTTTCTTAGTTATTTGTATGGACTGTAGTCATTTTCCAAGTGTGGAAAACATTTGATACACTTAATTATATCTTGGGTGAGTTATAGTGCCTATTTGATCATCATAAACTTTTTTATATTCATTGGAACCCTCCTTTCCTCCCTAGGAAGTTCATATCTCACTTTAGCCCTTGCTTGCATAGACCTTACTATAGGTGAAAACATGGGTCTGAGACCCTATGTAAGACTTTTTAATTCATTAAAATGGTATTATGAAATTTTATACATGTTCATTTAGGTAATGGTTCATTTTATTTATCATGACTAAGCTTCCATTCATTATCTCAATACACTTAATCACCCAATTAGGCCCATGTATGTACCTTAACTAAGATCCCGTACTTGTAGGTTGCTTTGGGTTTGTCCATGGTGTAAAAAGGTATTATTTTCAACCATCCAAGATACCCTATTATGTTTTTTAAATCATTTTATTACTTTGACTAGCTTAGGCCATTATTTAGGCAATTAAAAACCCTGATTAATTGTTCATAAGCCTGATTGAGACACATCTATTGATTGTGCCTATAGGTATATCTTAGGCCTATGAAGGGAATACATAGGCTTTGTTTCATGTTTGAATCTCCTTAAAGTGATCATTGTTTTTAATAAAGGTGATCACTAATTTGTCTCATCAAATAAACCTTTCTATATCCCTATCATGTCTCTTAAAACCTCAAACTGAGTTCCTTCTCCTTTTACAATGAAACTCTACCCTTAAGGTTCATGTAGGTTATTTTAGATTAAAATTTTCATTTTAATGATGTTTTTAAGCTCTTTATGAATCACAAAGACAACCTAATTGCATATTCCTACTAATGACTCAGTCTTGAAGGTCTTAAAACACCAAATAGGCCTCAAGTGAAATTATTATGTGCATACCCTATTGACTGAGACAAAAACTCCTATAGGTGCACTAGGGTTCCTTGGAACTTGTTTATGATGTGAGAAGGTACATTAAGTTCATATAGGAGTCACACTATACCTATCTAAACAACACCACTTCCTTAGGAGCCTTCCAAAACATCATCTTGTGTCGACTTTCAAAACACTTTCTAGCTTGAGTAATCTACCTACAACCCCACCTATAGGTGTATACAGGGCTTTGTCATAGTAACTATTTAACAACCTATCATGTGTCATACTAACCATTTATTCTCTTAGAATCCTTATGAAGTTTGTTTCTTTTGTTTGGACTGAGACACCTCTTATCTGACTATTATAGGTCCTTATTCCTATAGTGTATAGAATGGAAAGTGTATAGAAGGCAAAAATAACAGTATTTTCTTATTTTTTTATAATCTCTTTCATCCAAATAATCTTTCAGTTTATTTGTGAGAACCTTACCATGATGGCATAGTAGGTTTGCAACTTTGGTTGAGTAGTCCATCCAGGCTCTTGGCTTTTAGACATTATTGCTTGAATTTAGTGTGTTTATAAGCACTTTTAGGACATCAAACAACCACTCTCCACAAATTATCCTAAGCCCATTATTGGCATAGTATTTCTCCATACTAAGGGTTGTAAGGCTTATCAACTTATTTTCTCCAAAAGTTTCCCCAACCATATTATATGTCATCTTGAAAAATCTCCTGGGCCTTTGTCTACTCAAAATAGGGACCAATTCTCAGAATACCCAGTCATCACTTTAGGAAGACTCCTCATAGCTTATTTTTCATTCCATTACTTCACATATGTTTTTCATGGTATCTTCAATATGGAAGGGTTATAAATATGGTCTCATTACATGCTTTGGCACTCTATAGAACATCTTATCCCCTTGTTTAAGCTCTCATGTAGGTGAGTATATGACTGAGCAGATAGTTTGCTTAGAAAGGTGTGAAATAAAGAAAAATAATAGACTCAAAATCCTTATGAGAATCTTCAAAACATATCTACATTCTTCATCCCTTAATTAACCTCATTACCATGTCATTCACCTTAGGATGATGTCATCAAGAATCTTATAAGTGCATGTTTTGGGCAAAATATGTGGGTAGAGCATGTAATTATGGTAAAAATGGTGGTGAACTATCTCAAAACCACCCAAATTCCATAATAAATATTCAAACATGTGGTATCCATCCTTTTAAACTTGGAACCATCTTCAAAACACCTTTTACATTATGGGAACACCTGCACATATGTGGAAAAGAGCATACAGATGCACCAAGTGGTTGTTTGGCATGGCATATGAGCATGTAGTAAAACTTTTCACTCTAAAAAACATGTAAAATGACCTCATTCAACTCTTAAAGCCTTTTAAAATCTAAAACCTCTCCATTACCACTTCCATACGTAGAATGAATAAGCTTATGCATGGAATTCAACTGAAACTAGACATAGAGTTGGCAAATAGAGCAAGACAAGCTACTCATAGAGTGACATGGTGAGATAAAAAATGAGGGGGGGTGTTGATATGAACTATAAATTATGGGACACTTTTTCCTAGTTTTATGAAACCTCTATAAGTAAAAAATTCAGCAAGCAAGAGACATCTCAACTGGAACTACACTTGGTGGTATCTCCTTGCATGATAGACCAATTTTTCCATCCAAACATCATGAATAAAGAAAATAAGAATGGATACAATATGAAAATGAAACAAAAATAATCTATATCCAACACCAACAACTAGTTTGGATAGATTTGGCATAAATGGATCAAAACCTATAGGGTGCATCATATAACTATCAAATCTACATAGTCAACTTGTTAGTGATTGTTCATAAATCAAAGTTGATCATTTATAAAGTTACTTATATTAAAATTAAGGTATTATATTTTAAAACAAAATCTCAAAATCATTTTATCTGAAACTATTTGTACTTTTCATATTGAGCAAAAACTTGAGGGTCACTCGAGTCTGCCAAGAAAAGCAAGAAATATGTATAATGGTTTTGTCATTAAAACTACTATTTCAGATCAAAAAAATCATGGAGATGAATTTTATAAGAATGAGGAGACCCTCCATGATATTCCCCACATGGCACACTTCCCAAAAATTTGTACAAGTGCCATTTTCCCTCTTTTTTAGTTAATTTCTATAAATTTAGTTGAAAAACCTAAAAAATTTAGAGGTAAATGACATACCTGACACTAAAAATGACTTTTTGGACATTTTTCATGAATTTTGGACACATATGCACCTTGGGAACCATGACAAATGCATTAATGACCCCCAAAAGCACATACAATGACTCCTAATAGATAAAATTACCAATGTAACTAAGACCAAAGCTAATGTGACCTAAATGACATCATGAAACAAGTATACCTCCTATGAAAACATATTATGACCCCTTAAAATGTTTAAACTAATTTTTTTCATAAAGGTGCCCACATTTGACCAAAAGTCAAATTTGGTCAACAATACAGATAAAAGAGAGAAGACCATATACTTATATTTTTGAAAAAGGATGGGGTCATAATCACATTCATATTTGTGGCATTAGTTTGTAGATACATCCCTTCTCCTTTATGAATAATCATTAATAAGTTAGGGTGGTTTACAAGAGCTAGTCAACCCCATAGTCTCATTTGTATCAGTTGAAATGGTAGTTCTAAGAAATATGAATGCATGAGATCACTTTTAGAGGATTTATATGGTATTTATAGTCACCTTTTATGTTTTTCCAAGACCTATTTCACAAGTGTAGGCTCAAAAGGATAAGAAAACTCCATTTGCACATAGTTTGTAAAGTGACTATAATGGTCTTTTGTTGTCTTAAGTTTTTCAATGTTTGAGGTTATTAATTAATGTTTCATATCATTTTTTCACTCTTATAAATTGTCTATAATACCATCATGTCTCCATTGTCTAATCCAACAACACCTTCTCCAAAAAACATGCAACATTCTTGGTTTGAGACTGTCAAGTGTCTACCTGTAGATTGAAAGTGGTATATGTTGAATTGTTAATGTTTTATGATGGTCTTGACATAATATATATGGTGGTGAGAAATCTAGAGATATTTTTAGAACTTGAGATGATCAAATTTACACCAAGTATAGGTCAAGGCATGAGAAAAGCATATATGTAGGTCCCTTCTACCTAGGTTGAAATGAACCTTGTTTGGAAAAGTATGGTTCAAGTGATTAATGATGTATGGTAGAGGTGTGGAGATAGTCTAGAGGTGTATGAAATTCAAATGGAGGCTTGATTTAGAAAATTACTAACCACTTCACACTCCAAGTAGACTATAAAGCTAAATAAAGATTATGTGTTGATAAATGCCTGTGTGGGTTTCAAAGAGCTTAATCCAAGAATATTAAATTTGTTTAAATGATATTAAAACTTCAATATTGATCCTCAATTCAATGTAAGAGGGTAGGAAAAGCAAACACAATCAAACAAAGACCTAATACCTCTATAAGCATCTACATGCTTAAAGGAGATAGTTGTGTATACAAGAAAAGATGAAATATTTTACATAAGAGTTTGGTTGAGATGAGGAAGAAGTATGTGTGAAAATCATAATGAGTTTATAATGTGTATCAAATTCTAATAGCTAACTGATAAGGCTAGGTTTCTAATCCAATTTTCAATATTCCTATCAAATCACTACTTATATCCAAACCCAGTATACCTACAAGTAGATGTTAACACATATAGATGTTCAATAATGAAGAGAGAAGAATGAAAGGCATGCAAGAAACACATATTAGAGAGTGTGTGTAGTGTGTATTTATTATGCTGAAAGTGGTTATAGAAGTTGAGGTGGTTTATAACCAACCTTAGTTATCAGACTAACTAATGAGTTAGTTAATATTTTTATACACCCCCTCTTAATGACTAAACCAAAAACAACACCAAGTTTGTCCCAAAATTTTAAAAACAAAATAGGACCAAATAGTTTAGTCATTATATATACAAACTGATCACTATATATCAACATGAAATCCATAGTCCTTTGACATTTTGTTGATGTCGAATGTGGGAATTTTAGTGTAGACAACAACCAAATATGATAACCAATAGTAAAATTAATATCTATCCATGTGGGCATAATATTTAGCAAGTTATCCACCATGTCTCTGATTAATGATTCATTAATCATTAATGAATCATTGATGGCTAATGATTTTAGCCCAATCTCTAAAAATCTAAATCTAGAACCCTGGAGATGTTGATCAAATAAAACATTCTAGGATAATGAAGCCTACCTAAGTCCATACAAAGACTCAATCATCTTAAAAAATAAATGATCACTATAGGGAACCCAAAAACCATTAGGTTGCATCATATAGACCTCCTCATTCAAATATTAAGAAAAAATCAATTAATTTATGACCATCTTTGTAGTATAAGCATCCTCATCTATTCCCCCTATTAGGAAAATCCTTTTTTAATAAGATGAGTCAAGTACTTATGCAAAGTACAAAATGTATCTACCCGTTTGTATCCAATGGAGTGTAAAATTGTTCATTTAACACCATACCAAGGTTAGAATCTAGAGAAAAATGACCATGCTCTATTAAATAAACAACCTTATTCTAAGCCAATGAATGTGACCAAGGCATTTCATCCTCCTACATAATTACTAGTGTATCCAATTGAGATTGAGGAATTACATCCTCCTTCACAAATTGTATAGTGGATATTACATGCACCACTAATTCATGTAAGTTGACTAGATCAGGATCAAGAAGCCTAACCTTACCCAAATCTTGTATGGTGGATTTACCCTCCACTCATACATCTACATTAACTATGGTAGAGTCAACAAGTCTATACAAACCACCTTGCCCAATACCCTAGGCAATTACCTTAGCCTATTTTATAGAAAACACAACACACTATTTTCCAAATAAATTTATAATAATAATGGGATTTTTTGTTAATTAAATAATAAACAAGAGATTTTTACTTAGGCTAGGAACATATAAAACATTCCTAACTATGATTTTTTGTGTATTATTTAATTTTATGTTAACATCTCCTATCTTCTCTACTGCTTATGACATGCCATCAACTAAAGAAACTAAATTAAAATGTTTTATACTTGTAGTAAATTTGATATACCAATGTTTATGACATATAAAATGCCTATATTTACTCGAATCAATGAACTAGATAAAGTTATGTGAGTGTGAGTATGATGCCATAAGGGCATAATTCCATAAGGGCATACTCTTCTTTATATTCCCTTTCTTCAATTGCTACCACATTTTTTACCTGATTGGTTTTTTTGGAAATTACAAACTGTCACTTTCAACAATATTTTTTCACATACCCAACCTTATGATAGTAAAAACGTGTTACTAGATACTTAGAAGATGGATCCATAGAAATATGTTTCTAATTCCCTTTCCCCTTCTCTCGAGAAGTAGGTGAATTCTCTTCTTTTCCAACACTAGACTCCTCTACTTATGTCTATCTATGTTCCTTTTGTAATAGATAGGAACTCACCTAATCAAATTTTAGGGTCTGGCTTTCCACCATTAAATGAAGAGCCTCTACAAAATATTTGTAGGATGGTGGAAAGTTATTCAAAACTAGTGCCACCATGTCATCATCATCAACCTTCTTTGTTAAGCATGGGATATACTAAGAGGGGGGGTGAATCAGTGTATCATATATCTTATTAAAACTTTCCCTTTATCAAGTTCCACTTAATTAAACATTCAAGATATGCCATAAAAATCAAACAATAAACATCACACAAGATAGAGAGAGACACAAGATATAACATTGGAAACCCAATGTGGGAAAAACCACATAGAACAATCTCAAGTATATTCATGAGAAACAACCCATAAGAGCACCATACCCCTTTGCCGAGTACCAACCCAGCTACAATTCATGAACACCAACCCACAGGAGCTTCAAACCCCTTTGCCAAGCACCAACCTAGCAACTATTTGTGAGCACCAACCCACAGGAGCACCAACACCTTTACCGAGCACCTACCCATCAACAATTCGTGAGCACCAACCCACAAGAGCACCAACCCCTTTGTGTATACCACACACCTATCTCTCAATGTTGCTATCTCAACAAATGATAGTTCACTACAACATCTCTTTCCTCTCTCTCACCTTTGCTCTTCTAAGCTAGATATAACAAATACTATTCATCTCTCACAATTGCACTTCTAAGCTAGATATTACAATATCAAATCAACCTCTCTTAACAATATTACAAATGGCTTCTCAAGCCTTTATTTATAGCTTTCCAAATGACCTTTGGCCTTCCCCCTTTGTGACCCTTCAATCCTCATGGGAAATGGTGCCAAACTTGTATGACCCTTCATATTCAAGCCTTTGAAAAGTCATGTGGTGACCTTTCATGACCAAAAACGTCCTTCCACCTTTTGTCCTCATCTTGGTGACTTTTCATATTCCTTAAAGTCTCCCTTCATGAGAAAATATGCCCTTCCTCTTTTGTCTTCACTTGGTGACTCTTGGTATTCCCCAAGATGACTCTTCATGGGAAAATGCATCCTATCCTTCTTTTGTCTTTATCTCGTGACTCTTCGACTTCTCCATGGGCCCTTATTTTGTCTCATATGCAACCAAAAATATATTCATTAATATTAAATAAATATTAACTCATATTAGCCAAGATATATTTATTACAAACAACATTAAATGCAATGGGGACTTTATCACCAATAATACTAGACCTTTGACATCAATGACAATATTTCCAACAATCTCCCCATTTGTCATTGATGGCAACCTCAATCCTGAAACTACCACATCTTATCACCTACACATATTATCATCTAAAAACATATAGTAACTCCCCCTTACTGTAACAACCTGTACCTATTCCTTGTACCTATTTTTTGTACCTATACCTGTACTTGTACCTATTATTCTCCCCCTTTGACATCAATGGCAAAGGGCCTACTTGGAGCTAATGCTTAGCTCCCCCTCAACTCATGCTGAACATCAATGACAGGAAGTAGTAAAAATTACTCCCAACTCCTCTCGTCGATCTTTGAATGTATCCTTTGATCGTGCCTTTGAAAAGATATCTAACAATACATACACATTATTCCCTGTCCTTTGAGCATCTATAATCAACTCATTTGAATCTTTTCTTCTAATCTCACAACCTTCTTTATGAAATGTTAATGTATATCCTTGATCACATATTTGACTAACACTTAACAAATTATGCTTAAGACCTTTTACATACAAAACATTTTTAGTCTTAGTTTTACCATAATCCAAACTCAAAGTACCTTTTCCTACTATCCTGGCAGTGGTTTTATCTTTGAATCTCACTGTACCACCATTGAACTTCTTTAGAGATATGAATTTGATTTTATCTCCTATCATATGCCTTGAACATCCACTATTAATTAACCATGGCTAATTTTTACCTTTTACATGCAGGGCTGTCTGAACCATCATAGAATCTTCATGTTGTTTCTTTTGCCATGTACATGTTTGAACCTTCTCCCTGATGAATGGAGCTTTGAGATTCTGATCCTTCTTGATGAATGGAGCTTTGAAGCTCTGATCCTTCTTAACTGACTCAAACATGCTTCTACAATACTGAGATATGTGTCTAAATTTGTCACACTTGTAGCATACTATGGTCTCTTCATCAAAGCTTGATAGAGGAGCAAAAGAGTTGTGGCTTCTACTTGACTCTACTTGACTTTTCTTCTCCTTATTTCTGAAATTGTTAGATCTTTTTCTACATTCTAATTTCTTGTAACCATATCCATTACAATAAAAATAATAGCCATAAAAATAAGACATGTCTGTATATCTCTGACCTAATTGCCTTTTGTCCCTTTGTTCCTTCCAGCCTTCTCTGTTTGGAATGTCCTCTGTATTCTTCACTTCTCCCCTTTTTGTTTCCTCTTGTGTAAGAGCTTCAACATAGCTATTTTTCTTTTTTAAATTGATCCCTATCTTATCTGAATATGTTTTTTGACTTTCCAATATCTTATTTAGCATGTTAGTGCTATCTTCAAATTTTGAATCACTTACTACTTTATCACTGACTGCTTTCTTAATATCTTCTTTTAAAAAGGCAATTTCAATAACATACCTTTAACATTCTTTTCTTGCTATTTCCAACTATGTTGTGAGGTCTTCTTCATTCTTCTTGGCTTCTTCAAAGTGTGCTTGTAGATCTTTAATCATTTCCTTTGACTCTTGTTCATTTTTCTCGATCTGGTGCTTTAATATTCGATTCTTCTTCTGAATAGCTTCTAACTCTTCTAAGGCACAAATGAGCTCTCCTTCCATATTCACTTCAGCTTTCTCCTCTTCTTCTTCTTGATCACCTTCATGTATGGCCATGAATAAAATATCTTCTTCTAAATCACTGACTCCACTATCTTCACCTGAACTAGGATCCTTTGAATATAGGCTCTTCTTCTCAAAACCCTTCTTAGATTTGCCTTTGAAATTCTTCTTTTATGTAGGCTTTTCTTCTTCATCATCATTAACCTTATCTAGGCATCTAGCTGAAAAATGTCCAATCTTTCCATAATTAAAACATTTAAAAGGTAATTTTCCTTGATATATACCTATTCCTCTTTTCGGCTTGCAAATGAAAAGTGCTCCATTGTCATCTTCATCATCACTAGAACTATCACTTGATTCTTGAATCTTAGATTTCTCCTTCTTTGATGTCTTGAAGGCCACTTCTCTCTTTGAGGGTTTATCTTGTTCTATCCACATCTCATATGCCGTGAGAATACCATGAAGCTCATCCATCTTTAGCTTGGCTAAATTCTTCATCTCCTGGATTGCTAAAACCTTTGCATCATATCTCATTAGTAGAGATCTCAAAACATTTTACACCACCATTGACTCATCCAACATTTCTCCAAGACCTTGAAACTAATTTACGACTCGATCAACTCACAAAAGATAACTTGCTATATCTTCTTCTTCTTCCATATTCAAACTTTCAAACTTCCTTCTAAAAGTCTACAGCTTAGCTTGCTGAACCTTTCCATCACCTTTGTAAATATTCTCAAGTTTCACCCAAGTTTCATGAGCATATTTACATTGCATAACTTTAACAAATTTAGATTCACATAAACCACATAAAATAGCATTTAAAGCTTTAGCATTACATTCACTTGCCTTCTTTTTTACTAGAGTAATTGTAGATGTCTGTGGCTCTTCATATTCCTCCACCACTGATTTCCATATGTCAAATCCAAGGTCCATCAAATAAAGCTTCATTCTCATGCTCAAAAAAGCATAATTCATCCCATCAAACAAAGGTGCCTTATTTGTAGAAAATCCTTCCTGTGACCCAGCCATCGTGCTTTCCCGATCTACCTTCAAGCTGTAAAACTTTTCAAAAAAGAACCTGCTCTGATACCAATTGTTAAGCATGGAATATACTGAGAGGGGGGGTGAATTAGTATATTATATATCTTAGAAAACTTTCCCTTTATCAAATTCCACTTAATCAAACATTCAAGATATGAAATAAAACTCAAACAATAAACATCACACAAGAGAGAGACACTAGATATAATGTGGAAACCCAATGTGGGAAAAAACATGGATAATCAATCTCAATTATATTCATGAGAGTAAACCCATAGGAGCACCATACCCCTTTGCCAAGTACAAACCTCAGCTACAATTTGTGAGCACCAACCCACAGGAGCTTTAAACCCCTTTGTCGAGCACCAACCCATAGAAGCACCAACCGCTTTACGCACCAGCTCAACAAAAATTCATTAGCACCAACCCATAGGAGCACCAACCCCTTTGTGTATACCACACACCTATATCTCAATGTTTCTATCTCAACAAATGATAGATCAATACAACATCTCCTTCCTCTCTCTCATCTTTGCTCTTCTAAGCTAGATATAACAAATACAAATCATATTCATCTCTCACAATTGCTCTTCTAAGATAGATATGACAATATCAAATCAACCTCTCTCACTCATATTACAAATGGCTTCTCAAGCCTTTATTTATAGCTTTCCAAATGACCTTTGGCCTTCCCCCTTTGTGACACTTCAATCCTCATGGAAAATAACACCAATCTTGGATGACCCTTCATATTCAAGCCTTTGAAAATTCATGTGGTGACCTTTCATGACCAAAAATGTCCTTCCACCTTTTGTCCTCATCTTGGTGACTTTTTGTATTCCTTAAAGTGTCCCTTCATGAGAAAATGTTGCCTTCCTCTTTTGTCTTCACTTGGTGACTCTTGGTATTCCCCAAGATGACTCTTCATCGGAAAATTCATCCCATCCTTCTTTTGTCTTTATCTCATGACTCTTCAAATTCTCCATGGGCCCTTATTTTGTCTCATATGCAACCAAAAATATATTCATTAATATTAAATAAATATTAACTCATATTAGCCAAGATATATTAATTACAAACAACTTTAAATGCAATGGGGCCTTTATCACCAATAATACTAGACCTTTGACATAAATGACAATATTTACAACATTCTTGTTAATAATTGAAAGCTAATCTCATATATCTTTCATTCAAAGTAGGTAATTTGATAGAAAATCACTCTCATTCATCTTGACAGAGAATAACATAATTTTTAGTTACAAAACCCAAATTTTCTCTAAAGTCTACTAGTTATTCTACAAAATAGTCCATAGCACACTTACCTATGTAGCATTACGAACCTCCATAATCATTTCATCCAACATAGAGAGTTTCAACAATAAAAGGGATTCTTTTTTACATTTGTCATAATCAATAAAATTCATTATTGATTGGTGTTCTGTGTCAAATATTATCTTGTCACAATCATAAAATTCCCCAATCATCAAGCTTTTATGACTCCATACATTATGATTTTTCTCAATCAATTTTAGGCCTCAATAAGGATGAGGTTTTGAATATTGGCCATTTTTCACTCCAAAAAATAATTTTGAACTAGTAAAATAAAATCTACAAAAATTGAGCTATTTTTTTAAAATCTAAAAAAGTACTAAAAACTCATGGGAATTTATTATCCTTCCTTGACTATTGTCATGTGTCAAAAAATGTTTGATTTATTTGTTGAGATTTTCTTTGTGCCCTGGCATTTGCCTACAAACTCAAGCCCTTGATGGTTTGTGCCCTTCACATTCTTGGCATTTTATTGAACTCGATTGTGATTCCATCAACTATGTTACCCTTTGGTGAGTGTGAAACCCTTTGATGATGTACTCAAATATGTTAGAATTTTCATCCATCATGATTGGTGATTTGACTAGGATTTATTTTACTAACTAGGATTTTTGTGACTGCTATGACTCTTTTAACTTATGAACATTTCCTAGATTTTGCCTTCAATTCTAAATGTTTTCTACTATCTTTCATAGGAATCTCAACCCATGATTTATACCAATGTTCCATGACTCCTCAAAACATCATGATTGCATTTTTATTTTTAGTGTTTCTTTTCATGATTGATAGTATCTTTATGTTGACTTTAGCCTTCAAAAAATTCCTATAATTTGTACTTTGATCTTCCTCACATTTTTGTTCCATGATCCTTCAAAAAAATGACTGTGCCTTTCATGAGGTTGTGTTTACTATCTTCTTTTGCTGACTCTTCATGACCCTTTAGATTATAGACTTTGATCTTCTCTTCTTCCCATTTGTATTCTAACACATGGTTTCCTTGAACAATGAATCACCCATACCTTTATAGCTTCCTTAAGTGGTAGCTCTAATACCAATGTTAGAAAATGTAGATGCTCAAGAATGAAAGGCATGCAAGACACACATATCAAAGAGTGTGTGTGTGTGTAATGTGTATTGATTATGCTAGAAGTGATTGCAAAAGTTAATCTAGTTTATAACCAACCTTGTTTAGCAAACTAACTAATGAGTTAGTTAATATTTTTAATAGAAAATGAAAGAAGCAAAGTGTATGACTATTGAAAATGAGATCTTAAGAAGTTGAGAACTTTCAATAGAAGACAATAAGATATCAATGTTGTATTGAATGTTTTTTCTAAATCCTTAGTGATTTTATAGAGATCCCAAGGTTTATGTATGCAATCAAGACATCCAATGGTAACCTAAAAGCCTACCTAAGTGGTCATAATTGATTCCAAACTTGAGAAATATAAGGTTGTAAGGTAGGACAATGATCTAAAGTTTAGAGAGATGATAAAGTGCAAGAGGTCATTGATAAAATCCATAGAATATAAAATATATATGCAATATAGATTGGATATAGATGAAGAAATGATGGCAAAGAGTAACTAGAATTGACATAGTACATAAGAATTTAAAATGGGAAAACCTCTGAGAGGTAAAAAACACACAAGGATGATATTCAATAATTAAGAAACTTTACACCTAAATACAAATCCTTCCCCATCATAGAACCTTTGTAAATATTTGCCAACACTTATATTAAATTCACCTAGTGTATTTTTGTAAACAATACAATAGGGGTAAGACCCTATTTATAATAAAATGTGAGGGGAGGTGACCATTGTAACCAATAGGTCCATCCTTCCTAAGAATAATTTAAATTAATTGGTTAATAATAACTCATAATATTTTATTCTTTATTTACATGAGGTTTTCACCTTATGTTTAATACATAATAAATTATTATTATTTAATAATAAACCAAAGTATGTTAAGGATCTAAATTAGCCCACTTATACATTAAATGTTCTAGCACTCCCCCTTAATGCTGAATGGGGATAAATGTCATAGTCACCTTAATACAAGAATTATACAATGTAAAAAATTGAAGGATTTAAAAATATTCATCATGCCAAACACCACCTTTTGAAACAAAAGAAATTATAATCCATAAACTACTATAAAGTAAGTATAGGCGAGAATGATCATGAGACTACATATCACAGTTTCTCATGAATAATCATCTAAGCATATTTGGAGCCTTTTATAGATTAAGGACCTCCATTAAAAAATATGATTTAATGTATTGGGGTAAAAAAGTAAAAATTCCTCATGAAGTTTACTTAACTCATATAACTTACACATGAAGTTTACAATGCTTTACAATGAGAATAATTATAGAGAAGAATAAGGAACACATGACCATTAGGAATTGATATTGTCATGTACACTCCCCCTTAATGGCAACTCTGAGAGGCCTAACATTGCACAAAATTGATAAAACTTGGTATCACCAATTGGTTTTGTGAAGATATCTACAAATTATTCATCCATAAGATAGAACTATAGATCAATATCATGATTGAGGAATTTATATCGGATAAAATGCACATGAACTTCAATATGTTTAATTCTTTGGTTTTTCACCAAATTTTTTCCTAGAGCTATACAACTTTGGTTATGACAATGAAGGATGGTACTTTGAGAAACATCCAAATGAAGTTCTCCCAATAACCTTCATAGCCACATGGCTTCTTTGGCATCTTTCATAGTAATTTTTTAATCCGCTTTAATATAAGAGATAGAGATAATAGATTACTTCTTACTAATCTAAGTGATAACACCTACACCAAACTTAAACACATATCCAGAAGTAGATTTGTGATCTATAGTATCACCATCATGGTTAGCATCATAATAACCATATAATTTAACATTATCAATGGAAGAATAAAACAAACCAAAATTAATTGTTCCTTTGACATAACAAATAATTAATTTAGCTAATTTCCAATGATCCAAATATGGATCCTACATAAATCTATAAGCAATACTAATAGCATATGAATTATCTATCCTAGTAATAGTTAGATAAATCAAAACTACCAATAAGTTGTATATATAAAGTAGGGTTAGCTTTTTCACATGTAGGCTTATGATCAAGTTTAATACCAACTTCAATAGGATTAAAACTAGATTTACAATCAATCATATTAAACTTAACTAGAATATTATGTGCATATTAAGATTGTGATACAACAATTGAATTTTTATCCTAAAATATAGCTATTCCTAAAATATTATGTAAAATGCCTAAATCAGTTATTTCAAACATTTGACTTAGTTTATCCTTATATTTATGAATAAAACTTGATAGATCACCAATAATCAACAAATCATCAACATATAATAAAATTAGAATCAAATGACCATTTCCAAATTTAACAAAGAGATCATTATCTGAATAACAATTAGCAAAACCTAATTTTTTGTAAAAAAGTAATTTTAAAATACCAAGCTTGAGGATCTTGTTAGAAACCATACAAAGATTTTTTAATTTGCATACATAATGTTCTTAGTTATGATTGTTGGAAATATGATTGTCATTGATGCCAAAAGGGACATTATGAGCATGTCGTTGATGTTTAGGACTAAATATGATGATTAGAGGATATACAAAGGAGCCTATTAGAGGTTAAGGATGATTAGAGTGATTGTGTACATGAATAGAATTCATCTATTTCTTCATATTGATCATCTAGACACTTTAGGTCTATGAAAAGAAAAGATGAGAAGGGATTTTACTGACATCACCATTACCACATGTGAATGAGTATGAGGGAGCCGGTCATATGGTTGTGATCATATTATTCCTTAGTTTTTATATGATATATTTGAAGACATATGATGAATCACAATAAAAGATATGAAGATGCAAAGTTATCAACGTAGACATAATTCATTAAGTTTTTACAGTTAGCCGAAATTTCAAAAGGGTTCAACTAAGCCAAGTAAGCACATTGATGAGGTTAACGTTCACACATATGGATGTGCCAAGATAAAATGATCATATGGGTTTGTTCATTTTTGTGCCTAGTTTATATGTGTTTAATCCTAGGTCATGTGATGAAGCATGATAAAAGATATGCTTAATCAAAATAGGGCTCCCAACTATTTTAACAATGTTTTCCAACATAGTAAAATTTGCAAATTGAAATAAATAGATGAACATGCATTTTTATGATGTCATATCTTACATGTATAAAGGATTTAGGATAAAATGGATATATGGATTGAATCCCCTATATAAGAGGATCATATGCACTAAATTTTAGGTCATATAACTAAGTGCAATAAGAGTTATATGAGATCAAAGTTGGCCTTCTAAGAAAGTGTGAGGCATTTATAGATCTATGGTAGAATAAGATCAATGATTAGATTAATGGATTTATATCTCACACATGTGAAGGATTCAAAAATAATTGAGCATATGGGTTTGTTCACTTTTATGCCTAGTTTATGTGGTTCAAATTTTAGACTAGGTGGTTTAGTGAAGAAGAAGATATGAAGGTGCAAAGTAAGCCTTCTAGGCATAAATGAGATGGTCTCCATACTTCGACAATTTTTTTCAAGGTAAAGTTTGAGTAAGTCTCAAAGAGACCAATGAATCACATTAGATCCAAGATGTCAAGATGAAATAATATGAAGATAGCTGGTTTAATTTTAAAGCTTTATCACATTAAATATCCAACAAAGCATATGAAAGTCAATTTGTCAAAGGGACCTACACTAGTGATAAGTGTCACAATTATAAAGCTTGCATAGTAAATTGATGGTGTTGTTTAAATTCAAATCATCCATGAGAAATACAAGGATACCAAGTGTCTCAATAGTGAAAAGTGATAGTAATGTATAGAAGGAACATACTAATGCCAAGTGTCACATTCTCGAGAGCTAAGTAGAGATAAATATTTTTCATCTTTGGATATCAAATGGCTCATGGAAACTCAAATCAACAAGATCAATAAACACATTGTAAAGTTGGTAAAGATAAAGTTTACAAAGATCAAATGGATATCGTGAGCTTATTAGAATATGATCAAATAGATGTATTTCAAAGTTGATTTATTTAAATATGGACCATTGTATCATGGAACCAAATGCAAGATCAATGATTGATATTTAAAGATAAGTCCAGTCTAACAATTAGACATAGGAACATATAATTAATAATTAAATCATGACACAAACAATGAGATTGATCGATTTAACTAATCAAATCTATTTAAATGTTCATGTGCATCAAAATTGGAGTCTAATAATTTATATAGATAGTAATAATACCAAGAATCATGGTGGTGATGCATGAATTCAAGATGTAGGGAACTTACGGTTCAAGATATTGAACTAAAGTTTAGAATTTGTGTGATGTGTTATAGTTCAAGTGTGAACACATAGAAGATATGAAATCTTAGATCATTTTCTTATATATTATGTCTAGGAAGAAATTAAATGCTACTAGAGCTATTCATAATATGTCAAATATAAAATATAGAGATACAAAGGAGCAAAGAGAGAGATGAAGCATGTTGAATAGAGACATATCTAGACATAGAATTAAATGGGTAGAGAAGAGCAGAGAAGAAGAAAGGTACAAAGAGATTATATGTAGATTATGAATAGTTACAAATTAGACTTGTAATAGAGACTCGAGTTATATCTCCATATAAGAATCTAATTGGTTGGTACCATTAGATAAGTTGAGTGGGTGCTCATATTATGAAGTGCATGATTCCTTTGAGTTGAAGATCTTGAATTAAGATATTAGTGTCTCCTTAGGGTTGGTGTCCTTAAACATTGTAACCAATGAGATTCTTTATTATGAGGTTGGATTAGAATGGTATATTTTAGCAGTTATTCTCACCATATTGTTTTTCCATTGGGTTTTCCACATATATATCTAATGTCATGTGTATTTGTGTGTGTGATCTCTGCATAGTTTATTTTATCTGCATATATATTTTAATTTGATTTAAAATTATTTAAAGGACTAATTGTAATTGATATACTAGTTCACCCCCTTCTCAATATCTAGTTGTGTTCCAACAATTGGTATCAAAGCTAGGCTCCATAAAAGAAGTTTAATTAGCTCAGGTAGATCTTGGAATAGTGAACACAAATGGATAGTCAAGAAAGATATTCATCAAACAAGGCACCTCTCTTTGATGGATCTAACTATGTATTTTGGATCATAAGAATGGAATCATATTTTTACTCATTAGGGTTTGATGTATGGATGTTTATGGTAAATAGATATACAACCCCTACTACAACTCTTATTGATCAAGCTACCAAAAAAGCATATGAGAGCAATGTCAAGGCTAATAATTCTATTCTACGTGGATTGTCTAATTTGGAGTTTGTAAAAGTGATGCATTGTTAAAATGCTCAAGATGTCTAAAATAAACTAAATATCATCTATTAATGAGATGACAAGGTAAAGAAAGCCAAGCTAAAAATTACAAAGGCAAGTTTGAAAGCCTTAAAATGAATGAGGAAGAGAAGAATTTAGACTACCTCCTCAAGGTAGATAAAATAATTAATGTAATCAAAGGCCTTAGATAAAAAATGAAAGAATCAATCATTGTTAAAAAAGTCTTAAGATCTTTTCCATCAAGATATGATTCTAAAATCTCTACAATAGAGGAAGAAAGATATCTAGATAAACATACTATTGATGAGTTACATGGAACCTTCACTGCTTATGAAATGAGAATGGGAGAAGTAGTCAATTTTAAGAGAGAAGCTACATTCAAAGTAGCCAAGTAAGTAAAGGTAGAAGCACTATATTAAGATCTAAGGAGATTGATGAAGAAGAAACTAACTTTGTTAGAAGACTAAAGAGAGGGTATAGAAAATATAGAGGTAAGTTACCCTAAAAATCCTTTAACTATGGTAAAGTATGACATTTTGTTGCTAAATGTCCTCATAATAAAAAGATAACTCTAATCAAGTAGACAGTATCAAAAAGGTGAAACCCTACTATCTCAAGAAGAACTTCTTTAAAAATAAGAAAGGTATATACACAAAAGAAGACATTGATTCAATGGATGCTAGTGATAATTATGATAATGATCATGACTGTGCTTTTATGGCTAAGGAAAAGGAAATCATATTTATGATAATATGATCAACTTATATGGATCAATAAAAATTTTAAGACTCAGATGAATAATAAGAAGGTGAAGTGGATCTAGAATGTGAACTTATCTGTGCTCTAGAAGAAATAGACAAGCTAAAAAAGAAGAGTTCAAAATAAAAGAAACTCAAATAAAAATAAATTGAGGAAATGTCCAAAATTATTAAGAAATTTAATTAGATGGTAATTATCCTAAAGACACAAGTTTAAGAGGATAAAATAATAGAATATGTAGTAAAATATGAACTACAATCTAAATCTAATGAGTGCATGAAGTTAGAATTAGAGATAGTGGGTTTGAGAAAAGATATTGAAAAAGATAAAGGACAACTAGACAAAATTCTAAATTTGGTAGGAGAATTAGACATTATTGATGAACTAATCAAATCTCAAAATCCTATAAAATAGATATCAAGTCTTGCTTATGAAAAAGGAAAACGTTCCATAACAAGTACATCTACTAATATATATGAAAACTTCAAAGTAGAATAATAATCAAGATTAGAGAAAGAGAAAGCTTACAAGGATACAAAGATATATTCAAGCATTTCTGATGTGAAAAAAGCTGAACCTAAAAATAAGCTTGTAGATAAGAAGAAGACAAAGGTAGCTGATGTAGATGGATACACCAAAGTGAGAGACTTGAAAAGCTAGAGTTTAAAAGAGCTCCTCATGCTGTACCAAGAAATACTATGAATAGGTATTCCTCATATTCTATGGTTATTGTTATAGATGTAATTGGTTTAATCATAGGGATATTTATTTTAAAGTTGTACCTACAAGGATAACAAATTTTTAAGTAGAAACTCAATTGATCCTTTGTTAGATACAAATGTAATGTGTTATATTTGAAATAATTTTGGTCACATAGCTAAGCATTGTAGAACTAGCTTTGTAAGATCAAAAGTACACAATGTAAAGAAAGTTTGCCTCCCAATGTGAACAAAGGTTCACAAGTTTTTGAAAAAAATACAAATAACAAACCCAAGAATGTGTGAAGTTTGAAAAAGTAGTTTATGATTGCTCAAGCTACACTCTATGCCAAGGAGTAGTTTTTTTGGGTGATAGACAATGATTATTCAAAACATAAAATTACTGATAAGATCAAGTTCATTAAATTGGGCAAATGTAAGGAAGGATCTATCATCTTGGGAGATAACACAATAGTAAAGATCAAAGTTAAAGGAACCTTGAACATAAATGGTAAAATACCTATACATGATGTCCTTTATGTTGAAGGATTGAAGCACAATCTATTAAGTGTCAACCAAATGTGTGACAATGGATATAAGGTCACATTTAATGTAGAAGGTTTCTAGTTAAAAAGATCTATAAGAAATAGATGCAAAAGGGAAAAGGACTGGAAGTAATATCTATAATCTTATTGAAGTGAATGGTAACATCTATCTAATTTGAATTATTGATGAGAGTTGGATATGGCATAGAAGAATGGGTCATGTTAACTCTGATAACCTAGTCAATGTAATCTCAAATAAGTGTGTCAAACACATGCCCAAGATAGCCAAACCTATAGATATTACTTGTAAGGAATGACAACCAGGAAAGTAGACAAAGGTCAAATTTTTTAAAAAGGAGTATGAAATGACAAAGCCTTTAAAATTAGTTCATACTAATATTTGTAGTCCTACTAAGACAAGAGGATTTAAAGGAGAGAGATACTTCATTTTTTTATGGATAATTACTCAAGAATGACATGGGTAACCTTTTTCATGGACAAGTCTCATGCATTTGAAAGATTATATATCTTTAGAGCCATGGTATAAAATGAGATTAGATAAAATTTCAAATGCTTAAGATCTAATAAAGGTGGACAATTCACCTCATATGAGTTCATAGAGTATTATGAGAAGCATAGGATGAAAAGGCATTACAGTAAGGACTCCAAAATAGAATGGAGTTGTTGAGAGAAATAACACTATAGTCAAGGATATGGCTAGAACAATGCTAAAAGAGGCTAATGTACATGATGGATATTAGAGAGAAGTAGTCCAAATAATAATATACATCTTGGATATAGTTTAATTGAGGGTAAATAGTGATAAAACTCCTTATGAGCAATGGTATGGAAATCCTACCTCTATTGAGTACTTTAGAGTGTTTGTAAACAAATGATACATCAAGAAAAAAAAGGACAAATTGGGAAGATTTAAATTAAGATATGATGAAGGAATATTTCTTGGTTATTCTACTCAAAGAAAAGCCTATGTATGCTATAATAAAATGCTACACAATATTGTAGAGAGCATCAATGTTAAGGTTGAAGAAGGATTGAAACATGTTGAAACTAATAAGGAAATCAATATTGAAGAATCATATCTTGAAGAAGTAGATAATGAAAAATCTAAGGAACTAAATGAGAAGTCACCACCAACATTTGTTCAAAAGGATCATCCTAAAGAGTAGATAATTGGAAATAAGAATGAAGGAGTTTAGATAAGGAGAAGAGTTGTAATGAACAAGGAGCAAGTAATTTTTTCTCTAGTATCTAAAATTGAGCTTAAGAGCTATGTTGAAGCCAAAAAGGATGAAAATTGGCTAAAATCCTTGGAAGAATAACTAAACTAAATTTAAAAGAATAAAAATTTAAAATTAGTCCCAAGACCTTCAAACAAGAATATAATAAATACAAAGTGAGCCTATAAAAACAAGCTCAATGAGGATGGAGTTGTTATAAGGAATAAAATAAGATTGGTGTGAAATGGATATGCACAAGTTGAGGTCATAGATTTTGAGGAAACATTTTCTCTAGTTGTTAGATTGAAAGATATAAGAATGTTTCTAGCATTCTCTATTTATAATAAGTTCAAAGTCTATCAAATGGATTTCAAGTCTACTTTAATGAATGAGAATCTAGAAAAGGAAGTATATATTGAACAACCAAAAGATTTTCAATTGTTAGAAAAAGAAAATTATGTATGAAAACTAAAAATGTAATGTATGGTCTAAAATAGGAACCTATAGTATGGTATTCAAGATTGTACTAGTACCTACAATAATAAGGTTTCAATAAAATATGTGTAGATAATAATTTGTACTTTAAATTCGAAGGTGAGCACATGTTGATTAATATTGTATATGTATATGACACCATATTTGGTGGTAGCAATAACAAAATGTGCAAAGAATTTTTTATGCAAATGCAAAGTGAGTTTGAAATGTCTATGATAGGATAACTTTCTTTCTTCCTTGGTCTACAAGTAACACAATATGATAAATGGATATTCATATCCCAAAGCAAGTATACAAAGGAAATGCTCAATAAGTTTGGAATGGAGGATAAAAAACTAGTTAGTACTTTCATGAAACTATATGCAAGCTGAGTAAAGAAGATGAGTCATTTGATGCAAATTAGACTATATAAAGATCAATGATAAGTATCTTTTTATACCTAATTTCATCAAGACCAAAAATCATGCAAGCAGTGTGCATGGTTGTAAAATTTTAGGTTGCTCTTAAAGAGTCACATGTTAATGCAGTGAAAAGGATTTTTATATACATCAAGAACATAATTGACTATGGCATATGGTATCCTACAAGTGAAGATTTCACTTTGACAACATATATAGATGTTGATTAGGTAGGAAGTGTGGATCATAGAAGAAGCACTAGTGGTGGTGCATTTTTCCTTGGAAATGAACTTGTTTCATGGTTGAAAAAAAAATCAAGAGTTAGTTACTCTTTTTATAGTAAAATCAGAGTATGTAGTAGTAGTGTCATGTTGCACTCAAGTCTTTTGGATGAATCAAAGACTCAAGGACATTAAGGTAGAGTACAAGGCACCTATCTCTATTCTTTGTGATAATTCAAGTGCTATTAATATATCAAAGAATCTAGTGATGAATTCTAGAACCAAGTAGATATCAATAAAGTATCACTTCTTAAGAGAAAAGGTTTCAAATCAAGAGGTCACAATGGAATATGTGCCAACTAAGGATAAAATTGTAGACATATTCATAAAACCTCTTCCCAAAGAATAAATTGAATATATAAGATAGAATTTGGGAGTGGTGAATCCTACACCACATCACTAGATTCTAGTGATAGGGCATGAGTATAGGGGGAGTCTCATAGAGGCTTTATTAATCCATGAAAGATTAGAGAAAAGGAAACTCAAGTATGCATACTTTTTCAAAGTTATGATGAGTTGGTGATTTTAGATTCTTAGACAAACTCCTTTATCTGAGTAAGGGGGAGAAACATTTGGAAAAATAGTCAAAAAGAGTCCCTTTGCCATTGATGTCAAAGGGGAAGAAAAAGTGCAAATGTCAAAGAAGAAGCAGAGAAAGTGTCCAAGTTGAGTATTAGGCAAATGGTCCATTGCCTGAGGGGGAGCAAGTTTTGTATGAACAACCTCAATTTAAGTTCATCAGAAGTTAATGCAAGCAATGCTAGAGAAAGAGTAAAGTATTAGAAAATCAGAGCATTTAGTTTGATATCAATGACAAAGGGGGAGATTATTCAAAATATGATTGTCATTAATGTCAAAAGGGAAATTATGAGCATGTCATTGATGTTCAAGACTAAATATAGTGATTAGAGGATATGCAAAGGATCTTATCAAAGGTCGAGGATGATTGGAGTACTTGTGTGCATAAATGGAATTCATCTAGTTCTTCATATTGATCATTTAGACACTTTGGGTCTATGACACGAAAAGATAAGAAGGTATTTTTTTAACATCACCATTGTCATGTGTGAATGAGTATGAGGGAGTTGTTCTTATCATTGAAATTATATTAATCCTTAGTTTTTATGCACTAGATTTTAAGACATGCAATGAAGTATAGTAGAATATATGAGTATACAAAGTTGGCTACTTAGATATAATTCACTAAGTTTTTATACTTAGCCAAATTTGCAAAAGAGTTAAATCGAGCCAAGTAATCATATTGATGAGGTCGGTGTTCACACATATAGAGGTGCTAAGAAAACATGATCATATGGGTTTATTTATTTTGGGGCCTAGTTTATATGCATTGAATCTCAAGTTACACAATGAACCATTATAAAATATATGCTTGAGAAAATTAGGGTTCCTAGCCATTTTGACAGTGTCTTCCAACACTTAGTCAAATTTGTAGATTGTAAGAAATAGATGAATAGGCATTTTTATGATGTCATATCTTACACATATAAAGGCTTCACAAGTAAATGTATATATGGATCAAATTCCCTATATAAGAGGATCATATTCACTAAATTATAAGTCATCTAAATAAGCATGACAAGAGTTATACAAGATCAAAGTTAGCCTTCTAGGCATGTTTGAAGCATTTCTATCTATGTGGCAGAATAAGATTAGTGAAAAAATTAATGGCTTTATATCTCAAATGAATTAAGAATTAAAAAATAGCTTAACATATGGATTTGTTTACTTTCATTCCTAGTTTATATGGTTCAAATTTTAGACCATACAATTAAGCGAAGCAGAAGATATGAAGGTGCAAATTAAGCCTTCCAAGCATAAACGAGATAGTCTCCATACTTGGACAAATTTTCTCAGGGTAAATTTTGAGCAAGTATCAAAGAGGTAAATGGAGTGAATTAGCTACAAGATGTTAGGATGAAATGACATGAAGATAGGTGGTTAAAATTTAAATCTTGATCAATGGCTCTCACTTATTCATACATTAAAGATCTAACAAAGCATATGAATTTCAATTTGTCAAAGGGACCTCCACTAGTGATAAGTGTCACAATCATGAAGCTTTCATAGTAAATTGATGATGTTGTTTAAAGTCAAATCATTAATGAGCAATTTAAATATGCTAAGTGTCTCAATAACATAAACTGATAGCAATATATAAAAAGAATGTGTTAATGTCAAGTGTCAAATTATTGAGATTTAAGTAGAGATAAAGATTGTGCATCTATGGAGATTAAATAGCTCATAAGAACTTGGATCAGGAAGATTGATGGACACATTTTAAAATTGGCAAAGCTAAAGTTAAAAAGCATATAAATATTTGATGGATATTGTAAGCCTATCAGAATGTGATCAAATGGATGAATTTTAAATTTTAGTTATTTGAATATGGACCTTTCGATCATGGTTCCAAATGAAATATCAATGATTGATATTTAAAGATAAATATGGTATAATGGTTAGACATAGGAACATGTAGAAACATGTCATTAAGCCCTAAATCATGACAAAAACAATGAGATTGATCAATTTAACCAATTAAATCTATGTAAATGTCCATATGCATTAAAATTAGAGTCCATCAACTGCTATAGTAATTAATGATACTAGGAATCATGATGGTGATGCATGAATTCAAGATGTGGGGAACTTATAGTTCAAGATATTGAACTAAAGTCTAGAATTGGTGTGATGTGTTATAGTCTGAGTGTGAACACATAGAAGATATGGAACCCTAGATCATTTGCTTATATATATTATATCTAAGACAAAGATAAATACTATTGGATCTATTTGAATTGTGTCAAACATATAATAAAAAGACACAGAGGAGCAGAGAGAGAGGGATGAAGTGTGTCAAATAGACACATATCTAGAAATAAAATCAAAGGGTTAGAGAAGATTAGATAAGAAGAAAGGCACAAAGAGATTATGTGTAGATTATGAGAAGTTATAGATCATACCTATAAAAGAGAGTAGAAGGATTGGATTCATTTATGAATCTATTTTGTAATATGGATTTATATCTCCATAGAAGAATTCTATTGGTTGGTTCCACTAGATAAGTTGAGTGGGTGCTTAAATTAGGAAGTGGGTTCTTCCTTGGAGTTGAATTTTTTAAATTAGTGGATTTTTTTCTCCTTATGGTTGGTTCCTTTAAACATTATAACTAGTTAGGTTCCTTATTGTGAGGCTGGATTATAATGGTAGATTCTAGTAGCTATTCTCACCATGGTTTTTTTTCCCATTGAGTTTTCTATGTATACATCTAGTGTCATGTGTATTTATGTGTGTGTGATATTTGTATATTTGATTTGATTTGAATATATCTTATAATATGCCTTAAATTTATTTAAAAGACTATTTTAAATTGATATATTGATTCACTCCCCCTCTCAGTATCTAGTTGTGTTCCAACAAGGATCAGTGAAACCTTTAGGTTGAGTCATGTAGATTTTGTATTCTAAATTACCATTTAGAAATATATTCTTGACATCTATTTGGTGGATAACCCAACCATTTTGATCCATAAGAAAAATAAAAAGTCTAACAATACTCATTTTTGTTAAAGGAGTAAAGGTTTCAACATATTCAATCCCAGGGTTTTTAGTAAATCTACAAGCAACTAATCTAGTTTTAAACTTATAAATTTTACCAATTAAACTATATTTAATCTTATAAATCCACCTATAATTGATAATATGCCTTTTCAGTGGAGGATGGAAAAGATACCAAGTCTGATTTTTCATTAAGACATTATATTATGCTTGCATAGTAACATTCCATCTATCATCTTGAGTGGCTTCCTCAAATGATTGAGGTTCAGATTCATACATAGTCATTAATGCATGATAATAATGTTGACTTCTAGTTAATTTATTAAGATTATCAACATTAGAAGATTAAATTATGAAATCTGCACATTTAGGTCTTTTAGATTGAACATGAAATTTAGGGAGTTCTTCAGACTCTAAATTATTCAAAGTTGGATCAACTTCCTCAAGGGCATCCATTTCATCAGAAGGAGAAACATGAGAGTTAGGTTCATAAATAGAATAACACTAAGGAGGATCCAAAGAGGGATCACAAAAATATTTTTAAAGAATAACAATATTCATATTCTCAATGATCTAACATTTATAAGGATCATACACTCTTAAACCTTTTGTCTTACCTCCATAATGTACAAAAATACAAGAATAGGAAGTGGGATCAAGCTTATTTCTTTAAAATTTAGGAATAAAGATAGAATTAGAATTACCAAAGATCCTAAGATGAGCCACACTAGGTTTATTTTTAGTCTACATTTCTAAAGGGGTAGAAAGATGTAAGGCATTGGTAGGGAATCTATTTAGAATATGCAAAACAATATTCATGGCTTTAACCCATAAAATTTTAGGAACTTTTTTATATTACAACATTGTTCTAGCCATTTTTATGATGGTGTGGTTTTTCCTTTCATAAATACCATTTTGCTTAGGGGAATAGAGATTTGTTGTTTCCCTTTGAATATCATAACTAATGCAAAAAAAATAAAACTCTTTACTAACATATTCACAATGATTATTAGTTCTTAATATCTTAACAAAAAAATCATATGCATTTTCAACATTAGCTTTAAATTCCTTGAATTTAGACGACATACCATATTTATGTTTAATGAAAAAAGACTAGATAATTCTAGTGTAATCATCAATAAAAGTATTAGTATACAAATAAGCATTAATAGACACAACTTCAATAGGTCCTACAACATCACTATGAATCAATTGTAAAGGATGTGAGGACTTCGCATAATGATTCTTGTGAAAGGGGTTAATATGTTACTTAATATGTAAGTAACCCTCACAAGTTTCATGATTAGAGAGGATAGAAAGAAGTCAAACAAAAAGATTATTTGTAGATATATCATGCAAAATTATAGAATTAACATGTCTTAATCTTTCATACCATAATTGACATTCATTCTTACTATGTGATGAAATAAAAAATGTAGAAGGATAAAAGATGTATAAACCATTCTTTTAAACACCTTCAACAATCAAGGAATTAGACTAATTTATAATAAACCAGATATATTTAAGTAATGTTACAATAAAATTATCATTTGTAAGTTAAGAACAATATATCAAATTCTTTTTAAGCTTAAGCACATAGTAAATATCATTTATAGTAACAATTGAAAATATTGCTTTTCCTTGTTTAGTTGCTTCTAAAAAATAATTATCTCATAAGTAAATTCTTCTAGATATATATCTAGAATCACATAAATCATTAGATAAACAAGTCATATGGTACAATGCACCACTATCTAAAATCCAATGATGTTTATTTGAATCAACTAAAACAACATACAATATAATAACATTTGAATCTTGATTGTTATTCAAATTAGGGTTTTGATTTTTCTAATTGTTTTGATTATATTTCTTCCCTTTGTTATTTTTATAAGTTTTATTTTTTTTTAATCCTTGTTTTTATAACATGTTTCCCTTCTATGACCAAATTTACCACACAAATTGTAATTTCCATTAAAATCAGGTGTATGATTCTTATTACTAGATTTTTTATTCCTATATTTACCTTTAGCAGAATTAGGATTAGATTTATCATTTTTAATGTTATCAAAAACATTATTTAAAATGAAAAGTGCATGAGTGGTATTATATTTAGAATCAAAATTGTTCATAACTTTCTCTTTTTGAATTAGGAGAGTAGACAAAGTGGTAAGATCAGGGATATCTTACTCAGTTTAATACTTAGAAGTTAAAATTGAAATAAAGTTTTTAAACTTTTCATGAATATTTAACTAAATGATAAAATAAATAAATTGATCTTGAATCAAATTAAAATTACATCCACATAACTAAGCTTTAATGTTTTTAATTTTAGAAAGAAAATTCACAACTTTCTCATCACCTTTCATAGGTTTAGTTAGCAATTTAATGATTAACTTAATAATAATCAAGAGATGAGTGGCCTTGTGTATGGATTCAAAGAGTTTTCAAGAATCACTAGGAATCTCTTGATTACTAATTTGGAGAAAAAATTTATCCTTAACACTCCAAAAAATAATGTACATAGCTTCCTATAATTTTTGTTGAAATGTATTGGTATGCTCAAGAGTCACATGTCATCCAAAAAGGGATATTTCAATTCTAATGACAACATTCCACAACTTGTGAGCCATAAATTTAGATTTAACATTAATTTTCCATATATTATATTTATTTTTATTAAAATTTTTAGATTTATCGAAGGAAAAATGAAGCGAAACCATATCTTCCCTTTAAACAAGATAGTAAACAAATTCTTAAAAGAAACTATTTTAAATAAAATTTTGAACTATTTTCAAAATAAAGTGAATTGCAAATGCAACTATACTTAATTACACAATTTATATGCTAAACAATGCAAAAATTTGAATTAAATTTGCACTAATATAGGTGTCAAAAGAGTCTCACCCAGAACAACCACTTAACCATTATTATTAAAAAAGGTATAAAAACATAAATTTGAGTCCTAAAAATAAAAAATAGACCACTCCAATATGTCTAGAACATGCCAAAACCTAGATATCAATTGGTTACATGACTATGTTGTTCAAAATATTATTCACTAGGTCAAAAGTTGAAGAACTAGATGACAGGTCAAGGGTTTAGCAAAGTTGGCATGTGAACTAAAAAATGGATTTAAAATTAAACTAAATTTGAAAAAATATTTTGACCAAGTCAAAAAAAATTGAATAAGGGGGTTTTGAACTTAGGACCTCCTTAGCTGTAAGATCTAGCAAAAAGATAGACCACCAACTCTCTTAGGTAATGTTTCAAAATAACACATGCATTAATCTATATTTAGACCCTTTTTATGATAAATATATTATGTGCATGTAAAATAACATAAGTGAAAAAATTAAAAAACATAAATTTTTAGTAACTCTTTCTTTTTACAAACTGGGAGCCATGGTTTGAAAATAAATTAATAAATAGTTTATTTTTTAAATACTTTTTCAAAACTATAAGAATTTAAAAACATGCCTGTAGCTTCATGGATCCCCTGTAGAATTTCAAGAGTTCAGATCTCCTTGTAAAAGTCTCAAATTTTCTTGAAATTTTATCAACCATCTTATTTTTGTTTGACAAATATAACTAGACCCTCAAAATGGAATTTTTGATGAAAAAATAAATATTTTGAATTGCCTAGGCTAAAGTATGGTGCACCTATAAATGCTTGGGAGAGCCCATAAACATGTACAGGCACTCAAAAATATTGAAATTTATTTCAATCTTGTGGAGTTTTTTTTTTAAATGAAAGAATTTAAAAAATTTAATTTTGACTAAAAAAATCATTTTTTGAGTTTTTTCATGTTGGTTATGGTGCCTCACACTCAGATAAATAAAATTTTGTTTGAAAAAGGTTTAAATTTTTCAATAAAAAATATTTCCAATCACCCATTCATCTCATGGCTCTGATTCCATGATAAAATCAATAGAATATAATATATATGTAATATAGATTGAATCTAGATGAATAAATGATGGAAAAGAGTGCACAAAATTGACATAGTACACAAGAATTTGAGGTGAAAAAATCTCCAAGAGGTAAAAAACATAGAAAGATGATATTCCATAATTGAAAAACTCTACACCCCAATACGAATCCTTCCCTTCTCACTTCTTCACATAAGCCTTCATAAAACCTTTGTAAATATTTTCCACATGCAAATATTAAATTCACTGAGTGTATTTCTATAGATAATACAATAGGGGTAAGACCTTATTTATAATAAAATGTGAGGGAGGTAACCATTATAACCAATGGTTCCATCCTTCATGAGAATCATTTAAATTAATTGGATAATAATAAATTATAATATTTTATTAGTTATTTACATGAGGTTTTCACCTTGTGTTTAATAAATAATAAATTATTATTATTTAATAATAAACCAAAGTATGCTAATGGTATAAATTAGCCCACTTAGACATTAAATGTTATAACATTCATTTGAGGTTAGAAAATTTTGAAGAAATGATCAAGGAAATTGACCAAACAAACTTTACCAAAACCCTGCATATACAATCATGAAACCTATAGGCATGTTTGCATTGTTTAGTGAAAGTGTCTTTTGGATGAGAGATGCATAAGTGTGAATATTAATCAAACCATTTGAATATAATTTAATATTATTAGTTACCATATAATATCATCCCTTAAATAATATAAGGGATGACAAGGTTAAGAGGTATATTTAGGTCGGTTGAGCCTAGGCCATACATACAACCCTATGTGTGAATAGATTGGTGAAGAGAGTTTGTTTGATGAGGGTGAAATGAGGAAATAATAACTTCAGAATGAATTTATATCATTATTGAAACTTCATTGAAACATATCATAATTGTTCTATATCCTTCAACAATCAATAAAAAGGCCAACATAGACAACTAGGGTCATTAACAATGGCTTTGTTGAGAACCCTAGCTTGAACAATTGAAGGCTAAAGAAGGGTTGAAAAGATAAGTGGTAGAAATAACCATTATAAAAAGTTAGGGGATATGGTAAAATCCCTATTGATGTTTCTCTAATCTAAACCAAAAATTGTTACTCCTACAAACCTACCTCTCTCTCTCTCTCTTGACCTCATAGAACGTATACTAAGCCGCCTAAGAGACACATATATTTTGGTCATATATTTCCTGCCAAGGTGCATGGTGGAAAAAGGAGTTTGGAGATGATGTTGATGATTATCAACTTCTATATTTGGGAATTTGTTCTTAATTAGATATATTGTATTGTATGAATCATTGCTAAGACCCTTAAGCACTCATAAGCTACCAAGAAGATTAATTTTGACCTGATGAGAGAGAAGATGAATCTAATGGATTAAAATGGATTGAATAAAATTTAGAATAACCTTGTTGACATTACAAATTCTAATGAACACCTAAATAATGTAATTTATCATATAATTGAAGGTGCAACTTATAAATTGGTTAGAAATATAGGGTTATAGGTTTGTTTGAGAAGAAATAGAGTATTGCATGTATTTCAAACCAAGTACAGAGGTTTGAAAAGACTATATATATGTTACACAACATTATAATAACTTATTAGGTCTCCCAAAATGGCATATAGGCTATGCAAGTCATCAAATTGGTCAAAAAGGTGAAAAATACACTATTTTGAAGCTAAGTGGCCTATACATAAGCCTAGAAATCACTTCAAGAGACCTCATTTCAACATATTGAATTTACTAATGAGGTTTTATACCTAAGAAAATATTTCCAAGCACTAGAGGCTGCAAATTTTTTTCCAAACACTCAAATTGTCTCTCATGCTTGTTCAAGCACCTAGACTAAGGTTTTTGACCATTTCATGGTTGACCCATCCATACAACATCTCAAGAAATGAGAATTGACATGGAACATGGTGTTGGTATGGATAAATTTAATCATATGCTTCCTAGAAGTTTCACTTGTGTGGGAGTGATTTTGGGCCAAAACTTGGTTTATAGGCAAAGAGGCCTAATTGAGGCCTATTGAGGAGAGAGAATAGACTAAAAATGACACATACACTTATTATTTTGTATCCTAAAAATTGGAATGGATTTATAAGGGAATATTTGGTCCTCAAATATGTGATTAGTTTTCCAATATACTTTGTATATTCTTCTACACAAGGAGGTTTACATGTTTTTAAGGCTACAGAGAATGAAGCCAAATGGGATATTTTGATAAAAAATGGAGTCTTGACAAGATTTTTATGGGTCTAATATGATATTTATATGAATTCTGTGGAGATATAATGCATTAGATAGGACAAACTCAAATTTTGACACTTTTAAGCAAGATTGGCCTAGTGAGATGAATGGGTTTCGAGACACCTAAGGAGATGAATGATAATTGACACAATATGTTAGTTGGTAGAGCTTCTAAAACTAATGAAAGGTGTGAAGTGTAGAGATGGAGTTTAACTCAACATGATCTGATGTTGAAGAGTTCCACTTATCCATTCATAAGCCAAAGAAGGGGAATTTTTGAAGAGCAAATTCAAGGTGTTAAGCTAGGTTTGAAACTTCCACACCACTTAGAGTAAAAGAACATATTTAGGGGAGTAACACATGGAATTGAAGACCTGATGGAAAATTTTAAAAATCCTTTATTTTTTTAACTCTTTTTGGACATCTCTCTCTCTCTCTATCTCTCTCATATTTTAGCCTTGATAGGATAAGTTTGTATCCTCAACCTAGGTATGGAAAATCCCTACCCATATCAAGCCTTTGATCAATAAGAAAAAATGTTTTTACTTTCTCTTTTGATTGGTTTTAATATGTTTATGTGATTGGTTGATCTTGTCAAGTGACTATCTTTACTTCCTTGACATGTTTGTCCTTTTCTTAATTTCATGTTTAGTTTGAAACTTATTTGTAGGTATTATGAAGTATCCAAATGGAGTGTGAAATGTTGAGTGAGTTGTCTTCTCATTAGTGTAATTTCATGACCTCTTAACTAGTTCTCCTAGTCAAATCATTATTCATAAACTTCATAAGAAATATTGATGTATAGAGGTAGATTTAGAGTAGTGTCTTGTGTAGGTTAGTCACATGTTTGAATTGCCTTTGTAACTAATTGGTAGTGTTCCAACTATTTTGGTGCATCACCTCCATTAGAGTAAGTTTCTCTCTCTCTTTTTATTAAAATTTGGTAAAGTAGTCTGTGAGCATAAGTGATACATAAAGGGAGCTAACCCTTTATCCTATAGATTTACCTCTCTAATAGGTCAATCACAACCTTGAGGTGATTTCATGTTATTTAAAATTTTGAAGTCTTGAACTACCTTCCAAAGGGATCAAATTTAGTTGATAATAATGCCAAAACATAAAAACATCTTAATAATTACTCATAAAATATAAATTATAGATCGTATGCATTGTCATATTTACACTTCTTATATCTACTAGACACTACATATGCTAGATTCTTAGTATAGATAATTATTATTCATACATACATAATTAACTTATTCTATTTGAGTGTTCACAAATACTTATAGAGCCCAAGTCCACTACACAAATCTATATCTACTACTATCTACCCACTAGGGGCATATATAGAGATACATGGTTTACTCATTTGATAAATTCACCCATTTTGGGGCATATTATAAATAGTTTTGATTGCTAGGTTACATATTTCTAAACTCTACATCACATATATAGAATTATTATATCTTAATATTGATCATCCTACACCCACTCAGATTTTTTATTGACTACTGCTACTTTAGACTCAACTTATGTACATTTTTTCTCTTATCTATTTTGTACCACATGTTCATGCATACTTTCATTTCTAGATTTTCTAGTATATACTTGGTTGTGTCTCTTTGATTTTTCTATTCAAGATCATTTGAATATACCATTACTCTATGTCTCTACTCCACTTATGTTCATGTTGATATGATTTGGAAATGTGCCCATGTTCTTGTATGTGCCTTCTTGATTATGTTTGTAGACATTTGAACATGTCCTTCCATGTGGCTCTAAACCAACTTGCTTGCTATTTGAGTACGTGGACGTTTAAACATGTCCTTGTATATATTGCTTTCTTAAATTTAATGACATGTGCCCATATCCTTTGTGTTGTAGCCCCTTGGCCTACTTTGTGTTACTCATGTGTGTAGTATGTGTGCTTTCTTATATGTGTCATGGCAACGACACTTATCTATTTCTTTTTATGCACTCTATTTTTAGATTCCATGAGGAACATCCTACATATCCCCTTCCTCCTTGGGTGTCATTATTGACATCATGCCTCATTCCCTTAGGTAACTAATCAGTTTATTACTCAAGTTTGTTATTCATATACATTATTAAATCTATATTGATAACCTTGTGAATGCTAACTATAATATAAATCATATATTAAAAACTTATGCTCAGATTATCTTACATTCCAAAGTTATGTATGCACATTATATTGGTTTATCATGTAAATATCATATATGTAGACATTTTGAAGAGATTTTTATTTTGAGTAAATTTATTGCACAATTTCAACAACTTGAATCAAAAGAGGGGGAGTTCACAAAGTTTTTTCATAGATATCATGCCATTTGAATGCACTTGGAGTATAGTTTTTAGCACATAGGCAGAGAATACAAAAATAGTTTTAGGAAAACATAGTGAGAAATAGTGACACAGAGACCAGTTTCAATTACATAAAAATCAATAAAGTTGGACATTAGCACCCAAATTGGGTCACTAAAACCACTAGAACTACTATCCAAGATATGATTCTACTATCTAATAGCCTTAATTTTAGGAAAATCTAGATTGGCTAGAAAAGTATAGTAGTTACAACCTAGGTTTGCATAAGTTTAGTTATAAATTACTAATTTTTGCTTAGTTTAGCATAGATTCATACCAATTTTCTTAGATGAAGGGAATCATGCATGGAATTATCATTCTCATTTTAGTTTAGATACTTTGATACAAATTATTACAACTTAATTCAAAATCCATATACTCAAATATTAGATTTGGGGGCATGTGTGTGGCATATTATTTCTATATGCTCACTTATGCACCAATTGATCAGATGAAATGAAAAACTCCATGCCATTCTCTACATTGTAAACACTAGACACCATATTCTAAGCTACACACCATATACATGCCTTAGTCCATCTACAATGGTTGGTATTCCTGAGTGGCCCATAGTTGCCTAATTATTCTCAAGTGGCCCATATCCATTTTATATTTTATATTTTTTGAGTGGATTAAAGCCATGTTATATAGTATTAGTTACATCACATATTTTTAGTTCATATGCATCTACTACACATGGGTAGGCAATGATGGATTCATAGTTTGTTTGAGTTCTTGAGCCACCTACATGACAGGGTTGGACACACCATTAATCCAATCTAAGATATTCATAGGTCATGATCCACTAAACAGGGGTGGGAAATGTTGGGTTCAAAACCATATTGAGTTATTGATCCACCCACACATGGGGATTGAGCAATCCATTAGCTCAATCTAAATTATTTACTAATTGATCATTATCTACATGCACACACACAGGTTATCACTAAGTTTATGCATCAGTTCATCTACATAGTGAGGTGTATTCATTAATTTATTCTCTCTAATCTTTTTACTCAGTTTTATATTTTGATTTTGATATCACTTAAGTAAAGATTGATTTGAAGGACATGCAATGAAGCACTCTTCACATACTTAGACCCAGATTCACAAGATTGTCCTATTAAGTAACTCCAAGTATGCTTCTTATTAATTTATCCTATTCATTTAACTTTGATACATTTCTAACAAAAAGTGGGGGGTGGGGAATGTAATCATCTAAAAATGAAACTTTAGTGCTAAGACTATTAATTGAGACCACCCATCCTTAACTTATCCCTAAACTTATCTTAGGGCCTATTTTAATACTTATTCAGCATTCATGTGGGCCAAAAACATTCCTAAATATTCATAAATCAATCCCAAACCCTCACTTTAGCATCTTGACCCCTAGTGCTTCAGGTTTTGCCACCTAAACACTAGTTCCATAATTTTTATAGTAGCACCAATGGCACTAATGTCCCAGTTTGGGTGTTATTATCCTTTTCCTACCTTTGGCCACCAACACATATATTTTCAAAACAAAAAACACATAGGGTTATCCTATGTTGAGAGTATATATTTAGAGGGGGGTGAATAAGTATAAAATAATGTATTTTCAATTCTAAAACCCATTCATCATTCATTAATCTAATCTAGCAACATGAACATGAAAGCTTAAACATCCAAAGTATGAGCAAGAGAATGCATCATGTGAACACATCATTTATGTGGGAAGCCATCTATGGGAGAAAAACCACTCTCAAAATTGTAAACCAATGGAATATAGTCCTATAAGGCTAATATAAACAAGAGACTTTAGACCAGCTCCAACTGATCAAGGAGCATCCATCCCTCAATTTAGTCTAGCTCTAACTAGACCTTTAGCTAGCTCCAACTAAAAAGGAGGATATAACACCCTAGGTGATTAATCACCCACTAGAATACATCTTATATAATTTCCACCACTACTCTGATGTCTTCTACACCTGATGATGACCTTCTCTTACTCTAACACTTGCAAACCCCTTCACAAGCCATTTGCTCAACCAAGTCACACTTTAGACTATTAGGTTTAATGACTTGTAAGTTCATGAACATGATAAATAAAAAATTAATAATTATCTTAACCATATGAAGGTCCTCAATTACCTACCTCTGATCCTTAATTAACACATCCCTTCACTTGAATCCACACACTCTCACTCCTTCACAAATAGGCCAAATTATCCTTGTATATATATATATATATATATATATATATATATATATATATATATATATATCACTCCATCATCTAACCCATCTTGGTAAGAAAATATACTTCACATGCTTGTATTATAATTATAAAATATCCTCATAAATGTCATCAAGACAACTCAAAAACTCCATAGGTCATCCATACTTCAAAACAAGCTCAATCCTCCTTTAGATCTCAATTAGGCTTAATGCATTAGCCCTTATAGGTCATTCACCACATATGACCATATACATGAATAATATCCATCACAAATAGGTGAAACACATCAAAAATACCTTAAATATATTCTTTATCACTCATCCATGGATCCAATCCACCTCGAACTCCAAACCACTACTCCATCTAGGTCATTCTCTCTCTCACTCCAAGACTTGCAAATACCCAAAAAATATTACCAAGAAGAACTGAATCATACTCTATATTTTATAAAAAAACAACTAAAAAAACATATGTATAGGTCCTCCATTCCTTATCAACACCTCCAAATCCATTAGTCACCATCACACAACTCATAACCGTCTAAACTAACTCAAATAAATTGATCTCTCAGACTGGTCAAGCACCCTAGAAACTCAGTCAAACATCTTTGAAAACTCCAACAAAAATAGAGACAAATTATAAATAAAAAATCCATTTAATAAATCTATAAAATTCATATAATATCACCAATCTCTCACTCACCTCAAACTCTACACAAAACAACTCAAAATAGCCTCTCTAAATAGGCCACTCTAGACTGCCTACAAGCTCCAAAAAACTAATCATGTAGATGTTCTTGTATAACATATGAAAGAAAAATTTCATACCATATAATACACATTAATATATTATATGTGATATTTATATTACTCTCAATTAGATAGTTCTCTTGTTCTAGTATCATCCATTGGTCTAACAAACTAATTCCTTAGATCACTATATCATAGTCTTCATTGCTCAAATAAGCCACTTTGAAATCACCTTCTTGCCTATGTATGGTCATAAAAATCAAATTAAAATTAAGGTAACATAATTAATAGGTATTAAAAAAATTCCCCAAACCATTGGATTAATCCCTACTCACATGCACACCATCCCTAAATGGATTCTCACTCATATTGGCTTTTTGTCATTGTTTTCACTGTCTGGCAGATTATTGACTAGTCAACTTGATTGAATTAGATAATTTACATAGTGAATATTTATTAATAAAAAAATATATGGAATTTAAAAATAATTACTATCCATCAATCTTCAACAAATCTCATGTGTTGACTTAGTCAACCCTGCTTGTAGCACTAAAATCTTTAGAAACATGCATATTTATGTACCTTCTACTCACTACCCTACCACACCACTACCACTTGGACATGACTAGGTCAATCCTATATAGCTTAAAAAATTAAAAAAATTCAACCAATCGATTATGGGTCCTTTCTAGCAAGATCTTCCCAATCACTCCATTATGAGGGTTTATAAATGGTTTTTAACCAGTTTACATTCTTAATGAATGTTCATAAAGATCTGACCCTTAGCTCCTAAACCAATGATTGTAAAAAATTCTTAGGGACCTTCTAAAACTACTCCAAATATTTCATCTTTCCATACAAACCCTACACGTGCCAACAAGCATGAGAAACTTCCTCTCAGGCTCTTTACACTCATTTCTAGCACTGTTTGAAGCTTCTAAACCAAATTTTTTACTTTGTATCTAAAAATTTAACCTAATAAATTATAAACATGATTTTAAAAACTTTCATAAACATATCTCATGAAAAAAAAATTTTCACCAACCTAAAACTAGCATTGGACCCTTCACAATGCCTCACAAGCCCACCTATGCCAACTGGGCCAATGGCCAAACTATCTTTTAGACCACTAGCCACCTCTTGAAAACCATACACCTGACCTATTATCACCATATACATGTATAAAATTAATATTCCAAGCATACTGAGTTCCTCATCATGATATAGCTCTCAAAGTACTCAAAACCCCATAGGCAACCACACATGGTCAAGCCCATAAGGCATAGGATGACTTGCACTCCACCTGAAGACCACCTATAAGGAATCCAATTACTCTCTCAACAAAATATACATACCATTCAATCTCTCTCCATGCTCCATACCACCACTCATGCTTCCATAGAACCAACTGCTCCCATAATATTTCACTAGCAACCAAGACTGAGTTGAGCACTAAGATCATGAATATTAGACCAAGAACACTCTCATATCACTTTGTCATCACCAATGCCACTTGACATCAATGAAAACACATCACTTCAAACAATATCCCAACATCATATACCTCTTTTTAGACCCACACAATCACTATAATGGTATATACACATGACTTTTAACACTTTATTCATTAGATGGAAATTAAATGTAAATAACATAAACTAGTTCAGAATAAGTTATTTAGAATCAAGGTTATCAATATATATTTTTACCTGATTTTTCATGAAAACATATATATCCATCCCAAGATCAAAATACTCATATTTCCAATCTCAATATCCACTTAAAGGCACTCAAACTATATTTCATATTAGCTTCACTTGCACTTGCACCAATATTTAGGTGGGGAAAACTACATCAGGATTGATCCATCCTCATAGTATTGGTATGTAGGCAACTCTCATCACATTAGGGTGTTGAGGATGTCCAACCTACCCCATTAACATCACACTTTGATACTTATACCAACTAGATACCTTATCAACTTAGATGTTTAGGGTTTGCATATAAAACTAGTCAAAATTGGTCATTGACAAGGAATCAAAACTCATGTGCATAGAAACAAGTTTGGTAAAATCAGACACAAGTGCACCTAGAAGCTTATAAAAATTCTAAATATAGGACACTAATGTTAAAATAAGGACACTAGTGCCATTAACACTACTATCCAATTAGGGCAATACTATCCAAGAAGGTTTTTAACATTTGGATCCTATTTATGATACTCAGATTAGCTCCTAACCTAGTTTTCAACCTCCAAATCTCCTATCTCAATAAATATCAATATAAATATGTGTTTGCATCATTTATTTATATTTTTATAAAGGTAAAACTAGGTCAATTCTATTACAAATTATTGGTTATATTTATTGCATATTTCTACCTTGATTGACTATACTCAGACCTTTTAACAACCTAAATATTAAACTCCATAAACATAAAAAGCTAAATCAAGTATAAAAACTATCATAGCCTCCATGAAAAATGGAAAATTATCAATTAAAAAATCCCAAAGCTTTATATCATAAGAAATGGTACTAAACATGTAACAAAACCATAAAATAAAGCATGTTGTAATTCTATATTTTGAATTAAAAAACCAACTATAGAATTATAAAATTTCCCAAAAAATACGATCAAATAGAAAATAATACATCCTTATCTTTGAAAAATTCAAACCAAATCCTAAATATTTATTTTTATAGACCCATATACTCTAGTTTGACATCAATTTAATTTTGTATGCAAAGTTTAAATGAAAATTTTCTAGGGCTCTACCTAAGTAGTCAACCAGTACCATCAATCAATGTAAAGATAATATAAATAACACTTTATTCTCAAAACCTAATCCTAGTGATAACTCATTCTTTACTTTCAATTGTTATTGGAAAAGCTTCTCAAAAAAATTTCCAACAAAATAATCCTTCCTACTAATTTCATTCTCTTCAAAACCCATTTGCAATATTTGTCAGGGCCATAATTGATTACCACATGCCTTTATATTTCCTAATTTCTCAAAACCAAATAAAAATTAAGTGAAAGGCTATGCCACATGTCATGGTGATAACTACTTACCACATTACTATGTTGCACTTACCTCAAGATTCCCAACCACTTTATTCACCTTAAAAAATACCATGACCTCAAGGGATGATTTCAAAATAAACTTGGCTAACATGAGTCATAGCCCATAGATGGGTTAAACTATTTTTAAATAAAAAACAATTAATGTCATAAAAAGGCTTCCAAAAAGGTTTTCGTAGTAATGATTTATATAGGTCTCTGCCTATATGCCAATGCCCCTATAATGGGATGATGACCCTTAAAAAAACCTGTAGCATATGTTAGGTTTGCAAGGTGTTGTAAAAAAAACATTTTCATTAAAACTTACCATCTTGTGACACATATTAGTGTAATGGTTTTTTTAAGTTGTTGATCTAGTTTTACATCTATTATAACCATGCATAAGGTAAACCAAGCATAAAAACCAAATAGTGAGAAGAGTTGAGAACCCCAAAATGAATAATTTAGGAATATTAATAATGTAATAGCCTTTAAATAGCTACATTATTAACACATCTATTGAAAATGATCAAATCATAACCAAAATATCAAATGAAATGTACACATCTTAATGATATTATTTTACATTTTTTAATAATACTAACCCAAGAGTGTGTACATTTTGGGGTCAAATAGAGCATTAATGATCCAAATTCGATGTCATAATACCATGTGCACTTAAAGACACATGCAACCAAGTACATAACTAGTACCTACACAATCCAGGTAAATCCATAACATAATAAATGTTGGAATATAATGTATAAAAATACCTTCAAATTAAATATAATTATCTCATTAACCAATGAAAGGCCTATAAAAATCCATATTAAGAATATTAACCAAAGGTCTAAATATACTATTCCAATGAAAGTAGATAAACAAAAATGTTCAATTTTCTATAAAAAAAAATAAACATGATCTGAATTAAATAATTAATAATACTGATAATACCTAAAATGTGAATATGAAAAAAGAAAACAAAATTCAACATAATATCATAAGATATAATCCAAAATAAAATTTATCTCTATCTATCTACAAAATGTAGTGAACAAATTAAAAACAACAATTTTATACCTTGATGTCGACCCCTTGTATGGATGGTCATACCATCACCATGACCATTGAGAACATCATAATACTCATCTTCATCTTTTTTCTAGTGATCCCTAAAGGCTATTGTGCATCTCTCTTTGTAATAATAGGATCAATTTCCCTCATGGCTACATGGTCAATGTCCAAGGTGTTACCTGTGGTGACATGATCATAGTTACATCCAAGATGCTATGTGGAGGACTCATTTATGTATTTCCTATTAAAAATACCTCCATATCCACTTGATACCACTCTCTCCTCATCTAATACTAAGCAACATTTTGTGGTCTGAACATTGGAACCTATATCGATATATCCTATCCTATAACCCCCTTGGATCTATAACATGCCTCATCATGTATGAAGGATAATGGTGTTTCTTGGTGGGGTTATAAAAACTATCCTATGACTCTATACACTATGTATAGTCCTTAGTTACCATAGCCTATCTCTGAGCCTATAATATGAATGGCCAAGATGACCATCTATCCATGGTATTGAAATATGGTGTCTACATGATCTACCTTTTATGAATGGTATTCAAATTGGTATACTCTATGACACATCTAGATGTAGGAATATATGCCCCTCATCTAACCAAGGGTATTTGATCTAAAATATAGTTAATAATCCTATATGGAGCTACATAGGAAACCTTTCAAAAATATAGATTGAAAATAATATGATTGGTCCCATTTTCTACTACCACCTATTAAAACTATTAAATAAATCATGCACTAGCTACACTAAGATGCTCATTTACATGATATAGATTGTGCCATGATCCAAAGTAGTTAAAATTTTAAAAATGAAAAATAAATATATGCCTCCATATAAATCATGACACAACCTATACATGATCATCATGCCTAAAATTACCTATTAGATATCTAAAATATATGAGACATATACATTAAATAATCATACACTTAGATATTGTTGGGCGTATCTATTTGACTAGGTATCCAAATGAGTGAGATCCTCCCTATATGCCATTAGATATAATGAATTTCATACTATAAGTATACCTTCTAGTGGTAGGATTAGGATCACATTTACATCTTATAGAGCAATGGATACCCTACTATGTCCCCATCCACCCCCATATGAAAGTATATGTGCTCTTCTGCTAGTAGCACATGAACACCACTAATAAATTTTATTATAAAGGAACCTTACATATATCCATAAAAATATTAAATCTCAAACTAATAATATGAGCTATATCCTCATTTAACAGTTTGGATATCAAAATGGGAAGCCAAGATTTATCTAGTCTAGTACAATCATGGTTATCTATGTACTTATAAAATGCCAAAGAATAAAGTCTAGTTAGTATTCTATTAGATATTTTTGAAAAAACTACAAGTAAAACTACTTTTTACACAAAATGATAAATTAAACTATATCAACAATTTTACTTAGCTATGGTTAATTGTATATTATATTGGTCATCTTACTTAAATATATTAGCCATATATTATTATTTTTGACTATATCTACCATCAATATTTCTATTTTATTGGCCATATAATCTATGTTTTCTTGACTTGGTCATTAATTTACACATATCATCGCATCTAATTGATAATTAACTATATCAACCACATTATTCATTTAGCCTATAACTGCATCAATTAATTCCATTTCCCAATACCTAACTATATTCATTGTATTTATATATATTATATTGGTCATCTAATATAACTATATTAGCCTACTTGTGATTTCTCGTTTGCATGACTATATCATCTTGGTTGATAGAATTATCTCATGATAAATATTTAAAAATAATCTCATAATAAATACAAAGATTACAAATTTAAAAAAACTAAGAGCTACCCATTGATCATCAAAATTTATTTTTAATTTGATGTTTATTGGGACATATTTTGTCACACAAATTTGCGTCGACATCTAATCTTATTATATCTTCCTATATATCCTTCCAAAAATTAATTACATGTCTTACTTGATGGTTTTTTCACTAGGTCCTTAGTTCCCTCTGTTTCATCTTCCTCAACATCCTATCACCATCATCTCTCTCCACATGGGAAATGATCACTTAGAGCTCTCGATATCTCAAAATAGAAAATCATCAAATGAATTTCACTTAACCCTATTTATATCAAAATTTTAAAAATTAAAAACATTTAAATTTTTTTTGGATTCAAATTTTTAGATCATATATATTTTTTCCTTAGGTCCTTTTGATGAAAAAAAAGAAACGTCAAAATGCTAGCATTGCAAGGATTTTTATGTTACTAATGGAATATTTTTAATTTTTTTTTTGCTCTAATTTTGAGGCCTCTATGAATAGTTTTAGTATATAATTAGAGTCTTACATTATAATTTTTATGTTCCTACCTCGTAGATTCATCTTTATACCACCCTCATACCATATCATTTATTTCTAGTCCATCTAGGTAAGGGAAGGTGCATATATGAATTTATGTTCCTTTCAGTTATCTAATATTTATCAACATTTATTTACAATACTTGATTTTGTATTTCATATTTTTATGTTTATTTTCCAAATAATTATCCCATGTTACACTATTATCACACATGAGGAACTTTGGGTGAAGCATTATGCACATCAATATTTTATAGTCATTGACATTCTATTTTATAAGAATCGTTAATGTATCTTTCTCCCTTAGTGCACATCCTAAGGAGTGTACTAGGATTAGGCTTAGGTCAGATCATGGTAATTTATGATATATTGTTGTCACGTAATTACTTGTTATTCATTTTTACACTTATTAACCTATTATCTAGTCATCCTAGCCTCTTATGGTGCTCTTTTCCTTTCACTCTACATTTTCTACCTATTTTCATGTCTTTTATGGACTAACTTTCCCATGTTTAGTTAGTTTTGTTTGTTCCATATTTTTTTACTATATTGGCCATGACTAACACATGAATTTTCCTACCTATGTTATTTTAAAAATTATATGGACCCTTCTCAATATAATTTTTACCTATGTATTAACTCTAAATGGCTAACATAGTACTATTTTCTATTCTAATTTTAAACTATGTCAATCTAGATCGAGTCCATTAGCATATTTGATAGGTCACTTTTAGGAGATAGGTCCATATATAGGGATCCTCAATGTCATTTTTATGTGAATTATGACACCATTCTACTCTTCTTGTACATAAAACCCTTTCTTTAGTAGAAGAAGGGTAATTATAATATAAGAGATTATACTTATGGAGGTCTATGTTTGCATAATGTATTTGGAGTTCATGAGAAGGAATTTGAACCATAGATGTAAACCTATTATTTGAGTCCCTAACTAAGAATACTTAGGTTTTAATACTTACCTTTTGATCATCTACCTATAAAATCTCACATAAAGTGACGCTTGAGCCAAGGGGGAGATAGATTTGCTAATAAGTCAACCCAAGATAAGTATCCCTTTCTATAAACTCTTTCTTTTATTTGGTTTATATGGATATAATAGATTTGTATGCTTTTATCTTATGTCCATGATTATCTTAGATTATATTATATTTACATGCCAATATATCCATAGTTAGATTCCTCTTGGTTATAATCCATAGTTTAAGTACCTCTTGGTTACTAAATGGAATATCTATCTCTTTAGTTTACACCTTTTACATATTTGATGTAGGTTTTATTTATTTTTTAGTTCCTTGCATAGGATTCCTAATTATAGCATTGATCCAAATTTTTACAAATAACTCTTACTTATCCACCCCTCATTACAACATGGCCAATTGTATATATGTTAGATCTAGTATGTTCTTCTCCCTTTTCCTATATTAAAGGGTATTAATAGTATCAAAATATTTTCCATGCATACACTTTGGTTACCTAATAATTTTTTTCTTATTGACATGATAAATTATGTGTTTTTGGCTCTTGATATTTAATAAATATTAATAGTAAATCCATTTATAGGGTTAAGAGATAAAGAGTACAATATGGTAAGCAAACATAAAAAAATGTAGAGTAATGTTTGTTTAATATCAAGTTAGGGATAACTAAATTTTATATTGAAGTAAACCTATTTGTAACTCTATTAGGTTCTTATGATGTAATCCTCATGGTGAAATAGCTATAAAAATAATTTTATTTATTTACCAAAATAGTGACATGCCTAGATGACATGAAGAACTCAGTTAGTGTTTAGGAGGTCAAAAGATCAATTAGCTTGTGGTAGTTTTCAGCCATGTAACAAAATAAAGCGTGCAAGAATGGGTGAACTCTATATTTGATGAAAATTTATGATATATGAGACTTAAAGGTACCTGAATTTTAAGACTACACTTTTCTACACAAATATCAAGATGTATTATCATATGATTTACCTAGACTCCCTTCAAAAAGGGACTTTGAATTTTTCTCAAAATTATACCTAGTTTAGAGCCTATATATAAGGCTCCTTACAAATTAATGACAAAAAAAATTGTATTCAAAAAATAACTACACTAAATTCTTTCTAAAGGATACATATTACCTAGTGTATCACCATGAGGTGTACTTATGGTATTCATGAATAATAAGAATGACAACCTTTGACTCTATTTGTACTATTAGATGTTACTTAAGGAAATGATAAAAAGTCTATATATGCCACTCCACATTGATGATATATTGGATTAAATTCATGGATAAATTATATTTTAAAATAATTATTTGAGGTTAGGGTACCATCAATTCAACATCTATGAAGAGGATATAAATAATAAAAATTTTAGGGCCCATTACAATCACTATTTAAACTCAAAAATGAACTGACAATCTTCATTAATCTCATAGATAGTGTGTTCAAAGACTACTTGGACATATTTTTGCTCCTCATATTATTTTTTAAATATAATCCATCATATAAGAGGATCATATTGAACACATGAAAATAGTAATGTAACAACTTAAGTAGCATAATCTTTATCCAAATTCACTTTTTTCTAAGGGAAAGTAAACTATCTAGGACACATCATGTTAGAGGATGGAATATTATTGGATATATCCAAGATTAATGTAATTATAGATTACCCTACACCTCGAAACATGTACGAGGTTCATAGTTTTATGGGATTGGTTAAATATTAAAATAAATTTGTACATGTATTTTATAAAATAGCCAATCTAATCACTTAGTTTTAGAATAAAATAAATAAGTTAAAATATTCTAGAAAGTGTGAGGAATCATCTCAACTTCATAAATAGAATTGAAATTCACCACTAGTTCTAAGAGTAACTATCCCAAGTAGTAACTTCATAATAATCAATGATGTATTGGGTAAAGGTTTGGGTGAAGTATTGGTGAAATAAGGTTAACTTGTGGCTTATGAGTAAAAACTATAACCATATGAGTTGAACTATGAACCTCATGACTTAACATTGACATCAATATTTCATCCATTATAGATGTGGATAAATTTTATATTAGGAAATCACTTTAACCTTAAATTTTATCTCATGTGGCTCAAATAAATATTCATAAAGTGTAACATCAACACTAAGCAAAGGAGTTTGTTAGAGTATTATTAGAGTAAAAATTTGACATTGAGTACATCAAGCAAAAAGAAAATAGAGTATACCCTATTTAGGGAAGCTATTGCACACCCTTGCTTAAGAGATTATGACTCAAAACAAGGAGGTATCTAATATAGTTATTGCACATGCATGCAAATCTATATCATTGAAATAACATCTACATACTCAAAAATATGAAACAATCAACTTACTCTAAAATGATCAACATAATTATTAATTATTCAATAGCTTTTACACATCTAAAAATAACATATTAATAATGACAAGAAATAATTCCTTGAACCTATTTCACACTAATAATTATTTAATCAAACAACCAAAAATATTAATACTAATTACATAGAGATTGAAGAGAAAATACACAAACACATTCCATGACAATCAAAAATTGATTCTACTTCTCTTTTGAAATTTACTGACCCTTTACAAATGTGGGTTACATATGTTTAAATATACTTGGGGACAGGTTGCCTCATCCTCAAAATACATGAAATTTTTTATTACCTGGCATATTTAAAACCTCAATTCTAATTGTAGTTTCAAAATTATACATAATATATATATATATATATATATATATAGTGAATTTACATTCAACAAGAAATAAAGTTAGACTTTACAATATCATACAACATGTGCATGATTATGAAAATTTTTAGGAAACCTTTATATTGATTTTGAATCGTAAGAAAACTACAAGTAAAAAATTGATTCTGCTATATTGAATTGGCATGTACAAAACTAGCCCTTTTAACTAAGGCTAAGTGAAAACCTACATGGATGTATTAACCTTAGTAGGAGTGGTCATTGTTTGTGTTGGAACTGAAATAGATGTAACAACTTTAATATTATTCTTATTCATCTCTAACTCAAGATAATATTGGTGATCCACATCATATTACTACCTTATAATATCTAGGTTAAGTAATGAGAGTTTGTGTACCCTGTTAACTTGATCTAAGAGTTTTGCATGCTTGACCTTCATATTTTGGAAGTTGATCTTGAAATTTTTAAATTTAGTTACCTTATTTATTTCAAAACTTAGCTCAAATTCAAATTTTTCCAGTGTTAATCCCTATATGCTCTACTTAAAATTATCATATGCTTCTTGAATGAGTTGATCAAAATTAATTCTACTAATCAACTTGCCTTTTACATCTCTTGCCTTTGAAAATTTCAATACATCTAGAATTTTCAAGATGAGTGTCTCATGATCTTGATATTTAGACATCAATGCCCTAGCTAATGTCACTCACTCTCTATATTATTTTGTTCTATTGACCACCAAATTGAGGGTATTTGATGCATATAATGGTGTCATTAAATCCAAGTGGTTGTATGCCTTATTAGTAGTATACAAAATCAATAATTTCAATTTATTCTCATCTTGGTTTAAAGAAGTAAATAATTAATGTGTTTGATCTATATGTGGGTATAATTCATCCCTCATTGCTTCAAGTACCTCAAGACCATTATAACATTTTAATGTAGCTTCTTGTACTTTAACCTCAATTCTTGATGGAATATGAAATATCTGCTATTGTTCTTTTATTTGTGTTAATTCCTATTCTAGCTCGTCTTGTCATCTCTATCCCTTCATGCAATGTTATAATAGCATACTTTTGGGTTTCTACCATGGGCTTAAAATTTTATATGTAAGGGGACTACCCCAGCTACCTATTCTTCCTCTTGGATAAAGCATAGACTTCTTGCCTATCTTCAAGAATAATTTCCCTCCCAGTTCATCCCCTAGTTTCCTCTTCATAACCTTTGAATGTTGCTTGAGGGTTTATCAAATAATGATGTTATGGATGGTGGTTATTTAATTTTAAAATTAGGATTTTGGGAAGCCTTAATTCTAAGATTAATTTCTTATGGTGGAATCACTAGCTAGGTAGGGTCTATTTATTATGCATCCTTAAACATAATCTCCACCTCTAGATTTTATGCTAATTATTTCTCTAAAGTTCCTTTGAAGACTATGTCAAGAAGGGATGTCCAAATGATTTTAGACTAATCCACACCTCCATATTAGGGAGTGAATGGATTGTAAAGACTGGTTTACCCCTTTTACCCTTTCTTGAGGATATGGCAATAGTCTCTTGGGATGAACTAGTGGAAGGTATTAAAAAATTAATATGTGTGAAAGAGACATGGAGTTGGGAAGTGGCTAGTGTTGTTTCAATTATCATATTCACCCTTTTATTCTTCATGGTTAAAACTATGGTATTCTCAAAGGGAATATTAGTGGTGGTAATAATGGACATGGTTAGCACTATGGGGGAGAATTAGAAAATGGTGGTAGAATAATCCTTGTATACTTTGAGAGTGAGGAAAGGGATTTTCAAGATAGTAGAAGAGGAAATTGAAACATCATGGGTAGAAGTGACATCCTCTAATTTTTGAGTGAGCAATGAGGTTTTCAAAATAACACTAATAAGAATTAAACCAAAAATAGGAACAAATGAGGAAACTAGGGAAGTAGGGTCTGAAGGCTAAGCCTTCTTACTTATTGTGTCATTTGTGCTTGGTTCCTTCCTTTTATAAAATTTAAGGCTTAGTGCTTTTTCTCCTTCCAACTCCTCTTCTTCATCTAGTTCTTTATTTATCTTATTTGTTGTTGAGGAACTAAAGGCATAACCTATGGTTGATCCACTATTAGATTATTTATAAGGGGATAAGTCCTTAGATTCCTCATATAAAAAAGATTATCCTTCATCTATGAGGAGGAACTTTGTTTAATTGAGGCAATAGATTCCTCTGCAACTACTACTTATATAGTAGACTCTTATTATTATGGTGCAACTATAAGTATTTGCAATGGGAATGTAACTGGGTACTCTTGTTCCTTTACAAAAAAGGAATCCAAGTCAATCAGATTCCCTAGAGCTCCCTTGGGATAAGGCTCACTCAACCTAGGCTCTTTCTTAATATCTTTTAATAGAAAGGGAATTTCTTGGGAAGGATTCCCTTATATATATATTTTTAATGGGGGTTGGCTATACCAAAAATTTGAAGTGGTCCATCCTTTAGAAGGTATCATCCTAGTATACATTTATTAAACTAAAATTGAAGGATCTTGCTAAATTATCCTTAAATGATATTCTTTTAGGCTTCCAAGCTTCCCTTTCTAAAACCTGTGTGCCATCCTTATCATTCATGAATAGAAAACAATTTTCAAAGGGGGCATGTTGGTATGGGATACTAAAGCCCTAGATATGATTTTAGATCCAATTTTGGGGATCCCAATCTCTATGTGGAAAGGTAGGCAATTGATAATGATTTATCTTATTGTTTATATCCCCAAAATTCTTCCTTATGGTATAACACATTCTACCAATGATCATGTGAGATTCATAGAATGTGTTTTTCTTATGTTCAATCAAATCCTCTTTAACACTCCAACAAGGTTGAAATGTAATTTATTACTCTGATAGCTTTTCTATTACATATTTAGGGAGGTGAAGGGGGTGAAATTTATGATTGACAACCATGATTAACATATAATCTAGATACAACTAGTAGTCACCTTGAGGAGCTAGCGTATCTACTATGCTTTTGGAAATTTTGGGTAGTGGGACCCCATGAATTTCCTACCATACTTGAGGATACACATCCTTAGTAATTTGGGTCATCTACTTTGTGTATGAATATATATGCATAATCTGATAGTAAAATATAATTCTTAAAGCAATCTATGGCTGAGATCTAAATCTCACTAAGGTCCTTGTATACTATGCCCATTAATGCATTGATAAAATATGACATCATGTAAAAGTGGATTACTAAATTGGGACACTATATCTTATGTAAAACTTGTTCCCTTAAGCTTGAATATGATGATCTCTCCTAAGGTAAAGGTTTCATCACTAGTCATTATCATATCTATTAATGGCACCCCATTTAAGTTAATAAAATGGATTCTTTGTATGCAATATATTTTGTTCAGTAAGGACATCCCAATATGAACCCCCATTCTAAATTTGCTAATGGGGGTGGGAGACTTTCCTTTTAAGACCATAGTTTCCCTAGGAAGAATCTATGAGCTTAGTAATTTGTCAATTAAATTCTATTTTTTCCATGTTATAAACCTATGCTTATCAAATATTACATCTGAAACTGGCGGAGATAGGTACCTTTGAAAGTCATCTCTAGTGATGTAGACCATGACTATCTAGTGATCCATATGGTGCAAGCAGTCATCCTATGTAATCTTCCAAGTAAAGAACAAGTCCCACAAAAGGTTTATGGAGGGCATAACCTCAAACTTGGCCATCACATAGTGTAGTATTTGTCTCTTAAGATCTAGTAAGTCCATAACTAGTTGACATTGCATGGGTGATAGATTTACTTCATGTAAAAAATCATCTACAACATCAATAACCTCCCACATCTCTAAGTAATTAGCATACCTATTGTCTAATATTTTCACATCATACACCATGTATATTAACTCTATTGAATCTTTGATGAATAAAGGTGATGGTGGAAATGCTCCTCTAAAACTCTTAGATGATGATGATGATGATGATGATGATGATGATGCCATTATAATTGTCTAGTATACTCTAATTCTATTTCCTTATACTATGAAAACTCCTTTCCACTAGTTTTTCACTTATAATGTATTTGCATGTATCTAAGGATTTTGTTCACATAATATCAATTGAGTTAGAATTCACTTGTGAGAAATAAATAATTGATAGCTTCACATTGTGTTCTAGTTCATGCATTTTTGATGTCCAATGTTCATATACTTTAATTTACCTACATAATTCGAATCTTGTTAATTTAGTTCATGGGTTAAATTATTGGCAAGTGTCAGGAAGTAGTTTTGATTTTGTATGCTAAGTCTAGCAGGGTTTTAATAATAAAGAGTTAGGATTTGGCTTTTGTGTGAGGACAAAGCCAACAATTCTTGCAAACCAAAGGCTCTGAATACAAATCCTAAACAAAATGTCTAAAGACCCAAATCTATTAGAAAAATGTTTGAAAAAAATGTTTGATCAAAATCTCTAAACAAAACCTTTAAATAAAAGAAAATCCAATGATGATTGTTTCTAAAAATATATCTAATAAAAATTCTTGAACAAAAGTGTTAATGAAAAATTTTGAACAAATTTTTTTAACAAAATATTTGAATAAGGAGTCCCAAAAAAAACTATTTGAACAAAATGTTTGATGAAAACTCCAAAAAAAAAAAATTGATACAAAAAACCTGATGAACAAATGCTAAACAAATATTCCAAACTAACAATTCAAATAAAATGTTCAATATAAGAATTTCAAAAAAATCTTTTAATGAATAAATTTTGAACATAATTTCTAAATAACAAATTTCCCATAAATAAGGCTTGAATAAAATGTCTGAAGACCAAGTCTTGAATAATTTCTTTGAATAAAACTATGTCCCAACACCTGCATAGTACAAAAATCTCAAAAGTCATTAGTAAGTTAGTTTAAAAAATGAATAATACCATTGTTTGTGATTACAAGTTTAAAGATTAGAGATAAATTTGATAGAACTTGCACAAATATGTAGAGGAAGGGCTCAAAAAACAAGGCCAAATCACAAAAAAAGTGGGTCCCCATTTATTCTTAAAGAAAAGGAGAATGAGGGTATAATAAATGATAAATTATATGGGAAATACTTCTGAGCATTTAAGAACTCAGAACTTTGGTTAGCAATTTCACATTAGACATTGTGCCATAAAAAATATTAGAATTAGAGATATGAAAGAGAATCCTAACTACATAAGACAACATTCTCACCTTCTCATCCATGGATCTATGTGTGATAAAGTGATATTCATTTAACCCTTATTGTTAGGGTCTTTTCAAAGGCTTGGTGCAGCTTCAAGTTTTGGTCTAGTTCCTTTTAAATATTATTAAATCAAGGAAGCTCAAGCATTACTCTGCTACTAGCCAGGTGTCTATAAACCAATAGAGATACCTTGGGTTATTTTTCTCCCCTTCCTTCATTTTGATCATAATTCATGGTACATTGACCTTATTTAATCATATGAGCCTTCTATCTTATTTAGATTTTCTTTAGGATTTATTGATCGCTCTTTTGAACTCATTAGTTCTTCTCTTCATTTTTTTTAATATGAATGGAAGGAGGAGAGCCAAAATCCCTATGAGCTAGTGTGTTTATAAAACAAATCATTTACTAGATCATCCCTACCATCTACATATGCACCAGGGATTATCACCTCTAAATAAGTATTAATATGAAAGTGTACTTGGTCTAATGGAGTGAGAAAACTTTATAAATTCATATGAAGTATTCAAGGGAAAATTTCACATGCCTAGTAGAAATATTCAATTATGACACAACCCTCAGTGACTATGATTACATAGATAAATCCTGAAGACCTCTAACACAAAAGTATAAATGGTTTGTGAACAGGCCCTAAGTTGTGAATCCCTCTTGTAATTTCCCTTTCCTTTATATTTCTATCTAAGCATAAAATAGGGGCCTATCTAGTTGGATGTTATCTTGGTTGTGTTAGAATATAACAATTCATATTGTCATAGGAAACAACAAAATGCCTAACTTAGAGAGCTAGAAAACTAAACAAAGAAAGTAGGAAACTTAACCTAAAAATTAGGAAACTACACTAGAAAGAAGTAAACTAACCTAATCCTAACTCTACCACTTTTTTTCATTAATTGGGGGCATCTTCAGATGCTATAACCATAAATTAATGCTTTAAAAACTATATGTTGACTGGATATGTGAGTTCATTGCCTTGTAGATCCCTTAGATGGAATGCATTATTGCCCAGGATCTCTAAAATCTGATATGGTCTAATCCGCAATGGGGAAAAATTTTCATGTTGTCCTTTATTTTCATGGGCTTTATCCCATAGAAACACTAAATCAAAATTTTTAAATACTTTGAATTTTTCTCTTTATTAAACCATCTCTTGATTATGTCTTGGTGATTGATGAAATTCTATACAACCTCAGTCCTTGAGTCTTTCATTTCTATTATATCTAGTAGTTGAGATTATGCTTTGTCATTTGGTTCCATGTATTCCTACATGAATTGATAAGTCAAAAATTTCATCATGATTTGGAATACTAGCCTTCATCCATATACTAGAAGATAGGGTGAGGCTTTGAGGACCTACTTATATCAAGTTTGGTCTACCCAAAGGGCATACTTAAGTATATTATGCCAATCCCTACGCTTATCCCCAATTGATTTATTAATTACATCTATCAGGGTCTTATTTGTTGATTCAATCAATCCATTTCCCTAAGAGTAATGGTTAGAATATGACTTGATGGTGATTTGATTGTCAAGATCCCATTCATTGAATTCAACTAATATGAATGTTGGCCCATTGTCATAAACTAGAGAAATGGGGGTGCCAAATCTAGTTATAGCATATTCCTCCAAGAAGTGAATCACATATTATGCTCTGGAATTATTTATGGCCACTACTTTAGTCCATCAAGTAGAGTAATTTGTGATAGTGAGAAAAAATTTATGACCTACTAATGAGTTTAGGTTAATGACACCAATGAAGTCTAAACCCCAATGGAAAAATGACCTTTCTTCAACAACAAGTTATAAGGGCATTGTTACATGTACTTCCTTTTTAATAACATTTGGAATTCTTGGCATGTCTTTACATGGGCATGGGTGTCTTTGAAGACTGTTGGCCATTAGTTGCCCATTCTTAAGATCTTGTGAGCCATGGTGTACCCAAAAGGATTACCACTACCTATCTTTTGGTGTAGGTTTTATTGAATCTCTTAAGCCTCTTCTATATTTACACATCTAAGGTATATGACTTCATAGTTTATCTTATAAATAACTCCTTTCTTGATCATGTAGTGATTAGCTTTGAGCCTCAAAGATCTTATTCATTTTTTATTGAGTTCTAGGGGACAAATACTTATGAGTAGATATTAAATTATATTAATATACCATTCCCCTCTAGATACCTAAGATTTATAAAACTATTTAATAGTAATACATGGGTTAGGCTTAGTCATAAGATGGATGATGCCTTGACTTTAAGTAATCTTAGCAAGATTGATTTCTATATCAAATTATTTTAGCTTTTCCATCCATTTGCCTTTGTGTTCTCTCAATTAATTCTATTATAAGGTAAGCTTGATATGAGGATCATGCATGATAGCATTAGTTTTATTCTTCAAGATGAAGTGTTAATTTTTCTTAACTAATTTGACAAGAGTAAATATCTATTTATCAATCATGAAAGACTTGAGTTTTTCACCCTTCACATTCATACTCATGAATGCAATAGGATGCTCAATTTAATCTTTATTTTGTGTTATGAAAATAGTAATTGTATGTTCTGAAGTAAATGACTAAAAGTAAAAACATTTTGTAAAATTTATACTTATCAATACTAGGGCCTAAGATATAGCATCTTTAATGTCTTGAAAAGACTTATAAGCCTTAGTTTTCCATTCTATTTTGGCATCTTATTTGAGCATTGCATTTAGGGGTCTCATAATTTTTTCAAATCTTGAGATGGACTTCCTTTCAAAATTAATCTTCCCAAAGAATGACTTGAGCTCCTTCTTGTTATTTGGTGGTGCAATATTTGAAATTCCCTAGATTATATATGGATCAATGATGATCCCTTATTTGGTAATTATATGTCCCAAGAACTTACCCTTAGTTAATTTAAATATGTTCTTCTTTGGGTTCAGTGAGATACCAAATCTTTTGCATCTTTCAAAGATTGGCTGTAGATGGTTTACACGGTCATTCCTATTCTTGGAAAAAATAATAAGATCATCCATATAGAAAATTATACATTTACCTATTAATAATTTAAATACATTATAAATTGATCATTTAAATGTGGATCCTACATTTATTAGGCCAAAAGTCATCCTCTTATACACGTAGGTACCCCACTTGTGGTATATGCAATCTTCATTCTATCTTCTGATTGTAATAGCACCTAGTTATAACCTAAAAATCCATCTAGGAAGGACATCATTTTAGATCTATTAACTATCTAGATAACCTCATCTAGGGGGGGAAATGGATAGTTTTCCTTCTCATAATATTTGTTCAAGTTTATTAAATAAACACATAATCTAATCTCTCCATTCTTTTTTTTGACTGGGACCAAATTGGCCACACAGGTAGAATTTCTGATTGGGAAGACCATTCTTGCACTTAATAGGTTTTCTAATTCTCTTTGAATGAGAGGTTATAGGATAGGGTTCAATGGTATCTATCTCTATCTGAATGGTTTGTGATTTGGTTTCAGTGGAATTGTATGGGTGATGACCTTTGGGTCATAAAACTTCAAGTTTTTATATGTCCATGCAATTACATCTTTGTATTAGGTGAACAAATTCTTCACCCATTTTATTTCTTTTGGAGTGCAACTTAGGCCAATGTTGGCATATCATGGGCTATGCTCATCACCCAAATTCTCCCTTTTGAAGTTAGACTCATTAAATTTGGGTTACCTTTACTATTGAGCTTGGGTATCTATATCAAACAACCTTTCTAAGGAAACTAAACCAGTTGGGAGATGATTTTATTTGAGATAAAAGATACCTTCCTCATCTAACTACTCCTGGTAGAGATAGTTAATTTAGTTATCATTAATGATTTGGGATTCAAATTATCTTGAATTGGTTAGAAACTAAATGATATATTGGTCATCATTGAAGACTTAGAAATTCTCTAAGTTGTTATGAATACAAGTACAAGGTACTAGATCAATGAAAAATCTCTCTACCTTGAATTCTTGGAGAGACTCTAAATTGGCAGTGGAAGCAGCTAGTAAATCTATAGCTTGATTTTGTTCTCTAAGATTAAATACTATGTTCAAAGCCTCAAATCTCTCAATCAAATCCCATGCTATGTGTTTATATATTTTTAGATATGATAGCTTAAATTGGTATTTTTTATAACTTTATTGACTACCATCTTCAAATCTCCAAATACTAACAACTACTTGACATTGTTCTTGAGTCCAAATTTTAATTCCAAAATCAAGGCTTCATATTCAACCTTGTTATTGGTGCAAGGGTACTATAATATATATGCTTCCAATAATGTATTCAATTGTGGATCAATTAAATTAATTCCTACACCTAATCCATGTTTGGATCTAACACCATCAAAGTGGAGATTCCATAACAAGTTGAGGCCCTCAATTTTTAGCTCTCATATTTCATTTCATGTAGTGAAAGTGTAAATACTAAGGCTAGGGGATTCATAACTCACTTATTCATTATTGAAATTATACTCTATGATATGAAACTTCATCCCTAGTTCCCTATCAATCTGTATTTGGTTTGCAATGCCTCTCTATGGTATCTAAATGTGAGAGAAATCTATTGAGAGATATCCATTGAGTGTCTTAGACCAGTCCCTACTCAACAATAGTCCATAGCCTTCAGGTATGTCTACTGAAAGGATGTCAATGGTAATTTGTACTCATGGATTTGATGTTACTTAAATATGCATATTAGTAAGCTCACCAATTACTAGTACCACTATTTTATCCAATTATGAAACTATTCTCTATAAAGGGCTTGGAATTAGGAAAAGATTTTGACAAATAGAAGTAGGCATCATAGTTGTTGAAGATCTAGAATTAACTAAATAATTATAAATATTCTTACCAAATTCCCTAATATTCAATAAAAGGTGGTACCTTTGGCTTGATTTTATATATGACATTATTGTCAGAGGCTCTTGCTTTCTCTATAGGAGATTTTATCTTTTCCACAAGGGCCTTTCTTGTGATATATTTCCATAGTAACTCCTTTTGTTTAGTGATTTAAATTAATTCATGAAGGGTGATGTTTGATTTTATTTTCTTCATGTCCTCAACATTGTTATATCCTCCTTCTCTCTATTCCTCCTTATTTTGAAGCTAATTATTCCATTTTGGGGGAGGTGGATTATTATCAACTTTTGGATTTGGTGGAATTTATATGCTATTTGGATGAATATAAGTAGTGAAGGGCTACCCATTCCTTAGGTTGTAACCACCCTTTTGAAATCATAGGAAAGATTGAATCTAATCGATGTTGTCCTCTAGTACATTGTCATCTTCACTCAGGAAAGGAAACTCATGAGTCTCAAATAACATGACAATGCTTGAAGAGCCATAATCATAGTAGAGTTATGGTAGATTATGAATTTGATCTTGCCTTACCACCTCTCTTTGAAAGATCTCAAATGCTACACAAAATTCAACACAGTCAAGTTCACCATTCTAAGATGTGTTATGGATTTTACACTAGTTAGACAGAGCTATCTCTATCATGTTGATTTTTAGAGGCTTTTTGGGATACTCTATATTATTTATAGGCCTATTGAATCTACTATGATACCTCTATAACCTATAATTATGATTACCACTTAGGCCATTACTGTTTCCTATCTTTCTTTGCATGCCAAGGAAGTCATTGCTTAATTTCTAAACCATATTTTGTATAGCATCCATCTTTGCTTTTGTAGAGTCAATTCAATGGACAATAGTAGTAGAAGATGTAGTTGGATGTTAGTTCTAATGGTAACCATTGCCTTATGCAAGGTTGCTTAAATAAATATAATTTAGATGTGTTGTCTATGTCAATGGAGATAGTTTGTATAGTTGATTTTGATTAAATGTAGGGATGTTCTACATCAGATGTGGAACTAGATTCAGTGTTGGGAAGCTATTATTGACATTAGGTGTGCTAGGCACTAGTGGATTAATCTATCTATCAATTTTGATGGCCTCTTTGTAGGCCATTGCCAAATTGTTTACAACAATATCCCTCCTCAAGAAGACTACAAGGATCCAAAGTATTCTTGTACATTTCTAACACCAATACTTCATATGGATTATATGCCAAGCTCAACTAAGTGTAAATTTTATGAAATATTGAATTGAAGGATTGGATTGGCTCATTAAGATCCCTCTTTAGACTAGTAAAGTACTGATATATCAAGCTGGGGATGGTGACCTGAACAAATTGTGTAAGAAAATTAGTTTGACACACATTATAGTAAGTAATAGAATTCTCTATCAGTTTAAGATACCAATCATAAGCAACATCCATTAGTGTAAAATGGAAAATCCTACATGAAACATCTTCATTAATAACATTCATTAATCTCAAAATATATTTGAAAGATTTGATGTGTTCTTCTACCATTCTTCCTCTTGAAGGAGAGAAGGATGGTATATACTTTTCAAGATTCCTAGGTAGGTCATACACATCCCCTAGGATGGAAATATAAGATCCTACCAACCAAGGTGGTTGAGCCATGGGATAATTAATATGGGAGTGTTCCTTATTTATAAAGGTGTTATGGCTCTATTATGGACATGGGTAGTTGGTAGAAATCTAGGTATTCTATGATTTGACAAGGGTGAGACCAAAATACTAGACTAAAAACTAGATCTAGTCACTTTCTTGGGTGACTTTAGTGCAACTAAATGTATAAATTAGCCTATTTTATTAGATAATCTCAAGGACCTCTTTCTAATGTTGGAGAATATCAATGACCTCCTTATAATGCTATAAAGAGAGTTGATGTAGTTTTTAAGCACACTAATTCATAATGAGCTAGCCTCTAACATTTCATGATCTCAATAGAGATAAAATCTACTCCAAGACATGAGTTGTAGGTATGTGGTTTTAATAACCAAGTGATGGAATAGTAGGTAAGGCATGAAAGTTGTTAACAAGGATTATGAATGGATGAATGATTTCTAAAAGAAAGTCAAATCTAAGTGAGTTGGTGGATGGATGGTTACTAATCTAGAGTGGGTAAATCTTAGAAATAAACTCAAAAAAAGAGGGAAGGGTAGAGTAGGAAATAAATATTATATGGATTTATGAATTCACCTCTTAGGCTATATTTTAAGTAGCTAAGTGCTTTCATAACCAATGTTTGTTGCTGGTAGTTGTTGAACACATAGACAAACATGGTCAAGTAGTCTAGGATAGTTTAATATAGGAAACTCAGGGATCTCAGTCAAAGGTTGTTCCTTTTAGGGTAGCTATTATACACCATTAATTAGGAGATTATGAATTGGACTAGGTATGTATCTAAGATAGTTGTTGCACATGAACATAAAATATATCATTAAAATCACCTCTACACACTCAGAAATATGAAACAATGAACTTACTAAAAAATTATCAACATAATTATTAATTATTAAATAGTTTTGGCACATCTAAAACTATCATATTAATCATGACAAGAAATAATTCCTCATAGATATTTCACACTAAGAATTATTGAATCAAACAACCAAAAAATATTAATCCTAATTACAAAGAGATTGGAGAGAAAATACACAAACACATTCACTGATAATCAAAAATTGAATCTGCTTTTATATTGAAATTTTTTAACCCTTTACAAATGTGGGTTACATATGTTTAAATAGACTTGGGGAAGGGTCTCCTAATCCTCCAAGTGAATTCAATATTTGATTACATGGCATAGTTAAAACCTCAATTCTAACTATAGCTTCAAAACTATACGTAATATATACATAGAGTTAACTTACATTCAACAAGAATTAAAGTCATCCTTTATAATATCATGCAACATTTGCATGATTAATAAATAATTTAGGCATTTTTAATAATAAAAAAACTAAAAGTATAAAATTGATGCCACTATATTGAATTGGCATGCACAAAACTAGCCCTTTCAACTAAGGTTGAGTCGATGCCTGCATGGATGCATTGACCTTAGTAGGAGTGGTCATAATTATGTTGGCACTAAAATAGATGTAACCACTTTAGTCTTCTTCTTTTTCTTCTCCTCCAACTCAAAATAATATTGGTGACCCACATCAAGCTATTGCCTTATAATGTTTAGGTTAAGTAAGGAGGGTTTGTGTACCTTGTTAACTTGATCTAAGAGTTTTGCATGCTCGACCTTCATATTTTAGAAGTTAATATTGAAATTTTCAACTTTAGTTACCTTATTTCTTGCAAACCATATCTTAGATTCAATCTATTCCAGTGTTAACCCCTATAGACTCTACTTGAAATTATTGGATGCTTCTTGAATGAGATAATCAAAATTAATTCTACTGGTCATCTTGCCTATTACATCCCTTACCTTAAATAATTTCAATTCATCTAGAATATGCAAGATTAGTGTCTCATGCTCTTGATATTTAGAAATCAATGGGCCAACTATTGTCACCAACTCTTTAGCTTATTATGTTCTAATGACCACCAAATTGAGGGCATTTGATGCCTTAAATGGTGTCATTAAATCTAGGTTGTTGTATGTCTTATTAGTAGTGTAGAAAATCAATAATTTTATTTTATTCTCATCTTATTTTAAAGAATTAAAAAATTTATGTGTCTGATATATATGGGGGGATAATTAATCCTCATTTATTCAAGTGCCTCAAGAGCATTATAACACTTTGATGCATCTTCTTACACTTCAACCTTAATTCTTACTGGAATATGAATTGTCTATTTTTATTCTTTTATTTGTGCTAATTCTTATTCTAGTTCTTGTCTTGACATATTTGTCCCTTCATGCAATGCTATCATAGCATCCTTATGGGTTTATACTAGAGACTTAAAATCTTATATGTAGGGGGACTACCCTAGCTTCCTATTCTTCCTATTAGATAAATCATAGACTTCCTACCTTTCTTCAAGAATAATTCCCCTCCCAATTTCATCCTCCAATTTCCTCTTCCGAACCCTTTGAATTCTCCTAAAGGGATTATCAAATAATAATGTTATGGATGGGAGTTCTATAATTTTGAAATTAGGATTTTGGGAGGCCGTATCTCTAATATGAATTACCCATGTTAGAATCACTAGTTGGGTAGGGTCTATTTGTTGTGAATCCTTAGCTATAGCCTCCACCTCTATATTTTCTATTGATTTTTGCTCAGAAGATCCTTTGAGGACTATGTAAAGAAGGGATGGACAAATTATTTTAGACTAATCCAAACCTTCATATTGGGGGAGTGAATAGACTATAAATATTGGTTTACCCCTTTTTCCCTTTCCTGAAGATATGATAGTAGTCTCTTGGGATGAAATTGTGGAAGGTATTGGCAAATTAATGTATGTGGAAGAGAAATGGAATTGGGTATTTGCCAGTGATATTTAATTTTTCTTAGTATCCCTTTTTTTTCATGGTTCAGACTATGGTGGTCCCAAAGGGAATACTACTAGTGGAAATAATGGATGTGGCTGACACTATAGGGGAAAATGAAAAAATGGTAGTAGAATAATCCTTATTTATTTTGAGAGTGAGGAAAAAGGATTTGAAAGATGGTAGAAGAGGAAAATGAAATAATATGGGTAGTAGTGACATGTTAATATGGGATAATAAAGCCCTTGATACACTTTTAGATTTGATTGTGGGGGTCCTAATCTCTATGTGGAAAGGTAGGCAATTGATAATGCTTTCTCTTGTTGCCAACATCCCAAAAATGCTTCCTCATGGTATAACACATTCTGCTACTGATCATGTGAGATCCACAGAATGTGCTTGTATACTATTTAATCAAATCTTCCTCAACACTCTACCAAAGTTAATATGTAATTTATTACTCTTATAGCTTGTTTGGTACATATTTTGGGAGGCATAAGGGGTGGAATTTATGATTGAAAACCATGATTACCATATAATATAGATATAACCAGTAGTCACCTTGAGGAGCTAGTGTATCCAATATGATTTTAGAAATTATGGGTAGTGGGGCCCTATGAATTGCTTTCCATACTTAAGGATACATGTCCTTGACAATTTGGGTTATATGATTTGTGTATGAATATATATGCATAAAATGATAGTAATCTCAAATGCATTTCTTAATATAATTTGTGGCTAAGATCCAAAGCTTACCAAGGTCCCTGTATATTATTCCCATTACTTCATCAAGAAGATATGACATCATGTAAAAGTGGCTTACTAAATTGGGATACTTGTTATTATGTTGAAAGAGTTCCCTCATATTGAAGTTGATCTCTACAAGGGAAAAAGTTTCATCACTAGTCATTATCATATCTAGTAATGGCACCAAATCCAAGTTAAGAAAATGGATACTTGGCATGCCATATATTTTGTTAAGTAAGGTCATCTAAATATGAACCCCCATTATAAATTTACTAATGGGATGGGAGAATTTACTTTTAAGATCATAGTTCCCTAGGAAGAAGCCATGAGCTTAGAACTTTATCAATTAAATTCTATTTGTTTCATGTTACCAGTCTATGTTTATCAAATATTGTATTTGGAATTGGAAGAGATAAGTACCTTTGAAAGTAATATCCAATGATGTAGGCCATAACCATTTGTTGATCCATATGGTGAAACAATGTGTCATGTGTAATCTTTTTATCAAAGAACAAGTCTCGTAAAAGGTTGATATAGGGCATAACCTCAGGATTGGCCACTACATAGTGCATTATTTATCTCTTAAAATATAGTATTTCCATAACTATTTAGCATTGCATAGGTGATATATTTAATTTATGTGAAAATGCATCTACAACATCAAAAACCTCCCAAAATTCTAAGTAATTAACATACTTATTGTCAAATATTATCACATCATACACCATGTCTATGAACTATATTGAATCCTTGATGGATAAATGTGATGGTGGAAGTGCTCCTTTAAAACTCTTAGATGATGCTACCATTGTAACTAACTGGTGTACTCAAATTTTGTTTCCTTATACTATGAATATTCATTTTTTCTTATTGTTCATTGTAATGTATTTGTAAGCAGCTAGGGATTTTGTTCACTAAATAAAAATTGAATTTGAATTAAATTTTAAGCAATAAATACATTGATATCTACATGTCATGTATATAACCTTTTACATTCAATTCTAGTTCATGCACTTTTAATGTCCAATATTCATATACTTTGATTTACCTACATAATTTAAATCTCATTAGTTTAGTTGGTAGGTTACATTCTTTAGCAAGTATTGGGAAGTAGTTTTGTTTTATTGGCTAAGTCTAGTGAGCTTTTAGTAGTCAAGAGTTAGGACTCAGGTTTTATGTTTTAAATAAGCCAATAACTCTTACGAATCAAAGGATCCAAACAGAAATCCCAAATAAAATGTTTGAAGACCCAAATATATTAGGACAATGTTTGAATAATTTTTTTGATCTTTAGATCTGAATATAAGAAAATCAAATGATGATTGTTTTAGAAAAATTTTCTGATGAAAAGTCCTGAACAAAATTCTTGATGAAAAGTTCCAAAAAAAATCCTAAAAAAAATGTTTGAATAAGGAGTCCTAAAAAAACTAATTCCTTCAGAACATTGTTAAAATAAAATGTCCAATGAAAACTTTAAACAAAAAGTCTGATATAAAAAACCTGATGAGCAAATATCAAACAAATATTCTAAACTAAAATTTTGAACATAATGTATGATATAGGAATTCCTAACAAATATCTGGACAAATAAATTTTTAACATAAGTTCTTAATAACAAAGTTCCCATAAAAAAGGCCAAAACAAAATATCTGAAGACCAAGTCCCAACGCCTTCACAGTACAAAACTCTCAAAAGGCATTAGTAAGTTAGTTCAAAAAAAAATGTATAATACTATTGTTTGTGATTCCAATTGTAAATATTAGGGAGAAATTCAATACAACTTGCACAACTATGTAGAGGAAGGGATCACCAAAAAAGGCCAAATTATAAAAAAAGTGGGTCCCCATTTCTTCTTAAAGAAAAGGGGAATGTTGGTAAGACATAATCAATTGTGGGAAAGTTACCTATAAATGGATTCTATGGGAAGGTTAAGGAATATGTTGTTAGTGATGCATAATACCATCAATATGAGGTTTGTTCAATTTTTAAAAAATGGGACTTTGAGGTTTAGAGGTAGGAGATATGTCTCAAAATAAAATAGTTTTCAAAAATTAGTGCTTAAAATGGCACATAGTGCACCCTTTTTAGGTCAGCCATGGGTGACTAAGTTGTTGGAAGACCTAAAATAATTCTATTACTAAATAGGAATCAATAGGGAGGAAATGTTTTTGTATCTCCAAGCCTAGAGTGATAATGATCCGTGACTAAACACTTGCATCCAACAAGACTATTCTATACACATGAGAAACATGAATGGAAGTGGTAGGTAACTAGCATGGGATTTATAAAGGGTCTTCCAATGTTGAAAAAATACATGATGTTATTTTGGTAGTAGTGGATAGGCCAAGGTTGATGTTATCATCCATTTAAACTTAATATACAATGTAATGAATTTGGATTAAAAAATTGTATAATATATTTTACAATTGCATGGGATATTAGAGAGGATCATCTTAGACAAATATGTGTGCATGAATTCAAGGTTTTATAAAACCTTTTATGCAACACTAAGAAATAAATTAAATTTTAGTCATGATTTCCATCTTGAGACAAATGGGAATACTAAGTGTGTAAATCAAATCCTAGAGGGCATATTGATAATGTACTACATAGACCACATGTAAAAGTGGGAATAATATGTACCCTTTGTCAAATTTGTGTAAAATAACACACATCAATCCATAATGGGTATGGAATATTTTTAGGCTCTCTATGTTATGAAGTGTTTAAATCTTGTTAGCTATGACAAAATCAAGTATTATGTGATTGTTGGCATTTAATTATTGATTTAAATGTTCAATAACATTGAGGAGAAAGTAGTTTTTTTAGATTGAGTCAATAAATAGGAAAAAGATTTATGACAACATAAAACAAACTCAAAAATAATCTTTAGTAGATGAAAAAGACTTACTGAGGATCAAACCCAATAATTGATCCATCAAGTTTGGAAAATATAAAAAGTTATCCCATATTTTTTCCCTATTGAGGTCATTAACCCAGTTAATTAAATTTCACTACAAACTCTCACTCGATTGAACAATGTATTTCATGTTTCTTTGTTTAATAAATATACTTCAAATCCCACCCATCTTATTAATTATAATATTTGCATATCTAGGATTCATGAATGCTTCTATTCACTCCTTAGAGGGTGCTTAATACTCAAAATATTTTCTTAAAAAAACATAGAGGTTTATTGATATAAAGTCCAGTGAGACCAATATTATGAACAAAGTTCCACTTGAGATGAGCATGAGGAAGTATATAATATTTTTTGTCATCTTTTTCCTTATCTAAATTTTCTTGTTGTAATAATACATTGGGGTCAATGAATCCTTCTAGTAGGGAAGGATGTCACTGCCTTTTTTTTTTAATTAAATTAAAACATACTTTTATTTATTAAAAAAAAGATAAATTATGTTAACCTAATAGTTGGAGTGCTTTTTTAATGTGTTTATATCTTTAGCTGATTTTAAGAGTTGTGATTTTACTATGCATCTAATTAAAAATTTAATGTAATTAATTTGTACAGATTGGTTAACTATAGCTGGAATTTATTTTATCTTATAAGTTTTAATATATTTAATTTTTTTTTCAAAATTTGGTTAGAGTATTTATTATATTTATTGATTTTGGTTATTTTTTATCATTATTATGAATTATAACTACTTATATATCTTGAAGTGGATGCTAGATATCCCCCCACCCTGAGTGTAAATATCCATAGGTTGAGCATCATTTGGAAAATATCATCATATGGTATACAAGAAACTAGAAAATGTAGATGAAAACCATGCACATAAAAATCAATTATATAATAGTTTTTTGGTTTCTAACCATCACATGCATGCTCAACTATGTTTTCTTGTATAATGTTTATGTGTCCTACTTGTTTTTCCATTTTTATCTTGTGGAATGCTTCTTAGAATCATATTAATTATTATAGAGTTTGAAACCTTACAACTTAATGAGTTAAATTTTCTTATTGGTCTTGACTTGGATAAATGGTAAATTGGGATTAGAAGGCAAACCGAAACTATGTTATATTTTAGAGGATTCTAAGGTTTGTTTTATGCCATTGTGAATAGATTTTTCCTTTCTCTCTCATCTAATTTTGTCACATCATTGGCAACTTAATCCATTTACCTTATAGCACATTATTAACATGTGTTAAATAGTTTGGGGAACTTTGGAGGTGTGGATTTTTTTAATGCATTAAAATCCATTGTAATAATTAAAAGTTTACTTAGGTTTTATTTGGATCGAAATATTATTAGAATGTTTTTATTGAAAAAATACCTTAGGTAAAATTCATGTTCATGTCAATGGGAATTTATTAATCATTATGAGATCTATCTAAAATAGAGTCATGGCCAAATTAGTGGATATTTTTAGGGATCTAAAGCATGATCATGGCTTGTGTAAGGAAATAAATATTGAGGAGAAAGTATATGAATGAGATTACTTTCTAGGGCATGGTTAGAGACTATGGAATATTCCTTTTATGACATATTGTGGAAGGGAGTATTGTGTTTGACTATGAATTCTAAAAGGGGAAGCTTGGAAAGTTTTCCTAGTATTAGGTTTGGCTAGAGGTTGAAAAATAAGATTGAAGAATGGATTAAAAAACTTGGATTCAACTCATATTTGTTGTTTCTTGACATCAAGCATTCTTCCTCTCTCTTTTAAACCATCCTTGACTATCGTTATTATAAGAGGTCACATCATAGCTGTGTTTTGGTTGTTATACCATTATGGTTTGGTTGAGTATATACTTGAATATGTTTCTATGTTTGTTAATTTGTAATGAAAATTAATTTGTTTTTATTTTATTAATCCTAAATACAATAAAAAAATGGGATTTTATTGCTCTAAAGGATGTGTTCAATGAAAAATTATTGTATTTGTGCTTTCTAGCTACTTGTTGAATTTTGTTTGGTTTTGTTGAATTACCTAGATGATTAGGTATAAAATTTTACGGATGATTTCCCTATTACAACCATAGTTGCATATTAAATTTTGAGATATAATGATAGTTCTTATTGAGATATTAGGACCAAAAAATAGTATAACCTAGAGAATTATTTTTTGGAAAGTATTGTAGGCTGTGTGAAGGTCTGTAATAGGTTCATCATTGATGTACGATTTTTATTTAAAATTTTTAAGTTATTATAATAGATATGTAGATATTTATAGACATAAACACTTCAGAAAACTAGGGGAGACTTAGTGAATCTATTACCTCATATATGATTTAATGACTCAGTATATAAACTAGCATTAAATTAAAACTTTGTGGATGATATTTATTGGTTTGGTTCCTACAAGTTTATGTATCCTATACAGTGGTTCCTTTATATGGATGAATGCAAAAAAAAAATTGAAATTTATTTTTGAACTCAGTTAAAATATAAGATGAACTTACATTTTGAATGCTTATGATCTATGTATCTTACCCATCCTCCTCATAACTATATCATATCACTCTATATACTTCACTAATAACTTAGGTTATTTTATACCATTATATAGTATGAAGTATGCTATGAAGTGAACTATAAGGATAACTAGTCTGAGATGACCTATAATGTCTTAGCTAATACATTGTGACATATTTTTATCTAAAAATGTCCTATAACTACCCTTGTAGTGATAAAACCATCAACAAATAGATATTGGGCATGAAATATTAAGTGAAGTCAAGTTATTTTATAGGTGACTATAGATATTTATACCATGGGGGTAAGGCAAAACTATATAGACACACATAATATGTTTTTTAGATGATCAATATGATTTGTTTTCCTCTAATTATTTTTACTTATACCCCTTTTGAGTGAAGTCGAGCTATCTGATAGGTGACTATAGATATTTGTACCATGGGGGTAAGGCAAAAATATCTATACACACATACTGTGTTTCTTAGATGATGAATACACTTTTCTATGTGTCAAAATATGTTTTTTTAGTATGATATAAATGAGGCATAAGATGTGTGGTTTTTATTCTTCTATTTACACATTATTTTGATTTGGACTAATTATTTATTTGACCTTGGAAACTTATTGTATAGGCCAAAACTAGTTATGGTTATTTAAGTTTAACTTGGGTGAGTTTTGGAATAGTTTATACCCACCTGGAAATAGTTATGATCTATATCTAGGAGAATACTTGGTTGTATCACTTGATTATCATATTGGATTTTAAAACATGGGATTGTCTAATTTTTTAATCCTATATGATACTATGAGATAATAAAAACATTGATATGGGATGGTTGAATGTATTTTGATGTATGTTTGAACATTTTTTAGTAAAATAAGGAAACCTAATTGAAGTACCCTTTAAAAATTGGAATGTTAGGTTATGAAGTGCTATTAAATCTAGTAGAGTGCCAATAAGAATAAGTGCCTTGTGGTTAGGGAAATTATTCCTATACATATCTTGATTTTGCTTATTTACCTTGGTATTATTAATAGGGTAATTAAACCCTAGGTGCTTGATGGGATTGTGGATTGGTTGTATGATTTAATTATATTGTATCACCCCATAAGCTACTAAGGGAAATATGAGATAATGTTGAATTGTGCCTATTTAGATGCTAACCAAACATATTATAAATAATGTATTGTTTTTATAAGATAAAGTAACTTATTTTATGAGATATTGTAGAGATTAAGTTTTATTTCCTCTTTATTAGGAGGGTCTAATTTTCCTATTGTATCATTAACTTAGAATTCAAAGTGTCAAGGAGGTATACTCTAAAAACACTCAGACCTTGTATGTTATGTTTCCCTTAAATTTATATGTTATTTTATTAACTAAAACATTATTGTGTTGTTTTTGTTTTTCATAAGAGACAATTATATATAGATACTTGGTCTAGTGGAAATGTCACAAGTATGTTGGGGAAGACAACAAGAATCCAATTCCCATTGAATTCCTAAAAATTCTCTTATCACTTCCAAAAGATCTAAAATTTATGATGTATGGCAGTGGATGTGATAAATATGACATGGTTTTTATATATGAAAAATGGATAGGGATTAACTATAGTTAGTTAGTGTGTCAAAAACCCTTATAGTAAGAATATATACTAACATGAGGTTGTCATTTAATTTTTAAGTCTTTGGCCAAAGTACTAAATTTAGTAATCATTTGTCTATTTATTATACTATCTAGTTCACATATGTCTTAGATACAATTACTAAATAGTGAAATTACTCTATTTTTACTTGAATTCATAATTTATGTTCATGATCAGTACTCTATTTTTAATATGGTTTTTTGAATATGTTTCTAGTTGGTTTATTATATCTACTATGCATGTTAAAGGTTATAGACACTCCTAGTTAGAGAGGTGTGTGTGGGATTTTATTGTCTAGTCCAAAATCATGTCTTGAGACACTTATGAGATTAAGTGTTCAAGATTAAATTTGGGATAATAAGGGAATTTTGTCCTGCTTTTAGAATTGAAGCTAGTTTAGCCTAGTGCACGAATATGGATATTGGGATCTATGATTTGGCCTACTTGAAATAAGTCTCTAAGAGACTCAATGTTACCATCGAGTTATGATACTAGTTTGAGATAATGATTACAACCTATACCTTGAATCAATTTTAATCACAAGCGCTATTGGGTTTCACTTTACCAAGTTCTAAATGACGAGGACAAACTTGTTCAGATTCATATAATAAACACAAAATGGAAATAGGGTAAATAATAAAAGGATGTTTTCAAGCTCTAAAGGGTACCAATGCTTTAATAATTGAGCCATGTACCTAGCCATAGTTAAACCATTGTGTGCCAAGTTTCAATAGGGGATTGAACTCATCATCACATAGGGAAAGAGTCTATCCAAAAAAAAAAGCTTAATTCATGAATTATCCATTAAAAGTAAACATAGGGAAGGGCATGTAATAATTTAAACACAAGGTCTTCAAATATAATTTGAAACCTTAATTATACAGATTACAAGTGTTACACATAAAATGAAAAGAATTAACAAATGAGTTAAAATAACAAAACACATTTCACATATAGAATTCATTATTAATAACTAAGCACATGATTAATTATTTATTATAAACATTCCTTTAAAGCTTAAAATGATGGACTACACTCATAAATAAATGAAACCTAGTCTAATAGAAAACATGAAACTTAGTCTAACAAAAAGCATGAAACTTGAACTCGATTTTAACATATTTTCTTTACAAATACCAACCATTACAAAGGATTATAGTTTATAATATATAGAGGATGGGACTTTCCTCCAAGTATCATGAGATTCCTATCCTTGACTATGATGGCCTCTCAAATTTGTTACAACTACAATGATTCAAAAAATAGAAAATTCTCAACTTTTCCCAAAATATGTCTAAAAGCCCACTCAGTCAATGCGCTAATGAGATGCAATAGAACTATCTCCTAAATACTTAGGTTATGTATCATTCGTAGCCAATGTGACTACCACTAGATAAAAATCCCTATCTAGCTTATCTAGGTTCATAGGAGGCTCATAGAAGATTACCTCTGAATGGGTCAAAAGTATTTGATGCACCTAGAGTGGGACTTCAATGGAAAATTTAACTTATGATAGATAGATGATACTAGCCATGGATTGGGTTGAGATCTATAGAATCACCTTGGCCCTAGCCTTATTGGCTTTGGATACTCTCTTCCTCATGACCTAGTTGAAGAGATGTCAAACTCACCTCTATTAATAAGTGTGCAATTTAGATGGAATAACATAGAGATGTCTTCTTTGAGGTTAACACTTTTTGCCTACCTTCTTCCAAAGGTTCCACAACCATTTACACCATTGATAATTATTCCTCAATTGAAGCTCTTATGCTTCTAGAATAGGTCTAATATAAGTTGAGGTCAAAGAGAGCCATGAGATTTAGTTGTGGCAACATGCCTTTATTAATAACCACATCAATATTTTTGCACTTACTATCTATGAGGTGATCCTATCTAAATACACTTGGGCTTGCTAGAGGTGCTCCCTACTCATAATCAAGGTCCTAACTACTTCCTCCAAAATTATGAAGATTTATAAGAGGCTTATTTGACCCAACCAATTATTTCAATAGTGAAATAAATCATCACCCATAATTCAAGTACCTAGATCTACTCTTTCATGTCATACATAATATTTTGACATGTCATGAGTAGACCTAGAGCATGAACACTAGATCTTTAGTTGACCTCTCCTCTTCAGTATATGTTCTTACTTTTTTGAGAGAGAAGAGGCTATGCTTGGTTTTTTAGACCACTAAGTATCCTCATTGAGTAAATATCCAAGTTAGGATACTCCTCATGTTTATTGAGTTCCTATTAAACTCCCATTGAACTTATAGATCACCCTAAAGAATCATCTAAAGCTCTTACAATCCTATGGAAATTCCTAGGGTATAAGGGGTTGTAAGAAGGGTGGTAGAGACATAAGTGGAAAGTAGAGGCATGGGAGGAGGAATATATGAATTAGAGGGAAGGAAGGAAGATATAAATGGAGGAGGTGGAGGTATGGGTTAAAAGGGAAAAAATAAATAGGGGATCCCATGGTAATAACTCAGCATGCCACTGGATTTGGGTCAAATTCACCTATTTATTCATGACATGAGGGAGAGGAGTATTTAGAAGGAAAGAGTAAATTGGATGGTTAAAGACAAATAATTGGGTACATAGAACAATGGAAAATAGAGTCTTAAGAGGCACACAAGGAGAAATAAGAGGCTGAGTAACAAGAGTTACCTTTTGATTCTTCTTAGGCCTCTTGCTTAGATCAGCTTAAACTATAGTAGTAGAAGTGGTGGTGGAAATAGAGGATGGGATTGACTAGGGAACCTATAGAGTAACTATAGGTACTATTGAAGTGTCTGAAATAAATGGAATTATGAACATAAATTCACTTGTAATTGGGCATGCCATCAAAGCTATCAAAGTGTGAGCACTGACAGGTGACTAAACTTGTAAAAAGACAAACAAAGGAGCTAAATTCTAGGAAGTTGCATCTCCTTAAGGCCTAAGGTGAGTTTTAGGGATCCCTTATAGTGGAAAAGTATGGAAATTGGGATGTGAGAATGTTTTAGATGGCTAAATCTAGAGGTACCTATATGAATTACGAGGGAGTTTGAATGGAAATAAGGGGAGTCACCACCTGAGTGGGCATGGTATAAAAAGATAAACCTAAGGGTGTTCCATTGGGTTATTAAGGGATGTTGAAAGGTGGAGTAGGTATCTACATATATTTATATTGGTTTCTTTTTGGACTCAACTCTGGGTTAGTACTGATGTAAAACTATAATGCTTGTGCAACCTACAATCGAGTAACCTAAATTGCAAGAGGTAGTGGAGGAGGAGTAGAGACTTGGGGAGGTGAGACTTATAAAGAGAGGGAGCTAGAACCCATTGGATGATATTCCTTAAAATATTGTATTCTATTTTATGGTTTCTCTAAGTGGATGGTTTTATATATAATGGGAAATGTAATAGGTCTAAAAATCAATCCTAGCTCAAACAAGATAGATCTTACTTACACTTTCAATTGGAGATACATTATATAATCAGGTTCATAACCAATATGGATCCATTAGAAATATAAAAGGGATATATTACCATAATAATATCACTAGGGAGGGATGTAAAGCCTCTAGTCAAGCAAAACTATGAAATCACCCTAACTATGTCTTATATTTTCATATTCACTAAACTAATAACAAGTAAAGCAAAATCTAATCTAGTTCTCACAAAATCTTATGGAACAAAATGGGGTTAGTAAATAATAAAAGTAACCATGAATAATATAATCTTATTTAATCTATGTATAGGTAAAACCCTAGTGCATGGAGAGAGCAATATATTTAAAATCCATTACTTATTCTACTTTTATCTACTATAGAGAGGAGTAAAGTTAGAGATATTTACCTAGAAGATGAACCCATAAAGATTCAATCTCTCACTTGGTCAAAGGTCATTCTTAAGATGTTTTGATTTGTAAGGATCACTAAGAAAGGCTAAAGCATCCAAGACTTCTCCACAAGACCAGATTCTTCTCCAAGTAAAAACCCTAAGCTAAGACTCCTTAAGTAGAATAGTAGAAGAGCATATTATAAAGAATCACAAATGAATAATTAACTCTTGTTATCTCTCTAATAATGGAAAAATGGATGTGTTTATATAGGCAAATTTAACCCTAAACCCTTCTAAAAGTTTATACTGATAAGGTCGACTCAGTTAACCTAGTATTTAAATTGACAAAAATCAAACTAGGTAATGAACTATGTTAGCCATGGGTGACCTAGTTCCTAGTAAACTTTGTAAATAACAATATAGGGTTGATGTGGCTAACATAGTTATTTAAACTAAAAAAAATGGGTTTAGGTTAGGGAAAGGGATAATGAAGGTGGAAAATGACTACATGAGGGTGAAAATAGGAGGCAAAGCTTAGGGGAATGTTTTTAGGAGCTGGTTAGATTGGTAAAAGTTGGAAATATAGAAAAACAATCATGTGAATCACTAATGATATGTTGACCCCTTTCTTTGTACACCCCTTAGGGTGTGCACTTAGAGAGATTGAGATTTGATGGGTTCATTCAAGATAGTAAACATTAGTTATTGATAAAGTTTTAAAATATTGTGTATACATATTCTCCACTCAAATCTGATCACATGTCATGTAGGTGCAATAGGGGATGATGGTTTGAGAAAAGAACATAGTAACACATAATGTTAAGGCTAAAAAAATTATAGTTTTTTAAATAAAAAATAACTAAAATTAAATGGCCAAAATGGAAATAATTAAAAAGTAAAATGTATGCATACCTTGACTTACCTTTATCATTAGATGGTTGTCTATTGTGTTTGTAGTTTTGATTTGGGGGGTGTAGATACTAATTTAAACAAACCCAAGGATACAAAACTAAAGATAAAAACAAACAAATGCATGAAAGCCAAGATAATTGATGTTATGTGGATGGGATGTACTCAAAAATTTGGAAATGTGGGGTGACATGTGCTATGTTAGACCAAATGACCAAGTCAAAATTAGAGTAAATCAGGTAATCAAAAATCCAAGGCTAATAAAAACTAAAAAACTCAAACAAGTAAACCTTAAGTAAGAAAGGAAAACTCACCAAGTCAAACCTAAGATACAAGTTAAAAAGAATGGTAATCAAACATCAATGTGAAAGTAGTAACAATCCTTACTTAAACAAATATGGGAAAGAAAAAATGGTAAAAACAACATTTATGAGTGATAAATAATAATCCTTACTCAATCATTAATGGAAAAAGGTGCATAAAATAGAAAACAACATTGGTGAGTGATAAGTAACAAACCAATGTCACTCAATAATGGAAAATGTACATGAAAGTAGAAACAAACTCGAGTGTCTATAAAAAGGGTAGTACAACAATTACAAATGAAAAAAATTAAATTATGTCTAAAAATATAGAGCCATGGAGTAATTAAACTAGTCTATAGTTACTCAAACATATTGTTTTACTCTTAAGGATAGATAAAACTAAAACAAAGCAGTGCTAGCATGTTTTTAAGATGTGAAGAAGGAAGTAAAGAAGAAGGGAAAAACTATTTAGAATCACAATTATTGGTCAAGGGGTAAAATGAAATGGGTGGAGGGAAAAATGAAGTAGAAACAAGTTAGAAGAACTCTTTATTGAAGTCAAAACACTCAAATTAGGTTTATCAAAACAAGAGGGTGTTTGACCTTAATGACTCTGAAGAACTTCTCCTAGCCACACAAGTCTTATGTCAAAAAATGAAGTATGTAAATCATCCCATGAAGGTTATATGCATGAAAATTAAAATGAACCTACCTTCCCACAACATGTTCCCCATTCCTTAGGACCCATTACAAAGCCATCAGTCTACTATGAATATTGGGTACTTGTGTGAGAAAGTAGGTAGCACCATAAAGTTTTATTAAATTTTCCTATTCTAATCTACTAGCCTATTGTACCCTAATGGACCTTAGCTCTAGTGTGAAGCAAAATATGGATTTTGAGCTTTGATTATAGATAGGATATGTGCTTGTAATCATGCCCTTTTGGTGTGATTTTGAATTTTTAGATTTATGTGTTTCCTTTTTGATATCATTGCCTTTTATTTCAAATTATTTGGATTTTAACTTTCTTGATGGATTTTTCTATTCCTCCTCCATACATATTTGGAAAATGAAACATGGGTGTTAAATATGGATTTAATTTAAATAATTTGGACTTGGTTGTTAAGAGAGAGAACTCAGAGAGCATGTTGTCTATGAGTCTTATAAATTTAGGTAAAATAAAACTATTATCTTGATTTTGACCTTGTTTTATCTAATGTGGAGTGAAAGGAAAGGAAATTAATAGGAATGAAAAATGAAACAATTTGAATTAATTCAAATCACAAAAAGTGTGACAAAGGGAAAAAAGGGATACAATGATAGATAAGTGTGATTCCTTAACACAAGAATGAGAGAAATGTAGAAAAACATGATAACATAAGTTATTATGCAAATTTAATCTATCAAAAGAAGAAAAATATAAATTTAGGAACAACGATCCAAAATCTATAACTAGTGACAAACACATTCTAGAAAAGGAATGACAAGATGGTGATTTTATGAGGAAGGCTAGGCCCTATCCATGGTCTTACATTGCAACTCATAAAAGATAAACCCAAGGGGATGTATAAATCATGAAAAAAATAAATGAGATAATAAAAATATGGTATTTCTGAGGAAGGCTAGGTATTATCCATGGTCTTACATTGAAAATCATAAAGAGAAACCAACAAGGTGCCAAAAAGTGTGTAAGAATTATTAAATCAAAGAGAAAGAAATCATGAGGAAGACCAGGTCTTATCCATGGTTTTACAATGCATCTAATGAGAAAAGGGAAATGAAAAGACCAAAGGAAAGGGCTTAGGTTTGTGAAAGTAGAGAACTATTCTAGAGGGTGAGACCCATGTAAGTATTCTCTAAAAAGAGTTAGATAAATAGCATATAGAAACTATGAAAAAGAAGGGAAGGATTTAGAAAAAGTACTTCTTGAGGAATTGTTCATTTATGGGTTCTTTAAAAATATAACCTTCATTGGTTTGAAGGCAATAGGTAATTGAACCAAGAATATATTTGACTAAATAGGGACCCCACCATTTTTGAGTGTATTTTCCTTCTTTTTTATGAATGTAGTCTAATTTAAGGACAAGATCACCAGCATTAAATGTGTAAACTTTAACTTGTTTTTTATGTTGTTTGGAAATACAAGCCTTGTATTGGCGATGGTGTTGCAAAGTAGAAATATAATATTCATCAAAGAGATCGAGAGTATTAAGGTGAGATTCATGTAATTATTCATAAATTATGATACCATGAAGAGATATAAAGAGAGATAAAATCTCAACTTCTAATGGGAGGACTAATTCAAAACCATAGACTAGAGAGAACGATGTTGCCCTAGTGGTAGTGTGTATGATAGTGTGATAAACCAAAAAAGTAAGATATAAATGATGGTATCAATCTATGCAAGTTTCATGAATTATATTTTGGAGAATTTTATTAATAATTTTTTTGGTGGAATCTTTTTAGACATTAAATTGTGGATGATAGGGTGTGGAAATTTTTTTATTAATTTTAAATTTAGCATAGAGTTTTTTGACATCTTTGTTTTTGAAAATACCACCATTATTTGAAATGATAGTATGAGGGACACCAAAGCAAAAAATGATTTGATTTAGGATGAATTTAGAGATGATGTTATTGATGACATTAATGAGAGGAATAATCTCAACCCATTTGGTGAAATATTCAATGGTTATGATTATGAAGGTATGTCCATATTGAGAGTGGTGATTTGCCTATGAGATATAATCCCCACATGGAGAATGGCTAGGGAGATTCTATAGTTTGAAGATCAACTAGAGGTGAATTAATTAAATCATGATGAATATATCAAGGAGTACACTTTTTATCAACTTTTATGACATCCTTTTCAAGAGTGGGCCAAAATTATCCCATATGTGAGCATTTATGTGTTATAGCATGTCCGGTGTAGTGGCCATCACAAATACCCCCATGTGTTTGTTCAAGAAGAGGAGGAACCTAATATTTCATAACACAATAGAGAAAGGTACCTTTAAAATTGTGATAATAGAGGACATTATATCTAAATACATACTTAAAATATTTTTTGTGAATGCAAGTCTTTTTTATGAGAATCAAAGTTGGGAGGATAAGTTTAGTGTTCTAGAAATTGAATGATGTCTTTGTACCATTAACTTTATCAAATGGTGATGGACTCAACATGGAAGATAAGTGAATATTATGGTTGAGTAGAAGATGGATATTTTATTATTTAGATAATGAAATTGGGATTGGTAAGAACTTGGTACAGATGAAAAAGAGACGCTAAAAAAGCAAAGGAATCAACAATAATATTTTGATCTCGAGGGATAAGCTCAATGGTGAAAGAAATAAAGTATTTGGTGAGAGTGGTTGAGATTTGATGATAATAAATTATATTATTTATTTTTCATTGGTAACAATCATTAACTTGATATAAAATGAGTTGGGAATCACCTAAAGCATGCATGTATTGAATATCTAAATCAAGGTCAAATTTCATGCTTAAGATTAAAGCTTTGTACTCTTCCATGTCATTAGTGATATCAAATGTTAGGCAAAAAACTAATGGGATGATTTTACCAAGAGGGATCATAAGGATACAACTTGACCCAACTCTTTTAAGGCATTTATCACCATAAAAATGAAGGGTCCAAGTATCCTCATGTAAATTGACAATAATTCTAGGAAGTTTTTCAATAATTAATTTTAGTTTAGTAGTATTGATGAGGATAGTGGATTCATCTAGATTACTTGATTCAATATCATCAATGAAGTTATGGAAGTAATATTTAAGGGATATGGCTTGGTTGATACCTTCAATATAGAGAATGTTGTCATCAAGAAGATTATATTGAAGGTGGTTGATAGTGAGCACCAGAACTATGGTGAGTTTATCAATGATAATTTTTCCTTTGATATCTTTTTGAGTAATAATTCAGAGATCAAATTCCATGAGAAGGACCATGCACTTGCCAATTCTATCTATAGGAAGAAAGGATTTGGAGAAGAAGTGATAAAGGGGATCAACATGGATGATAACATAAGTGGTTTGATAAAGCATATAATGTCAATGTTTTTCAATGGTAAAATATATGGCAAGGAAATAATGTTCAACTTTTGTGTAACATTTGTCATAATCAATAAGGCCTCAACTGATATAGTAGATGGCATATTCTCTTCTAGTATCATATTTTTGGGCAAGCATTACACCAATGGATATGGGTGTGGAAGAGGTATATAGGATCAAAGGTCAATTATTTGAAGGGGATGAAGAGTAGGTAGATGAAATAATAATTATTTCATATTATCAAATGTATTTTGATAGGGATCCATCCACTCTAAAGCATTACCTTTCTTAAGAAGAGATTTGACAAAATAGATATGGTAAGCTATTTTATGGATGAATCATCTAATTGTCTAAAGTTTATTGAGGTAAGTGCGAATGTCTAGAATGGATCAAGGGATGTGCATGTTGACAATAACATTAATCTAGGTAGGGTCAACATTGATGTCATGGAGAGAGATTAAGAATCTTAATAGTTTTCTAGATGTGACACCAAAAACATATTTTAAGGATTTAGTTTAACTTTGTATTTAAGGAGGTGGTCAAAGATGATGGAAAGATAAAAAATATGAGACTCGTGACATTTAAATTTAGAAATGAGGTCATCCACATAGGATTCTATAATTTTATGAATAAGATCATGAAATATATGAGTCATTGCTTGTTGATAGTTAGCTCCACCATTTTTGAGTCCAAAGGGCATTTCAACATATAAATAGGTGCCCCATTTCATGGTGAAAGTTGTCTTATGTTGGTATTTAAAGTAAATTTGAATTTGGTTATAGCCCAAGAAACCATCCATAAGAGATAACATTTCATAACCAATTGTGGAATTGATAATCTCATCTATTGAAGGTGGAGGAAAATTATCCTTGGGATAAACAAGATTAAGATTATGGAAATCAATGAAAATGTGAATGACCATGGTGATATTTTTACAAATAAGGACTATGTTATAAACCCATTCGAAATAGTCCACATGTTTGATAAACTTAGCATCAAGACGTTTGATAATTTATTTATGGCATAAGGTGTAAACTTCAAGTGGATTTTTTTTTTTTTGCTTTTATTACACAATTTTGGCATAAAAATAAGTGATAATATTATGCACCACAATTTTATGGTCAATACTAGGCATGTCTTCATAGGACCAAGTAAAGATCTCATGACATTTATCAAAAAATAAGCTAAATTCATCATGTTTAATAGGTGTGAGTTAATGATAAACTATAATTGGTCAAGGGCATGATGGAGTACCATATTCAATGTGAGTAATTTCTTTAATAATCATAACATTTCTATCTTGGAAGTGATATGGTGTATTTGGTAAAGAAGAAATTAGATTATTTTTAGGGTCAATGCTAGTGATGAATTTGTTGAAATAGGGAACTTTGTTTTTTGTTGATATTTTTGTGTCAAAAATGTCAAAACATGTTATACCCTAAGGGAGAGCCATTAATTTTTTGGTAAAAAATATTAAAGTGACCATAGATACGCTTTTTCAATACCTACTAGAAAGTAGATATTTGATTGTAATTTGTAACTTTGCAAAGTTTCAAAGTACAACCAAACCTCCACTACTTACTCACCCAATGCCCAATAGAAATAAGAACTCTAATTTCTCTTTGAAACTTGAAAAGTTAAAAAGTCCGATCAAAGTTCTACTTTTTTCCATTTTACACACCCATAAAAACTAGAATTCCAGTTGCACATTGTAACTTGCAAAGTGCAATTAAAGTTTTAATTTTTGCCATTTACCATACTTATAGAAACCAAAATTTTGACTACACTTTGCAACTTGAAAATTTGAAAAATGTAACTCAAATTCCACTACCTGCTTCCTTTACCAAACCACTCATTAAAAAGTGGAGATCAAAATGCAAAATGTAATTTTGTAAACTTAAAAAATTACATTACGACTCTAAAATCTTGCTTTTCCCACCATTCTCCCAAATACTACCCTAATTAGAATTAATTATAGGGTTTTATTAATAAAACTAGGGGTTTTGTTCATTTTTTAAACATTGAAAAATTAGAAATTGGAGCCCTACAAGAAGCCTTTGAATTCCATGCCAAGCAAATGCCTTGCTACCACTATGCCAATGCCACACTTTGCCATTGGCATCCTCTACATGTAAGCCACGATATTTCTCCATTTTCCTTGCATTTTCTTCCAAATCAATATCATGATTGATATTTTTAGGGTTCTTAGATAGAAATTCAATTTTTATCTTGATATCATATTTTCCATTTTGCTTGTATTTTTCCCATTCCTTATTTGCAATTATAGAAAGCTTGTTTAAAAATTTACTCAATCCTTTTCCAATCATAGTATAAATATAGGGTTTTGTATAAATAGTTAAAATTAAAATATTCCCACAAGATTTTCCACATGAACTCTAGTGGAAAACCCTCTTAATTTTGAAATAATAAAACCCCGATGAAGATCCCTATTACACAACACCAAATCCTCATAAAAAATCTGACTTGTTTTTACAAACCAAAAAACCCATAAGACTTTTCATTAGACTTTGCAAGTGTAAAATTTAAGTCTAAAACCCTCCAAACTTTTCATTAAACTTTACAAGCACATATTTCAATTCTAAACCCTACTAGACTTTTCAGCTATAATTACATAATATATCTCTGTCAGACTTTTTACCTGTAGTTGCAAGTATAAAACCTGCCAAATCTTTATTTAGTTTTCCCACACCAATTATTCTAGAATATATGTCTTGAAAGGAAATTTAGTTTAATTCTAAGGGACCTATTATCCCATTCATCTTGAAATCAAACACAAATGAGATCACCAACATAGATCTAGGTCATACAGACCTAGCTTATTTTTAGAACATAATAAATGATGAATTCAAGAATGATTGGATTCAAAATATGTATGATAATGGGTTGCCCTAGGTAGTAGCCTCCCCATTATTAGTAAATATTACTGAGCTTGTTATCATAATGGTAAGATAATATAATGTTGACAAGATAGAGGTGGTGAACAATAAAGAAGAAAAGATTTTAAACTTGGACCCTGATTTCATAGATACTATGTTCCTAATTATAGAGTATAAGAGCTATCTAGATATAACCCCTAACTCTTCCAATAAGTTATATCAATATAATAATAATGTGTCTATGGGTTCTAAATAAATAATGGATAAAAAATTCTAGACCCATAACCAAGAGATTTCCTAAAACCCTATCAAGAATAGACTTTAAATATGAAGTAAGTAACATTCTCATACTCTTGCATAGAGTTACAGGGAACCTAGATGATAAGAATTACTAGGACTGGATGTACAATTATATTTGGGTGATCCACCAAAATAAATAGTATATCCACTGGGCCTAGTTTATTTCTAACTCCATTCACAAATAGATGATGGAATTCCAAATTATAAGTAATTTTTACATGACCTCATACTTGGTCTATATACCAGCAAAGTCAAGGTCATTCCTAGGATTGAACACAATGCTTGATTAGGTTAACAAGGTTTGTAAATAATATCCTAAAATCACCCTTGAGGCAAGTAAACAACATTTTGGAAGGTTCAATTATGTTTTCATATATTGCATCATATTTATGTTTGACAAGGATCTAGCAAGGAGAATATTTTTTTATGCTCCAACATTGGAAATCACAAACTAGGTATCATATTTCATTTAGTTTCCAAAATATTCATACATTAGAGTGGGAGGTTTTAGTGGTTGCCCTAACACCCTTCTAAGGTATGTAAGAGATAAATGGGACCTGATGGAACTTGTTAGGCAATTTGTAGAAACCCACAAGTTATTATCAAGAAAACATAAGTTAGGGATCCAATTCCCTATCAACATAAGAAAGTATACCTGCCCTTCCCTATCAAAATCCAAATGTGAATATGTAGATATGAATCAAAAAACCTTAAGATCTATTGATGTAACACCATTATATGACGTGACTAGACATATTACTAGTATAGTGGGTATCACCACTTATTCCCACATTCTTTTTTATGAATATTACTAGGAAGATATGTAAGATGAAGAGGAAGTAAGACTAAGAGATTATTCTAGAATTAATTTAGAACAAGTCAAAACCTATAACATGGCACTAGTCCCCAAGGACTTGAAATATGAGGAGTCACTAGTTGATAGGGTATATTATGATAATAAAATCTACCTCCAACCTCTTCCACTAGTCAAGTGGTCCATACCTAAATCATTCTCATTGATGGATAGGACCACCCAAATCATAAATAAAATAGTAAACTAGATGAGAAGCAAAGGGTTCAAAATTACCAAAGAGACCTTAAGTATTTTAGATAGGTTGAGAAAAGTGAAGAAAAGGGTGTGGTAACAGTAGCAGGTGTCTTAGCAATAGAACCCAAATAGGCCAAGAAGATAGGCTAGTGGTGTCACTTAAGCAAAATCAAAAGAAAAAGGCCAAAAAGGGTCCTTTTAGTATCCAAGAGATAAAAACACAACGTATGGATCAACCCATATCAAATTCTATAGAGAACATAACTATTGTTCAACCAACACAAATAAGTCCCCTTTTTGTCTCAATTGATCAATCAGACATAGTACTCCCTCCTCCTACTTCAATTACCTAATTAACTCCATTATTTACCCCTCATGTTTCCAAAATTTGAATAGTGAAATTAATTACACCTCCATCTAACACACCTATGCTAGTAACTCCCTTGGTAGTAAGCCAATTAACATAGTTAGAAATTCAGACTCCACCTTCACCTCCCTCTTTTGCAATCACTTCCATCTCATCCTCAATATCCACTATGACTATTTTAATAACTAATACCACCCAATAGTACATTAATGTGGACTCAGTCAACTTGACTAAAACCCTACTAACCATCCCCACCATAAGGATATATACTGCTCCATTTCCATCCTCCATCACACTCCCTATTTCACCTACTCTAAGTGTTCCTACTATGTTTATTGATTCATTTATTTCCTTGGATTCCAACCTTCCACAGGTTCCCCATTTCAACCACCCATACCTAATCTCCCACTCATGTCACTCCCAACTCTCACACCTATAGTAATCACATCAATACCTACTTCACCTATTCAAGTACCCATTTATTCCACTCCAATAGTAACCTAAGCCCCCATGAAGGAGGTGCACATAGAAGGACCCATTGATAGAACTATGGCTATTCAACTCACAAATGGGAAAGAGAGAGTAAAATCATCATCCAAGGATTGAGTGGCAACATCAGTGATAGATATAAAACTTATCATAGTAGCCACTAGTGTAGTAAGTTCAACTACATATTCATAGATGATAGTGTTAGGTTCAAAAGTTAGATATCACAATTAGTAATGAATAAGCATATAAAAATGGTGTCTCCTATCACTCTAGACTTTGGTCTATTAGAGGCATCAAAAAGATCAAAGGTAGGCCCTAGGACCATATCTAGAATATCATATGATTTAATGAGGGAAAGGTATGTGGAAATAGAAGTCCCCCCACTAGAGAAACAAAAGGAAGATCTAGTGGTGGGAGATTATCAAATATATAATGTGCACCTAGGTCATATAATAAGAGAGGGATTAAAGAATGATGTTTAGTCAAGCATAAACTCTCTTTTTGAGAATATGGATAGTGACAAGGTCATAAAGGAGATTTGAAGAATAAAGATAAGTAATTAATAACTACTTTGAATAAGTTCATCAATCTGATAGCTCAACCAACTCAATCTCTTGCTCAATTACCTAACAAAGAAATAATTGAAGAAATTATAGAGATTGGTACCATGGGAAGGACCACAAAAAACTAGGCTAAGGAACTCATCATGAAAGGAAACAGAGTGATAGAGCTAACAATGGACTATTATAAAACTATAAAGGATGATCTAGCATCTTTTAAAGTAGAGATAAACAAGTATGAGGAGGAGATTGAAATACTAAACCTATTATTTCCATAATTACAAGTTATTGAATTGATTAAAACTAACACCCTCATATCAAATAAGATATTGAAGATTTATATAGAGTATGAAGAGATGGATAGGGAAGCTCATTTAAGAATCATGATACTCACTGAGAGTATTAATAAGCCCAACATTACATGTGACAAGGCCATGGAAACAATATATGACATTGAAGATTTACTCAATAAATTTTTGTGTGAAGCAATATATCATCAAGATCAAATCCTTTTAGTTTAAGAGTTTAAGGATAAATTCAAAGGAGTAGTTAAGAGAGAGTCAACATGGGATACAATATTCAACTTGATTTCCATCCATCAAATCATAAGGTATCATAATACATTGGATTAGATGGGGAAAGACACTCAAGTATATATATCTATATCTAGAGAACTCTTTGAAGGATAGCAAAATGTGAGATAAGTAACCTTTACAGCCTTGGTTGCATGAAGAATGTCTTCAAGAGATATTCACTAGATTTGATGCTTACATGGAGAAGATCCAAGAAAATAAGGACAAGGAATATTTAGAGGTCATGGTTGTGGACTAATTATTTCAATTAATTGTAAAAATATATTCTATAAATTATATTTATTTATTGTAAGAGATGTATAATTGCAAGCTGTAAATTATAACTATCATTTTGATAGCTCTTTTTGAGAAAGAGCTACTTGTAATTTTCAAGTATCTTTTTGTTAGGCTTTAAGTTGTAAAAGTGAAACTTGTAATTTGCACTTTTCCTTTCAACAAGGTTTGAATTGCTTCACTTGAAAAAACTCATGTTATAATTTACACTTTCCTTTTTATCAAAGTTGAATGACAAAGTTGTAAAAGTCTTAACTTAAAATTATAAATTAGGTTTTGTAAGTTAAAACATAAAATATCTAAAATCATTCAATTTTTACCAAGTAATGGTTCATTTCGGTGCCTCATTCTTTGGGAAGGATAATAGCAACACAAATAACTAAAACAAGAGTTAAAATAGAAGATTCCAATGGATTTCTCCACTCTTTCACTTGTTAAAGCACCTAGTAGTTGCATTTTTCTTTTCATGTTGTCTACTTCATTAAGGATGCCTTTCCAAGATGAAGATGAGGACATTTACATGAAGTTCTTAGATTTTATTGATCTATATTTGGGCATAAGGTTTTGATAACTCCCTCTATTTTGAGAGAGTATTTTTGTATAAATATGGGTACCATAGCATGGCCTAGGAATCTTTTTATTATTGGAGAAATTATTCTACATTTTGAAGAATTGATCTACATGTTTTAACTTGGAGAATGATAATAGATTGAAGTTTTGCCTTCTTTATCTATGTTATCTTTGTGTATGAATGGATCTTTATTTTATTTATGAATTATCTAAATCTTATTTCTATCATATAGATTCATTTTTGGTATTCATTTCTACCCTTTTGATAACTTGTTGAGGTAAAATAAAGAATCATGTTCCTTATATGGTAAGTGCCCAATATTACCTTTGGTTTTATACTTGTATAAGTTTGTTGTTCAATATATTTCAGTATATTTATTATTTTACTATGTTCATACAAATCAACCATTAATTTTCACTATAAACACTTGGTGAAATCACTAGTTCCCAATTTTAAAATTCATTCAAAAACTCTTTTCCTCACATGTGAAACCCTAGTTAGGAGTAAGATCATTAAGAAGTAGTATTTTAACATGAACTAGTAATATATTAGTTACACTAAACTACTGGAAGGAATCCAAACTTCTCTATAGGTTCAACTTAGTCCACCAAGGTCCCATATTTTGGAGCTGATCCCATTAATTCATTAGGTTTCCCATAATTTGTAATTCATACTATATAGTACACTACCAAAAAGAGACGAGTGTAAAATATAAGTGATAATGTTTTTGACATGATCGACGGGATCTAAAGATCAAATATAAGATATTGGTGATATTCTTAGCAAGAATTGTATGAGCCTCATACACATTTCAAAGGCACCTAGTGACTCCGTTGGATTACAAATTTAGGAAATCTAAGTTTACTTATGCCAAAGATATAGACAATATCATCTACTAAAGGTAAGATAACTGACTTGCAAGAATGATCATTTCCATATAAAAAGAAATCAAGATCAATTATACATTATACTATAATATATCCTATAAATATATTTACATCTCCTAAAAATAAACATAATTATTTCATACCTCTTATTACGGCCCTAAGAAATCAAAACTTCATTGCCTTCAATGGAATAAACCTAATTTAGTTGGCCTAGTATAATGATATACCCACCTCAGATTTGAAAATACTTCTATATTTTACTAGTGAAATTTCTACCACTCCTATTTAACATATTTAGGATATTGATAACATCTAATCAGTTCATAATATATCATAATAAAATGTTGCTATCAGACTTTTGGCCTCTTCATTCAAGGCTAAAACCTTACAATGGTATAAAAGTTTGCTTCCCAATTCCATATATGTATGAGATGATCTATGGTCTTCCCTATGAACATAATTTTAATATAAGAGTTACCACATCTCCATATTTGAATAATTAACCACTATTAAATTAAATCCTCATGAGTTCATGAGTGATTTTAATTTCCACTTTTAAAAGATATGGAATAGAATCCTAGTGTTAGTCAAGCCAACCTTGAACAATGCTTTTGTGTATTACTTGAGAATCTTAAATAGTGATATAACTATGATGATTTAGTCAATGGGTGGTAACACACTCCCCAATTCTTATGAAATTACAATAAGACTAGAAAATTACCTCATTCAAGCTTGAAAAATTACTCCTCAGCCTCCAATGTCATTATTTCTAGAAGTGCCTCCCATACAACCCATTGTTTCCCCAATTCCCACCATGAAAAATGAACCATATTTGACTCTTTCCCCTAATAATGATTTATATGAGTTTAAGTCACTACTTAAAAGCTTTGGTAATGAGTTGGTATATATGAAAAGGTAGTAATCCCAAAACTAGAGGCCATATCAACAAGCTAACAAAATAATCCAACCCAATTGGCAACCATACAAAGGAATATCACAACCCTAAATTTAAGTCATACAATCAAATCTTCCAAAAATTCATTCTCTACCTATACTAAGTACTTATAAATCCATTGTCCATGTTCATAAAAACTTGGCTGAAGAATACAAGTGGTGTTTTCTTTGTGCTCAATTGCATAATCAAAATACTTGTACTAATGGTTTCATCAGTTAAGACTTGATGGTAAAACTCATATCAAACAATCAAGGATAACAAGAAGCTACTTCCTAGTAGGAATATGCACAAGAGTTTTCTCAAAATGAGGATACTCTTTTGAACTGACAAAAGGATGATTTTTGTTGTGTAAATTAAGAGGAAGCACTAACCAATGGTGGTAGTTTAGTAGAAGTGAATACACACTCTAAGAAGAGGGAAATAGATATTGATCAACCCCCTAGGTTTGAGTAGGTTATAACTTCTAGAGTTTTACAAGAGGCTATAAAATGCAACATAGTTTAGAGACTACCCAATGTGTTGATGGGCCAGTCAAAGTCAAAATTACTAACCCCAAATCATGTGAAAGAAGATATAGCTCCCACACAGGCACCAAAAAAGGTTGGTAACATTCTTTCCGTTATTTTATAACAAATGAAGAAGACTAAATTGAATTTCACCATGTAGGAAGCACTATTTATTTCATTAGAAATGGACTTGCTTCAAGAAGCTTTAAAAACTTCCAACTAATAGATAAGGCCCCAGCTAAGGGACCCACTACTATGGTTAATTTGTTTCAACCTCAAAATATCATGAAAGAAATCAAAAATGGTAAGCCTCCCCCATTTTACCTTTCACTCATAGTTGGGAAAATATCACACATAACAACATGGTAGACTCAGGGGATAATAATTCTATCATGCCCAAGAAAATAGCTGATGTTCTTGGTATTAAATATACACCTATCACAAAATGAGTGGTTCAATTGGATGGGACTATTGTCTAAATAGTTGGGACTATAAAAATTTTAAACCTTACCATCATTGTATCTCTAATATTATCAATATCCCAAGATGTCTTAGTTATTGACCTATCCCCTTATTTTTCTATCTACCTTTCTTGAGACTTCACTAAAAAAATGAGAGGGTATCTATATGTTGTTTGGTCCATATGTTGCTCAAGATAAGATATGGAACTAGAGTGATAATAAGAGATGAGATAATTACTAAATACAACATTGAGATATATAATCTTATACCTATGGATATGAATTACACATTAAAAGATCAAGAGGATATTGATTATGAGGTTACAACACCCATGAAATAAATCCTAGACACTCATCTAGATGAATGGAGATTAACTTTCTAATTTGATCATTATGATTATGTAAGAGAAACCAGGTTGGGTGTTTATTATATTCATGAAAATGATGCAATCATCCTAAACCTTGTGAAACCAACCAAGAATCTCCAAGGAATGTGTAAATTTTTCTTTAGTGGCTCAAAAAGTAGTTATGGTGTAGGTGTAGGTATTGTTTTGATCTCTCCCTGAAAGGATAATTATTTTTATTCTTTCAAAATTTAGTTTAGCTACACCAACAATGTAGATGAATATGAAACATTGATTCAAGGTCTCCAACTATCTAAGGAAAGGGGAATATAATCACTACAAGTATTTGGTGACAGTGAACTGATCATTCACCAAGTAAGATCTAAAAACACTACCAAGAATAACTTGTTAATATCATACAAACATAGGGTTTGGGACCAATTAGAATAGTTTATTGATTTAAACATTCAAGTAGAAATTAGATAATATAATAAGGATGCCAATAACATGGCCTTAGTGGATTCTCAATAAAACCTACCTAAAGAGATAAAAAGAACAACAACCAACATGTAAAATTAATAGTGAGACCATATATTCCTGATAATGTAACTAACAGGTAAGTTTTTGATAGTGATCAACAAATCATCTATGAGATGAGGCTAAATTATTAAACAAAAATAAGTCAAGACTCTAAGAGCAATATGGAGATTAAATTATTTATTTGAAGACAAAAAAATCACACGTGGGTCTTGTTACTTTGGAAAGCATATTAAACTTTAATGATCAACTAAAGGGAAAGAATAAAAATATTACAATCAATGAAGAAGACTATGAGCTAGTAGACATCTCATAAGGCAAAGTATTGAAGATCAAAAATGTATGTAATACTTCTAAAAAATAATATTTTATTGAGTTGTGTCAATAATTTTATGATAACATTACATGGAGTTATAAAGATCTAAGGGGGTTTGACCCTAGCTTATCCCAACATACAATATAATTTGATCCAAATACCAACCATGAAGTCAAAAATAGAGACTAATCAATCTAAAAATAGAAACCTTGATGAAGAATGAGCTATCCAAACTGATAGAGGATAGTATCATTTTCTCTATCAAACACTCATCCTAGGTTGCTAATTTGGTCCTTGTAAGGAAAAATAATGGTGAAATCAGGATTTGTGTAGATTTGAGGGACCTAAATAAAATGTCCTTGAAGGATCATTATCTCCTTCCAACCATGGAATAAATCCTTCAAACTATATTAGGATCTAAAAGTTTTTCCTTTCTAGATGGTTATTCTGGATATAACCATATCCTAGTATAGGAATCAAACTAGTCCAAGACTACTTTCACCATAAAATTAGGCACACATGCCTATAAAAATATGCCTTTTAGTCTAACTAATACTGGTGATACATTCCAAAGAACCATGGATATGGCTTTCAGGGGTTTGATAAATGAGATGATCCTAGTGTACCTAGATGACATCACTATTTATTCAAAACATACTAGTGACCACCTAGATCACCTTATGAAAGTTTTTGAAAGGTAAAAAGAGTTTGGAGTTTATCTCAATCCAAAACAATGTATTTTTAAAATTCATGAAGGGAAACTACTAGGACACATTCTTTCAAAAAAGGGTCTTGAAATAATCCTAGAGAGAGTAAGTGATATATCTTCAATAACACTTTCAAGTCATAAAAAGGTATTACAAAGTTTCCTAAGAAAGATCAACTTCGTAAGAAGGTTTATTCCAAATTTTTCCTTCATGACCAAGCCCCTTACTACCATGTTTTAAGTTGGACATGGGAAGGAAAGGATAATTTTAAGCCATAAAATAGGCTATTTCTCAAGCTCTTACTCTGGTCAACCCCAACTATGATACTAATTTCATTCTTTATGCTTTTGTAGGGGAAGGTAGTGTATCAGCGATTCTAACCCAATAAAATAAAGAATAGTTGGAGCATCCTATATCCTTCTTTAGTCAATCCATGAAGGATTATGAGGAAAAGAATAGTTTTATGGAGAAACAAGTATATTCCATAATAAAAGCTCTAAAAAATTTCAAGCATATGCTCTCCAATAATAAAATTCATCTGATGGTTACTCACCAAAGTGTCAAGGAGTTCCTATTGATCTAGGAAATAAATGAGAAGAGAGTGGGTTAGATCATAAAAGTCATGGAATAATAAATGAATATCAAAATAACTAATCTCATAAGAAGGGCTTATGTGAATAACTTGCTTCTGATATAAAGATTATTGATGTAGTATATGCTCAACATGCATTCTAACTAGCCACTCCACATCTAATCAACTATTGGATATGACCTGACCATCTTCTTGCAAACTAATGAGTATTCATATGATATCTAGAAGTCTAAAAAGAGATATTTAAGACTCCAATATATTCCTTAGGTTCTTGTGAATGGAGTATTATTTAGGAAATATATCAATTAAATCATGCTAAGGTCCATCAACCATGATCAAACTCTCAAGGTGCTTAAATATTTTCATGATGGATCATTAGGTGGACATTTCTCTAAAAGAACCACTACCATCAAAATAATGAGGGGAGGCTATTATTGGACTAACCTATTAAAATATTATTTGCAATGGGTGAAAAATTATGAGAAATGTTCCTACTTTACACACAAGAAAAGATTAATAACTTTCCCTCTCAAACCAATCTAAGATGACCAACTATTTGCCCAATGGGGATTAGATGTCATTAGCTTAATCAATCCAACATCAAGTGTAGGCCATAAATGGGTCCTTATAGTAATTGATTATTTCATGATATGGACTAAGGTGGTTGCATTGAAAGATGCCATAGAGGAATATATCCTATAATTCATGGATGTCATTGTCACTAGATTTGGTGTTCCTTACACTATTATCTTAGAAAATGCCATAGATATTGTGGACACTCAGGTGAGTGAGGGGTTGATAAATCACTACGTATAGCTGAATACCTCATCTAATTATTACCCACAAGCTAATGACTTGGTTGAATCTACCAACAAAAATATTATAATGATTATCAAAAGGACAATGGAGGATAATCAAAGGACATAGCACACAAAGTTAATATTAGTACTTCACACTGACATGATCACTCCCAAGAGAAACATTGGTGATTCTCCATTCATGTTGGTATATGTAAGGGAAGCTAGAGTTCCATTATTAATTGAGTATCATCTCTAGATTTCAATCATTAGTTAGAATTTATTTAAAATGACAGTACAATTGGTAGAACTCATGGAGCTAGAAGAAGTCATCAACAATTTTATGTAAGTTCTAGAAGAAAATCAAGCTCAAACAAAGAAAAATTTTTAAAAAAATCATATTAAATAATCTTCAATGAAGGAGACATCGTTATGAAATGGGATGCTAAAAGAGCCAGACTAGACAAGCATACAAATTTTGATGCAATATGGAGTGGTCCATTTAACATAACTCAGTGCAAGGGAGAAAATGCAATCCAACTATCTAGGCTCAATGGATTAGAGCTACCTATCCCAGTCAATGAGATTTACCTCAAAGATTGCTTCTGAGGTTAGAATTCTTTCCAAAACATTGTATATATTAGTTTTAGTTGGTTTCTCCAAACAAGTACTTTCACACAAGTCAACTCATTAATATTTTTTGTTTCCTTAATTTGTTTCTATTTTGTTTTCCCTTGCTTTATTATTTTTTATGCAAATCTTATTTTTGTTCTTATCTATTTAAATTGTGTTAAAACTTAAAATTAAATTATTCCCAATGAACTAGAAGGCAACTAGAAAGAAATTAATTAGCAAACAATCACCCCATAGAGGTTACCAAAAATGTCAAAACATCTTATACCCTAAGGGAGACCAATTACTTTTTTGAGAAAAAAGATTAAAATGACCAAGGAAACCCTTTTTTAATACCTATAAAAAACTAGATATTTGATTTCAATTTGCAACTTTACAAAGTTGCAAAGTGTACCCAAAACTTTGCTTCCCACTTAGCCAATGCCCAACAAAAACCAGAACTCTGATTACACTTTGAAACATGCAAATTTTAAAAGTACATTCAAATTTCCTCTTTCCAGTGTTTACCACACTTATAAAAATTATAATTGTAGTTGCACATTGTAACTTTCAAAGTTGTAAAGTATAATTGAAGTTCCATTTTATATTATTTACCATACCTACAAAAACTATAACTCTAGTTGCACTTTGCAACTTGAAAGTTTCAAAATTTAACTAAAATTATACTACCCACTTCTTCCACCAAACCACTCAATATAAAGTAGAGATCAAAATGCAAAATTCAATTTTTTGAACTTGTAAAATTGCACTATAACTCCAAAACCCTCCTTCTCCCACTTTTCTCCTAACTACCACCCTAATCATCATTAATTTCAAGGTTTTATTAATAAAACTAATATTTTTGGTCATTTATTTAATATTAAAAATTTGGAAATTGAAGATCTACAAGAACCCTTTGAATACTATGCCAAACAAATGCCTTGGTAATGTTACGCTAATGCCACACTTTGCAAATACCATCCTTTGCATGCAAGACACAATATTTCTCCATTTTCTTTGTGTTTTCCTTCAAATCATTGCTATTATTTCTATTTCTAGGGTTCTTATATATAAATTTAGGTTTTATCTTGAACCTAGTATACTTTCCATTTTGCTTGTGTTTTTCTCATTCCTTATCTACAAATCTAGAAAGCTTGTTTAAAAATTTGCTCAATCATTCGCTAATCATATTATAAATCTAGGGTTTTGTAAAAATTGTTAAAACTAAAACACTCCCATAAGATTCTCTAAATGAACTATGATAGGAACCCCTCTTGATTTCTTAATAATAAAACCCTAGTGGAGTTCCCCATTACACTAACAACTACAAATCCCTATCAAAAATCTAACTTGATTTTACAAACCAAAAAAACCGTTAGACTTTTCATCAGACTTTTCAAGTGAAAATTATAATTCTAAAACCCATCAAACTTTATAAGTGAAAATTACAAGTCTAAATTCCACCAAAAATTTCATCTATAATTACACAATATATCTCCACCAGACTTTTTACCTATAGTTAAATGTCTAAAACCTGCCAACTCTATAGTTGGTTTTCCCACACCAATTTTCCCAAAACATATGTCTAGCAAGGAAATGGAGTTTAAGTCCAAGGGACCTAATGTACCATTCATCTTAGACTCAAACATAAATGAGATCACCAAAATAGATTTAGGTCACATAGATTGAGTTATTTTTTGGAATAAAATAAATGCTAAATTCAAGAATGATTATATTTAAAGTATCTACCATAGTGGGTTTCCCTAGGAAATAACCTTCCCACTATCAGTACAGAGCCTTGAGCTTATTCTCATAATTAGAAAACACTATGATGCTAAAAATATAGAGGTGTTGAATGATAAAGGAGAAAACATTCTAAACCTAGACCCTAATTTCATAGATACCATGTTCTTGATTCTAAAGTATGAGAGATATCTAGATATAACCCCTAACTGTTAAAATAAGTTCTATCAAGATAATAACATTTTATGTCTATAGATTATAAATAAATAATGGATAAACACCTCTATACCCACATCCATAAGACTACCTAAAACCTAGTAAGAATAGACTTCAAAGATGAAGTAAGTGACATTATCGTACTCTTGCATAGAGTTATAGTGAACCCAGATGCTAATAATTACCAAGATTAGATGTACCAATATATTTGGGTGATCCATCGATATAAATAGTATATCCACTGGGACCAGTTGATTTCTAACTCCATTCATAAATAGTTGATGGAAGTCCAAATTATAGGCAAGTTTTACATGTCCTCATACTTGGTCTACATATTATCAAAGGGGAGGGCATTCCCAAGATTGAACATAGTTCCTAATCATGTCAATAAGGTCTTTAACTACTATCCTAACCTCAACATTGAGGCAAGTAAATAATATTTCATAAGGGTCAATGATGCTTTCATATATTGCATCCTAATTATATTTGACATGGAGCTAGAAAGGAGAAGATTTTTCTATGGTACAACATCTAAAATCACAAACTAGGGATCATATTTCATTTAATTCCCAATATATTCATACATCAGAGTGGGAGGTTTTAGTGGTTATCCTTACACCATTTCAAGGTATGTAAGCAATAAATGGACCCGAATGGAACTTGTGAGACAACTTGTAGAAACCCACAAGTTCTTATCAAGAAAACATAATTTAGGGATCCACTTCCCTATCAACATAGGGAGGTATACTTTCCATTCCCTATCAAAATACAAATGTGCAGATGTTGATATAACTTAAATAACCTTAAGATATATTGATACAAAACCATTTTATGATGTGACTAGACATATTACCTCTATAGTGGGTATCACCACATATTCCCACATTTTTTTTAATATTAATTGGAAGATATACAAGATGAAGATGAAGTGATACTAAGATTTTATTCTAGAATGAGTCTAGAACAAATCAAAACCCATAACATGGAACTAGTCCTTATCGACTTGAAAGATGATGAGTCACCAATTGATAGGGTATATTATGATAATTAAAGCTACCTACAACCTCTTCCAATGTCAATTGGTCCATACCTAAATCCTTATTATTGATGGATATGACCACCCAAGTCATCAATAGAATAGTAAACTAGATGAGAAGCAAATAGGCTAAAATTACCAAAGGGACCTTAAGTATTTCAGATAAGTTGAGATAAGTGAAGAAGAAGGGAGTGGAAATAGTAGTAGAGTATCTTTGTAGTGGAACCCAATCAAACCAACTAGATAGCATATTGGTGAAACTTAATAAACATCAAAAGCAAAAGGCCAAAATGGGTCCTTCCATCAGCCAAGAGATAGTAGCATAGCCTATAGATCAACCCATGCCAACTTCTATAGAGAGCACAATTATTATTCAACTAGCACAAATAACTCCCCATCCTATTTTAGTGAATCAAATAACCATAATACTCCCTCCTCATACTTCCACTACCCAATCATCTCCACTAGTGCAAGTAATTAAACCTCCATCTAACCCACTTGTGTAACTCCCTTAACAGTGAGCCAATTAACATAGTTGGACACTTAGACTCCACCTTCACCTCCCTCTTTTTAAATCACTTCCACCTCATCCCTAATATCCATTAACACTTTATTAATCACTAATACCACTTAGGAATACATGGTTGTGGACTCAGGTATCATGATTACAACCCCACTAGCCATCCTAACCACTAAGAAAAATACTACTTAATTTCCTATTTTATCACACTCCTCATTTCATCTACTCTAAGTGTTCCCACCATGTTTATTAATTAATTTAATTTCTTGGATTCCACCCTTCCATAGGTTCCCCTTTTTAAACTACATATAAATACTCTCCCACTCATGTCACTCCCAACTCTCACACCCCTAGTAAGCACATCGATACCTACTTCACCCATTCAACTACCCACTTATTCCACTCCCATAATAACCCAATCACCCATGATGGAGGTGGATATATAAGGACCCACTAATACAACTATGGATACTCAACTTGTAAATGTGAAAGAAATAGAAAAATCATCAGTAAGGATTTAGTCGTAACATCAGTGATATATAAAACACTCATCCCAGTAACCACCAATGTAGCATCTTCAGCTACAGATTCACAAACAATAGTGCTAGGTTCACAATTTACCACTCTAAGATGGATAGAACAATAATTAATGAAGAATCAAAAATAAATGGTGTCTCCCAACACTCTAGACTTTGATCTATTAGAGGCATCCAAAAGATAAAAGTTAGGCCCCAGGACCATATCTAGAATATCACATGATTCACTTGGGGAAAGATATGTGGAAACACCATTCCCCAACTAGATAAATAAAATAAATATCTATTGGTGGTGTAATATCAAATATCTAAAGTACACCTAGGTCATTTGATAAGAGAGGGATTGAAGCATGATATTTAGTGAAGCATCAACTGTCTTTTTGAGAAGATAGATAGTGAGAAGGTCACAAAGGATGAATTGAAGAACAAAGTTGAGTAGTTAACAACTACCTTAAATAATTTCATTGAGATAATAACCCAACTAACTCAATCTCTTATTCAATTCCTTAACAAAGAAACATTCAAAGTAATGATAAAGATCGGTACCATGGGAAGGGCCACAAAATACTGGGCTGAGGAAATCATCACAAAAAGAAATAAGTGATAGAGCTGACAATGAACTATTATAAAAATGTAAAGGATGATCAGGCATCTTTGAAAGTAGATATAATTATGAGGAGGAGATTGAAATATTGAACCTTTTCTTTCCAAAATTATAAGATGTTGACCTAATTGAAAGTGACACCCTCATATCAAAGAATATATTGAAGATTTATATAAAGCATGAAGAGATGGATTGGGTATCCCATTTTAGAATCAATATACTCACTAAGAGTATTAATATGGCTAAGGTTACATGTGACAAGGCCATATATACAATCTATGACATTGAAGATTTACTTAATAAATTATCATGTGAAGTAGCATATCATCAAGATCAAATCCTTACAGTTTAAGAGGTTCAAGAAAAATTCAAAGGAGCATTCAAGAGAGATTCAGTATGAGATACAACATTCAACTTGAGTTATATCTACTAATTCATTAGGTGTCACAATACATTGGATTAGATGGGCAAAGACACTCAAGTTTATTGAGTTGTATCTAGAGAACTCTTTGAAGTGAAAGCAAAATGTGAGATAAGCAACCTTTATGGCCTTAATCTTGATAAATAATGTATTCAATAGATATTCAGTAGCTTTTATGCTTACAATGAGAAGATACAAGCAAAGTAGGATGATGAATCTTCAGAGGTCATGGTTGTGGACTAATTCTTTCAATTAATTGTAAAAATACATTCTATAAATTGCATTTCTTTGTTGTAAGAGATGATGTAAAATTATAATTTTTAAATTAAAACTATCATTTTGATAGTTATTTTTTATAAAGAGCCACTTTTAATTTTCAAGTATCTTTTTGACAGGCTTTAAGTTGTGAAAGTGAAACTTGTAATTTGCACTTTTCTTTTCGACAAGGTTTGAATTACTTCACTTGAAAAATTAATGTTATTATTTACACTTTCCTTTTTATCAAAGTTTAATGACTTAAAAATTTATAAAAGTCTTCACTTCAAATTATAAATTAGGTTTTTCAAGTTATAACCTAAAATATCTAAAAGCATTCAATATTTACAAAGTAATGGTTCATTTTGGCAACTCATTCCTTGGGAGAGATAACAACATCATAACTAGCCAAAGGAAGAGTTAAATTATAATATTCCAATGGATTTATCCACTCCTCTAACACTTGTTGAAGTTCCTAGTAGTTGCATGCTTATTTTTTAGCCATCTACTTCACTAAGGATGCCTTTCCAAGCTAAAGATGAGGACATTTATATAAAGTTCCTAGATTTTCTTGATCTATAGCTAAGTATAAGGTTTTGATAACTCCCTCTCTTTTAAGAGACTATTTTTGTATAAATATGGGTACCATAGTGTGGCTTAGTGATATTTTTTCAATTATAGAAATTATACTATATTTTAAAGAATTGACCTACATGTTATAATCTGAAAAATGATAATAGATTGGATTTATGCCTTCCTTATCTATGTTATCTTTGTGTATGAATGGATCTTTATTGTATTTGTGAATGATCTAAATATTATTTAAATCATATAGATTCATTTGTGGTATTGGTTTATTCCCTTTTGAAAACTTGTTGAGGGAAAAGAAAGACTCTTGTTCCTTATATGACAAGTGCCCAATATTACCTTTGGTTTCATACTTTTATAAGTTTGTGCTTCAATATATTTTAGTATATTTATTATTCTAATATGTTCATACAAATAAATAATTAATTTTCACTATAATCACTTGGTGTAATCACCATTTCCCAATTTTAAAATTCATTCTAAAACTCTTTTCCTCACATGTCAAACCTTAGTTAGGAGCAAGATCATTAAGAAGTAGTATTTTAACATGAAATGGTAGTACATCAGTTACACTAAATTTAGTGAAAGGAATCCATCGTTCTTTGAAGGTTCACCTCAATTTTCCAAGGTCCCAAAACTTGGATGTGATCTCATTATGTCATTATATTTCTCATAGTTTTCAAGTCATACTATACAGTACATTACCACATAAAGATGGGTGAAAAATCTAAGTGATAACATTTTTGAAGTTCTTAACTTTATGATGTTGCTAAAGAAGTTGAGGTTCTTAGGCATAAATTAATTCAAGAATAGCTTCATCAATAGTAAAAGTGGGAAGAGGACCATACTACTCAACATCTTCTTAGATATTAAAAATTTGATTACCATTGAAATCATATTCAAAATGTATCTGACATATATTTATGGCCTTGGCATTTAATGTAATCTTAGGAGTAAGAGGAGTAGATTGATCAGATGAGATTTGTGTATCATTAGTTTCTTTGATAGGGTAAGAATCAGATGTAATGATGGGATCTATAGGTAGTAGAGAATATGTAATAATTTATGAAGGTTCAAAAGTTAGGATTTATTTGACCACCTAAGGAGTATCAATAAATGGGGAATCAATGGGAGGTACATGACCATCAGGAGGTAATTAAAAATCTATAGAAATAATGTGAACATATTGGTTGAAATCATGTATTTGAGCTAAATTTTTTTTATAATGCTGAACATCCAAGTCTTAAGATTAAGCTTAGGCCATGATGTATTTATCATCATAAGTTGGAGAAATGGTACATGCTTGAGACTCAGGGGGAGTTTTAGAAGGTGAAATTATGAGATCATTGAACTTATGTGGATACATGATTAGAGGATCTTGGAATAATTTTACCACTCCATAATAATTGAATATGAATGTGTCTTATGGGTAAGAAGGTTCTTGAGCATTGCATGGTGGGGGAAAATTAGTGATCTCATCAATGAGAGGAATAATTTGATCATGAGGTAATAAAGAGGGAGGAAGGCACTTTGAGATATAAGTAGGTAGCTTAGTAGTGTTTCAAGTATGTTTCAAGTCAGTATATTCATCATCATCTGAATCAGCAATAGTGACCTGTAAGTCTAGATTGATGTTGATGAATTTAGGCAAGTGAACAATATTGATTGTAGGAATGGTAGTAATGCTTTTGATATTTCATATTGGGAAGTTTAAGAATCCAAGGTTTGTAATCAGCCTCATGCTTATACCATTTGTAATTATGTATGAATTTAATGCATTGGCTATCATAAAAAGTGATGGCCCTCATTCTATGAGTCTAAGGGTGACTGGAGAGTATATCATAAGATAAGGGCAAATCAAGGACCATAAGTTTAGTTAGAATGATCTTAGGTATAATTATTATGTAGAGAAAAATATAACCAAGTATATTTTGATTATTTTTATCAAATCCATGATAGGTGAGGTGGGTTTTCTTGAGATGATCCTTATTATAGATAGGTTGTTAGATGAGACATAAAGATGTCACATTAATACCAGACCCTTCATCAACTAAAAATTTATGAATAAGGGTAATATTAATGGTTATTTTAATTAATAAGGGTGGATAATCATTTTATAAAAGTATTTTATCATTAATTGTGTCTTCTTTAATAAATTAAATACATGATTTGGAAGAAGAACAAATGGATTCAATGGTATGCATGTTGGTAGGTTGAGGCTCAATATAGGGTGGTTCTTCATCTATAGAAGATTGATATTAAATTTATTTTAATTTTTGTATAAATTGGAGGTATGTACTAATTCCATAAGTGGAATATTGAAAGGCATGGATTTAAGTTCTTTCAGAAAGTTTTAATGGGATTTAGAAGAACTATTACAAGGTTTGGAAGGTAAGGTATATTTGGAAGGAATGAAAGTTATTGGGAGTTTAGAAGAAGGGGGTGGTTCCTCATGGGATTATAAAGATAAATGAGTGGTTTTAGTATATCTTAGAGGTTGTTCTTACAAATATGGTTTCTTAAGTTTTATGATAGTATCTTTGTGAGTTGGTTTGTAATGATAGTTGACCTTATCTGCATTAACATATTGAGAATTATTATAATATTAGTCATAATCAACATCAATAACACAAAAATCCTTGGTATTTTTTTGATGATTAGATGTGGGAAAATATTTTTGGTTATTATAAGAAGAAGCTTTAGGAGCTGGTCATTTTTGGGAAGTAGTTTTGTACTCTTGATGATGGAGTTAGATCATGACTTCATGATTGAAGGAATCACCAAGCATATGGGAGACAAAATTTAGTAAGCCCTTAATAAGTTTCATGGGAATGACCAATGTCAGCATGGAACCAACAAAATTAATTAGGGTCATACAATTTAGGAGGATTATTAGGATAAGTAAAGGGTATAGAGGGCGATAAGAATTATCTCATTTATTGCACAATTAGTGGTATGTGAGAAGATGGGGGAGTGTTAGCTTTGGAAACTTTGGGTTTGGTTTGAGGAGTATTTTTAGTGGTGGCATTCATAAAATTTTGAAAATATACTTTAATGAATTTGGTATTATGTTTGAATTTCTTCATGAGAAAGTCTTGACGTTTGTCTTGGTCAAGAACTTCATTAAGCATTTGAGGAGAAAAAGTTTGAACCTTATATTGAAGAGAAGGAGTTAAATTAGCTATAAAGAGTTTGAACAAATCATCATCAATCATGTTATGTCTAGCCTTATAGTCTATATATTTATTAAGGATTAACATTTACAATAGGTAGTTTACTTTGGTAAATAGTAATTATACTATTACCTAAGCTAAATTATGTTGTTTGGTGTGTTATTGTTGTGAATAACAACAATAATATATGGGTGGATATTATATAGTTTAAAAGTTGTTTGTTGAGTGATTTTAGGGATTGGAACATCCCAAATTATATGATATATGTCTCCTATATATTTTTATGGGGTTGGTTATATTATTAGAGAGAGTGAATAATATAACAGTAGTTTGGGTTGAATAAATAATTTTGTGTTCAACTCTCTTATGCAATTTATTTGTGTAGACTCTAATAAAATACAATATCAGTATCAGAGCATATTCATTCCTATTCTTATAATGAAGTCTTGAACTAATAAAAGGGTAAATCTATGATCTTTTTCCCCAATGGATGAGATGTTGATTATGAGTGGTCTTCTCCATGTTTTATGCATTATACTACATCTCATGATTTTCACATGCGTTTATGTGCATTGAATGATTATATCAATGACTAACTTGAATTTTCATGGCACCATTGCATGTAAGTGTTCCATACACCATCAAATTTATCTTTGTACATTCCATTTTCTATATCCATGTGTATCCATCATTCTATGCCTTATAATTTTGAATCATGCATTTGACTGACATTATCTTCACATTTGATTAATCACACATTATATGCATTTAATTCACTGAGTTTCACTTCCATCAATTATGCACTCTTCATAAAATCATTTTTTAGGAAGATCTATCCAAATATATTTACATTCTACACTTTTTATATTTATTGTTTCAAATGTATATAAGTTGACATTCCATCTAAAAATCTATGAAATATTTCTTGAGAATTTACACATTGCCTTGATTAAATCGATGTGGACTGATCTAAATATCACATGTATTAGCTCAAGCATTGGATTTGTCATGCCAACATATCAAAGCTTTCAAGTAGACCAAATATCCTCCTCATCATGAGATCCACTATTCATGGTATAACAGTGTAGATTCTCTCATACTAGTGAGCCTACTATACAAAATCAATGATTTGCATAGTCAATCATCCATTAGGCAAACTTGTATGAAAATTGAGGAGTTTTTTGAGTGGATGAAAAAGTCTACATGATTTTATATTTGTATCAAGTCATATTTAGGTTAGTCTTAAAAATATTTAATGTTAAGTTTATTAGGTTCAAAATTGGGTATATTTTTAAAGATTTTGTAATTTAATATTTTGTTAGTTAATGTTTCTAGGGTCATATCTAGTAGTAATCTTGTCCAAGTGCATTATCAAAAGCATGTTCAAAATATTTTAGTCATTATCTTATTATATAGTTTTAGTAATAAATTTTAGTTCATATTTTATATGTCAAAACAATGGGAGTGGAGTTATGTACAATGGTCTAGTCATGAGTTTTGAAAAAGCCACATTTTTAAAAGCTTAAATAGTATTTTAGAGTACATTATTTTATGTCAAAAGAGTCAAGTCAAAAAATTTGAAGTATCCATATGTCAAAAAACTCAAAGTCATTTAGGCATAGTTTTCATATAGAGCCATTATCAAAAATTATAAAATATAAAAATATTTGCCTCATAGACACATTTTCACTTGTACATGATGTCCAGATTATGGGTGGTATTTCTCCTTAAAATCTTCATACAATCAAGCTTCATCGACACATGTGTTAAGTAAGCAAATTCACTTACTAGAGGATAAAGGAAATGGAGGATAGAGGTTTTATATCCTCTCATCAATCACCAATGATGGGGCTCAGATGATTTGGTGACATTTTTTGTGTGGTATGTTTTTTCATTTTTTAGTCTGGTGTGTGTTTTGCCAAATTGGTTAATGCCAAGGACATTTATTCAATGGTAGCAAAAATTTTCTATGTTATTTTTTTATGGCTGGAAACAAACATTAAAAAAGGCTACATAATATGACAATAAGAATTTATTCCTTATAATATTTCATTTTATAGTATTGTGTGTGTTTTCATTCCCCTACTAGATTGGAGAAAAGGAGATTGTATATATCATGGATTGTGGCACTAATTGTGATACTTATTTATGAATATGATTGGCCAATGAAATGTGCATTGCATTCATGTGGAGTAAATGTGGGATGCATTATTTGCATATTAGTGGTCATGTGCAACAATATACAGATAACAAGATTCAAATAGTAGTATGTATAACTAAAATTATGTATTTGCATATGATTTTGTTTGGGCCAGTTCTTAAAATATGTACATTATCACCATGTAAACACTAAGGGGGGATTATTAAGGATTATCATTTACAATAGGTAGTTTACTTTGGTAAATAGTAATTATACTATTACCTAAGATTATATTTTTGGTATGTTATTATTGTGAATAACAACAATAATATACGAGTAGATATTATATAGTTTGGAGGTTATTTATTGAGTGATTGTAGGGATTAGAGCATCCCCAATTATAGGATATATGTCTCCTATATATTTTTATGAGGTCACTTGTATTATTTGTGAGAGTCAATAATATAATAGTAGTTTGGGTTAAAGAAATATTTATATGTTCATCTCTCCTATGTAATTTATTTGTGTAGACTCTGATAAAATACAATAATATTTCCATCATTTGATAAAATCATGAGCTGATTTGGTGGGATATTTCTTAGCATTAATGAAATGGCTAAGGCAAATTTTGGGAAGGTCATTATATTGAAACTTTTTAACTAGAGGATTGAATAAATAATCAAGTTACCAAATGGAATGCTAGGGAAGTTGGTTGTACCATTATAAAACATCTTTAGTGAATGATTTATCTATAATTTTAGTTATGGAAAAATTATTAGTTTGGATCCACTCTTTATAAAGATTTCCAAATGATTTGAGAAAGGATACATGGTCTTTGGTCCCATCATACTTGATAGTTGGAGATATATTACCAATATCAATAGAGATGATGGAAGGAAGTAAAGGCTCATTTTGGATATTTTGAATCAATGTACTATTCATGATAGGTTGAGGAATAACATTCTAGAGGCATCTCTAAGAGGTGGAGGAATAAAATTTGGATTGGCTTGAGGATTGAGAACTAGAGGTTGATTAGCCATATTGATCAAATGACATTGTAATTACATCATTTGATAGGTGTTATAAGTTTGCATTATGTTCATTTTTTGTATGACTTGTGCAATAAGTTTATTCATATAAATTTTTGGATTGGTGTTTTTAGGATAATTCCTCAAATTGATATTAGGGGGAGGTTTGTTAGAAGGTATATTACCAGTGACATTATTAGATATACTTGTGTTAATTACTCCCATATTAGATTGAAACTATTGAATATGAGAATTGTCTTGATAGGTAAAAAAGGATCAAATCCATGTAATTCATCATGAGGTGTGAATTTTAACCATGTTAAAATCCACAAATGAAGGAGGGGAAGAGGTGCTCCAAGAGTGAGGGTTTTCTTAGGAGGTAAAGAAATGGAGAAAAGAATACCCCATACAGTGTCTAAATGGATTTAAGTTGTCCAAGAAGATTCTAATAGGGGATTTCATGATGTTTTGAAGAAAGGAATATAATTCTAAGGAGATAGATAAATGAAGAACTAAGTTGGCTGGATAGAAAATCAAGTTTAGTAATCAGATACAAGGTTGACTGGGTTGAGTGTGTATTGCTAAAAATGGAGCTAATAAGATTACAAAGTCAACTAGGTCAACTTAGTACTATTATAAAAAAGGTAAATAAGTATATAGGGTCAACTAGGTTAACTTAGTACTATAAACTCACAGGTAGAAGAGAGTACAGGGTCGACTAGGTTGACTTAATACTATAGATAGAGAGAAACATAGTCTATAAGAGGCTGTGTTGAATAGAATGATAATATGCTAAAAATAGGGAAGGATGTTGAAAAGTAATTTGAAGAAAGAAATATAATCAAACACATAAATAATTAGATCAATGAGAATGATCCAATTAGGGCACATAACACAAAACCTTATACCAATGTTGGCCAATGCAAGTTTTTTTAATACAACACACAATTATCAAAGAGCAAGCAATCAATTAAAAAATAAATGCTAAGTGATCATCCTAAGTGTTGTTAGATTATTATAAAATGTTATTTTTAAGTGTGATAGGGAAGTTGGCTTAAAATATGGAATTAAAAATCTATCTATTGATGCTTTCAAGTGTTGGAAATATTGTCATTGATGTCAAAGGTCTAGCATTATTGATGATAAAGTCCCCATTGTATTTAATGTTGTTTGTAATAAATATATCTTGGATAATATGAGTTAATATTTATTTAATAATAAAAAATATATTTTTGGTTGCATATGAGACAAAAGAAGGGCTCATAAAGAAGTCAAAGAGCCACGGGGTAAAGACAAAAGAAGGATGGGATGCATTTTCCCATGAAGAGTCCTCTTGGGGAATACCAAGAGTCACCAAGTGAAGAAAAAAGAGTAAGGGTGAAATGTATCATGAAAGGAAACTTTAAGGAATATGAAAAGTCACCAAGATGAGGACAAAAGATGGAAGGACATTTTTCGTCATGAAGGATTACCACATTGACTTTTCAAAGGCTTGAATATGAAGGGTCATCCAAGATTGGTGCCATTTTCCATGAGGATTGAAGGGTCACAAAAGGGAAAGGACAAAGGTCATTTGGAAAGCTATAAATAAAGGCTTGAGAAGCCATTTGTAATAAGGTTGAGAGTGGTTGATTTGATATTGTAATATCTAGCTTAGAAGAGCAATTGTGAGAGATGAATAGTATTTGTTATATCTAGCTTAGAAGAGCAAAGGTGAGAGAGAGGAAATAGGTGTTGTATTGAACAATCATTTTTTGAGATAGAAACATTGAGAGATAGGTGTGTGGTATACACAAAGGGGTTGGTGCTCCTGTGGGTAGGTGCTCATGAATTATTGTTGGGTTGGTGCTTGACAAAGGGGTTGGTGCTCCTGTGGGTTGGTGCTCATGAATAGTTGTTGGGATGGTACTCGGCAAAGGGTTTTGAAGCTCCTAATGGTTGGTTCTCATGAATTATAGTTGGATTGGTACTCAAAAAAGGGGTATAGTGCTCTTATGGGTTTTTTATCATGAATATACTTGAGATTATTCTCCATGGTTTTTCCCACATTGGTTTTCCACGTTATGTCTGGTGTCTCTCTCTATCTTGTGTGATGTTTATTGTTTGATTTTTATTGCATATATTGAATGTTTGATTAAGTGAAATTTGATAAAGGGAAAGTTTTAATAAGATATATAATATACTGATTCACCCCCCCCTCTTAGTATATTTTGTGCTTAACAATCGGTATCAGAGTAGGTTCTTATTTGAAAAAGTTTTACAACTTGAAGGTAGATTAGGAAAGCATAAGATGGCCATGCATAAATGTGGCTCTGCAAGCAAAAGAATAGTTGATCAAGAAGAAGAAGAGGATGAAGCTGAAGTGAATATGGAAGGAGAACTCATGTGTGCCTTAGAAGAGTTGAAAATTGTTGAAAAGAAAAATCAAAGATTGAAGCATCAAATCAAGAAAATGAAAAGGAGTCAAAGGAGATAATTGAATATCTACAAGGGCACTTTGAAGAAGCCAAGAAAAATGAAGAAGCTCTAATGGCATAGTTGGAAATATCAAGAAAAGAATGTGAAAAGTATGTTACTGAAATTGCCTCTTTAAAAGAAGAGATTGAGAAAGCAGTCAATAATAAAATAGTCAATGATTCAAAATTTGAGAATATCACTAATATGTTGAATAATATATTAGAAAGCCAAAAGGAAATATCAAATAAGATAGGTATCAATTTTGAAAAGAAGAAGAGCTATGTTGAAGCTCTTACAAATAAAGAAACAAGAAGGGAAGGAGTGAATAATACAGAGGACAAAGAAGGCTGGAAGGAACAAAGCTATAAAAGGCAATCATGTCAAAGATTCACAAATAGATCCTATTTTTATGGTTACTATTTTTATTGTAATGGATATGGTCATAAGAAATTAGAATGTAGAAAAAGAGCTAACAATCTCAAAAATAAGGAAAAGGAAGGTCATGTAGAGTTAAGCAGAAGCTATAACTCTTTTGTTCCTCTATCAAGCTTTGATGAAGAGACCATAATTTGTTACAAGTTTAACAACTTTAGACACATAGCTTGGTATTGTAGAATTTTGTTCGAGTCAGTCAAGAAGGACTAGAGTTTTAGGGCTCCATTCATCAAGAAAAAGGTTCAGACATGGCATAAGAAACAATCTGAAGGTTTTATGTTGGTCCAGACAGCTTTGCATGCAAGAAATGAAGAAAAGCCATGGTTTATTGATAGTGGATGTTTGAGGCACATGACAAGAGACAAGAGAAAGTTCATAACCTTAAAGAAGATCAATGGTGGCACAGTGAAATTTGGAGACAATACTACTGCCAAAATTGCCGAAAAAGGTACACTAAATTTAGATAATGGTAGAACTAAAACTAAAAATGTTTTATATGTAGAAGGTCTTAAGCATAATATTTTGAGTGTAATTCAAATGTGTGATTAGTGGCACACACTAAAGTTTTATGCAGAAGGTTGTGAAATTAGAAGAAAAGATTTAGATGTATTGATTGCAGATGCTCAGAGAATAGGTAATAACTTATATATGTTATCAGACATCAAAGGTCAAAAATTTTGTTTGAGTCAGATTGAAGAAAGTTGGCTATGGCAAAAGAGAATGAGGCAAATAAATTTTGACAATCTTGTCAAAATTTGCAAAAAGCAAGCAATCAAGAATCTTCCAAAGATCACAAAGCCATCTAACATGCTTTGTGGACCTTGTCAGCATGGGAAGTAGGCTAGAAGGCAGTTCAAAACAAAAGAGTACTCAACCACTTAGATGTTAGAGCTTATTCACACTAATCTATGTGGACCTATGAGGACTCAAAGTAATCAAGGTGATAAATATTTCATGTTGCTTATTGATGATTTTTCACGTATGACTTGGTTAATGTTTTTAAAGAAAAAATTAGAAGCTTTTAGACAGTTCAAAGCATTCAAAGCATTAGTTGAGAATGAAACTAATCTAAAGATTAAGTGTCTAAGATCAGATCGAGGAAGAGAATTCATGTCAGATCAATTTATTGAGTTTTGTGAAGATCATGAAATAAAGAGACAGTATTCAACAGCCAAAACTCCATAACAAAATGGAGTAGTTGAACGAAAAAATAGAACAGTTTAGGAGATGGTGAGGACAATGCTAAATGAATCAAAGATAGCAAATAAATATTGGAGAGAGGTAGCTGGTACAATAGTGCATATTCAGAATAGAGATTTATTTAGAGTCAATAGCGACAAGACTCCTTATGAGCTATGGAAAGACAAACCAGCAACAGTTGATTGTTTTAGATTTTTCGGTAGCAAATGCTTCATAGAATCGATGAAAAACTTGGTAAGTTTGAATCCAGAGTAGATGAAGGTATATTTCTTGGTTATTCTTGCAAAATTAAATCTTATAAATGTTATAACAAAATAACCAAGAATTTTTTTGAAAGTGTAAGTGTCATGATAGAAGAAGATGGAACACAAAAGATCAGTGATCTAGTAGACATTCTTGAAATCATTGAAGAGGAAGGCTTTGAAGAATCAGATGAAGATGAGGAAAAGGAGAAGGAGAAAAAGGGCACCAATACTCCATCCAAATATGTTCAAAAAAATCATAATGAAAGTGACATCATCAAGGATATAAAAGAAGGAATTCACACCAAAAGAATGATGGTAAGTGAATCTAAACAGTTAATTTCTCTTTGTTATTTAAAATTCAGCCTAGAAATTTTTTAGAAGCTAAACATGATGAGCATTGGGTTAAGGCTATGGATGAAGAATTAAATCAGATAGAAAAGAATGATACTTGGGAATTAGTGCCTAGACCAAAAGATCACAATGTGATAGGAACAAAATGGGTTTATAGAAATAAGTTGAATGAAAATGGAGAAGTAACCAAAAATAAAGCAAGATTAGTATGTAAAGGATATGCTCAGATTGAGGGAATAGATTTTGAAGAAACTTTTGCATCGGTAGCAAGGTTAGAGGTAATTAGAATGTTTCTTGCATATGCAGTATTTAAAAATTTCAAAGTATTTTAGATGGATGTCAAATCTGCCTTCCTAAATGGGAATGTTGAAGAAGAGGTCTACATTGAGTAGCCTATGGGGTTTACTCTCTTGAATATTAGTAATCATGTATGCAGATTGTAGAAAGCATTGTATGGATTAAAACAAGTTCCCAGAGCTTGGTATGCAAGACTTGATAAGTACCTGTAAGATTAAGGATTCAAGAGAGGATTTGCTGATAGTAATCTTTACATCAAAATAGAAGGTGAGCATCAGTTGATTGTTGTGGTATATGTTGATGATATCATTTTTGGAGGAAATATTGAAAAGATGACAAAAGAATTTTTTGATAGAATGCAAAAAGAATTTGAGATGTCTATGCTTAGAGAATTATCATTTTTCTTAGGATTACAAATATTTCAATCAAATAAAGGAATTTTTATAGCTCAAACTAAATATGCCAAGGAAATGTTGAAGAAATTTGGTTTTGAGGATTGTGTATGAGTTGGCACACCTATGTGTATAGGAAATAAGGTGAGCAAGGATGAAGATTCACCTATTATAGATCAATCTTTGTATAGATCTATGTTTGGTAGTCTTTTATATTTGATAGCATCAAGACCAGACATCATGCATGCAATAGGTATGGTTGCAAGATATCAGTCATCTCCAAGAGATAGTCATGTTTAATTGGTGAAAAGAATATTCAGATATATACATTGGATTATGGATTATGGTATCCCATAGGTAAAGATTTCACTTTAGTTGCTTATACAGATTCAGATTGGGAAGGGTGCTTAGATGACAGAAAGAGTACAAGTGGAGGAGATTTTTTTCTTGGTGATAGCTTAGTATCATGGCTAAGCAAGAAACAAAACTCAGTATCACTTTCTACAGCTGAAGCAAAATATATTGCAGTAGTATTGTGTTGTACTCAAGTGCTTTGGATGAAGCAAACTTTGGAAGATATCAAGGTAAAGTATAATGAACCTATTTCTATTTTTTTGTGATAACACAAGTGCTATAAATATTTCAAAAAATCCAGTAATGCATTCAAGAACAAAACATATTCCCATTAGATATCACTTCTTGAGAGAGCAAGTTGCAGATCAATAGGTTAAGTTGGAATATATTAGTACTACAGAGTAGATTGTAGATATTTTTACAAAGGCACTACCAAAAGACACATTTGAGTATCTACAAGACAAGTTGGGAGTAATTTCCCTTACTTCCTGCCATTGAGGTTTAGCATCAGTTGAAGGGAGCTAAGTGTTAGCTCCAAGTAGACCCTTTGCCATTGATGTCAAAGGGGGAGAATAATAGGTATAAGTACAAGTGCAAAAATAGGTATAGGGAATAGGTACAAGTTACTACAGTAAGGGGGAGTTACTATATGTTTTCATATGACAGTATGTGCAGGTGATAAGATGTGGAAGTTTCAAGATTGAGGTTGCCATCAATGACAAAGGGGGAGATTGTTGGAAATATTGTCATTGATGTCAAAGGTCTAGCATTATTGATGATAAAGGTCCCATTACATTTAATGTTGTTTGTAATAAATATATCTTGGCTAATATGAGTTAATATTTATTTAATATTAACGAATATATTTTTGGTTACATATGAGACAAAAGAAGGGCCCATAGAGAAGTCAAAGAGCCACAGGGTAAAGATAAAAGAAGGATGGGATGCATTTTCCCATGAAGAGTCATCTTGGGGAATACCAAGAGTCACCAAGTGAAGACAAAAGAGTAAGGGCACAATTTCTCATGAAGGGACACTTTAAGGAATACGAAAAGTCACCCAGATGAGGACAAAAGATGGAAGGACGTTTTTGGTCATGAAGGGTCACCACATGACTTTTCAAAGGCTTGAATATGAAGGGTCATCCAAGATTGGCACCATTTTCCATGAGGATTGAAGGGTCACAAAGGGGGAAGGCCAAAGGTTATTTGGAAGCTATAAATAAAGGCTTGAGAATCCATTTGTAATAAGGTTGAGAGAGGTTGATTGGATATTGTAATATCTAGCTTAGAAGAGCAATTGTGAGAGATGAATAGTATTTGTTATATCTAGCTTAGAAGAGCAAAGGTGAGAGAGAGGAAAGAGATGTTGTATTGAACTATCATTTATTTAGATAACAACATTGAGAGATAGTTGTGTGGTATACACAAAAGGGTTGGTGCTCCTATGAGTTAGTGCTCATGAATTGTTGCTAGGTTGGTGCTCAGCAAAGGGGTTGGTGCTCCTATGGGTTGGTGCTCATGAATAGTTACTAGGATGGTGCTCGGCAAAGGAGTTTGAAGCTCCTGTGGGTTAGTGCTCATGAATTGTAGCTGAGTTGGTACTCGGCAAAGGGGTATGGTGCTCCTATGGGTTGTTTCTCACAAATATACTTGAGATTGTTCTCCATGGTTTTTCCCACATTGGGTTTCCACATTATATCTGGTGTCTCTCTCTATCTTGTGTGATGTTTATTGTTTGAGTTTTATTACATATCTTGAATGTTTGATTAATTGGAATCTGATAAAGGGAAATTTTTAATATGATATATAACATATTGATTCACCCCCCCCTCTCAGTATATTCTATGCTTAACATCAAGATATTTAGCCTGAAAGGGATCTATGTTGGTAATGGTATTGTCTTGGTGTTGAGGCTTACCCCCTCACTTCACAATCCTATAATGATAAGGGTGTTAGGTGATTTTCCAATATATACCATTAACCATGTGTTTATACTTGGCCAAAAAACTAATTTTGCCTCCCTTTTGATGATGAAATACAAGTAGGTAGGCCTTGGGAAGATAATTAATGCATTTTGAATATTCTATGATTTGGTAGTGTGCACAAAAAGAGAAAAATAATGCAACTAAATGGTAATTTATAAAAAAAAAACTTAATTAGACTATGTGAGATAATATAAACATGTAAACAACTAAAAATTAAAGTATGAATTAATTAATAGAAAATAGTTATTAATTCCCAAATTAAGAATGTTATGGAGTTGGTTTAGATGACATTGTATGTAAATAGTATAGAATAGAGTTGATTAGGTGGCTACTATTTTGTAGAAGTAAGAGTCTTTAAGAACTAAGTTGACCAAGTTGACTTTGTTTTTTAGATATAATATAGGCTATAAAACTAAGTCAACCAATTCAAATTAGTTTATTGTAAAATTGTACTTTTAAAGACTAAAAACTTGCACAAAATAGAATTATAATGAATTGATAGAGAGAGAAAGAGAGGAACCTTGATGGGTTAGAAGATGATGAGGATTTCAAAATTTCTATTACATTTCCTTTAATGATGCTTACAATTTTTTCAAACTAAGTTTATTGATTTGACCTAGTTCTATAAAACCCTATTTATTAAAGTAAGATAAGATGACTAAGTTGACTTGCATGACTTAGTTTGTTGTTTTGGATGATGACTGGAAGACTAAGTTGATTTGTTCAACATAGTTTGTTATCTAGATGCTAACTAAAAGACTAAGATGACCTATTGACATATTTTTTTATTTGGGACTAAATAAAATTACTATGTCAACATGTCTGATTTAGTAACCTATATCTAATGCCTACACAAAAAGAATAATGCCATTTTGACATGACTATGTGTTAAACCTGCACATAAAAGTTATAATTATACTAGCCTAGTTGATATCGTATCAAAAATATAGAAAAATAATATAATTATAGAAATGAAATCATGACACAAAACCTAAAAGGGTTAGATTCATGTTGGGTTCACCAGAATGTATGCAATGGGAAATATAACAAGTCTACAAATCAATCCTAGTTCGAAGATGATAGATCTTATATACACTTCTGATTAGGGATACATTAGATAATCAGGATCATGACCAATATAGATCTACTAGACCTATTCAAGTGATCTCTTACCATAATAATATCACTAGGGAGGGTTCCAATGCCTATAGTCAATCAAAACTATGCAATAACCCTAACTAGGTCCTATGTTTTAATATTCACTAAACTAATAACAAGTAAAGAAAAATCTAATCTAGTGTCACCAAATCTTGTGGTATAAAATGGGGTTAGTAAACAAACAAATTAAACATGCATAAGAGAATCCTATTTAATCTATGTATAGGTAAAACCCTAATGTATGGAGAGAGCAATATATTCAAAATACATTAATTATGCTACTTCTATCTACTAAAGAGAGGATCAAAGTTAGAGATACTTACCTAAAAGATGAACCCATTGAGACTCAATCTCTCCCTTGGCCAAAGGTTCTTTGTAATAAGTCATTGTGGTTTTTAAGGGTCACTAAAAAATGGTAAAGCATCCAAGACTTTTGTACAAGGCTAGATTCTTCTTCAAGTAGAAACTCTAAGCTAAGACTCCTCAAGTAGAATGGCAAAAGAGTAGATTGTAAAAAAGTACAAATGAATAATTAACTCTTTTTATAGCTCTAATAGTGGAAAATTTTGATGTGTTTATATAGGCATATATATAGACACCTAAATTTGGTCATTGATAACCTCCAACCAGGCTTTTGACCAATTTCTACCTAAAATACACAATTTGGCCTAAAAACATGCTAAATGATGTGAAATTGCCATATTCAAGTGCTGATTTTTCCTAGAGTATCATTAAATGGGGCAATGAAATTTATGGGCCAACTAACTTTAATCAGATCATTTTGAGTCAAAATTTTAATTTTTCACCTAGGTGTTTTGGATTTCTCTTTCCTATCAAATATTTTGCATAAGACATGTGTCTTTATTATTTGTTGTTGGTAACATCATAAATGTGATAATGGATTTAATGCATCTGACATCACCTTCCAATTCTAATCCAGTCAAATTTTAGACCAATAACAAGGCATTCTAATCAATTTGAGTAATTTGTGCACAAGGTGCTTAATCATGCTTAAGATCTAATTAACCCAAATCAAGGCCTAATTAAGAATTTCATGGAAACTTGTTGAAAACTTATTTTTTTAAATGGATATTGAATATCTACATCATCAGGTGACCTCATTTCTTGGGAAGACATTCCTAGGCCATAAATGCCATAACTATCAAGATTTATGCCTCCCATGCCTCATCAAATCCCTCCATGCCTCTTAATTGCTTCTCTATCCCAAATATTGTTGAGCCTATTTATCAATTTTAATTTCATAATTGGATTAATCCTTATCCACACATCTCAATCATGAGATGGATGGTTTAGGTTGATTCTAGTCATTTGAAAAAATCTATAAATAGAGAGGCCATGAACATCATTTCTAAGTTATTTTGGTGCAAAGTTATTATGCTCAAATATCTTCAAAAGGATTGATAATGCAAAGTTATAATGCTAAATTGATTCCAAGCCAAGCCAAGCCATAAGCCAAAGGTGCCAAGGAGAGGTTGAGGTAGACAAGCTTCCATTGCCAAGGACTTTATGAGCACAAGCCGAGCAAGCCACTATAACAAGAATTTTAGAGCATTTAAGGAAGGTAAAAGAGGTTTTATTTTGCATTTTAGTTGTGTATTTTATTCATGTTCTTAACCAAGCTCTCCCTAGGGTCTAGGCTTAGAGATTTTATGCCAGTTAGTATGTTTCTTTCATTTTGTTTTCATTTTGAAACTAACACCATACTAACCATCCTCTCTTGAGTCAAATTCTTAGATCCACATATGGCATGCCTAGTGGGACTAGATGCATCCCACACATGAAAAAGATCATTTTACAGCTTTAAAATATTCATTTAGACCCTTAAAACTCTTGTAAATTGATTTTCTAAATTGATTTTTTCATTTTTGTTTGCCATATGTTTACACAGTAACCAACATTGGCTAGTAAAATTGACATCAGTTGCATAGCTTAACCGATGTTAGTTAGTAAAATTAACATCAGTTGGATAACTGACATTGGTTATAAAATATAACCATCATTAGTTATATAAACCAACATAGGTCACTATTTTTTTCTTAAAACATAGACCTAAGAGCTCTTTTCCTAAAGTTCATTATTTCAAACTAAAAAGAGATTCAAGTCTAAAGGAGATGATAACATTTTTGTTGTAGGACCAAGCTTTAAATTTGCTAAAAACATGTTTTAGATTACCTTTTGCATGCCTAAAAATCAATTAAGAACTTTGTTTTAGTGTTTAACAAAAGAATTTAGATGTTTATGGTGAATGTTTTCAAAGTTACGACTAAGACCAAGGGGTCAAATGAACACCACCTCACTTTCCCTTTGGGATTAAAAATGAACTCACCTTTTCAAATCTTTTTGTATTTACTTAGTTGTTTAGATTAAATTTTATTTGAAAAAAATAGGGATGTTGCATGTATGTTCTTCCATTTGTCCCCTTTAGGGAACCCTTGGAATCAAAATCGCCATTCCTATTACAAGTAGCCTAGTTCAATGCTTATAAAGAGATTCATCTAAAGCACTCCACAAAAACTCATCAAAGTTTGGGTGACCTTGAAAATGACCCTACAGTATTTCTACTTTCATGCTTTCTTTATTTTTATACAAACTTAGCTTGTGAGGGGGACTTCATCACCTCACATGAGTTCTTTAGGGAAGCTTTGACCCAAGGTTTCACCTCCTAGAGTTGACTTCATTTGGCTCCTAATTAGAGTTATACATGGGACGTAGTGGCACTTTGGACATCATACTACATTGAGTGAATAGTGAGATGTAGTGGTTGCAAAAGGACTAGACATTTTTACAACAAGCCAAAGGCTATGAACCCAAAATCCATGCTTTTATTTTGAATTTTTTTGTGTGAAATTCATTGTGTAATTTCTTCCCCTAGATCATTCAAAAACTTGTTAGATTTTAGACAAATCCCTACTTACCACAGAAATATTGTTTGTATAAGGTGTGACTCAAGGTCCATGTCATAGTACTATCATTTGAGATAAGGGAGGTGTAAAAACCCTACTATCTAATGTGCATTTAATTTTGGATGAACACTTAAAATCCTCTCAAATGATGTATATTGATAGATTCCAACAATACCAAGAAACCTTATCAATTTAAGATCTAAGAGTGATTAACTAGTTGGTCTTATCTTAGATTAAAGTCTTTTTTGAATTCAAAAATGGGTGTAAAAAAACAATCCAAACTAGATACATAGTCCTAATTTTCCTTTAAACAAAGAGGCATTATGTTTCCCGCATGAGATCATCAATTTTCCTTGTTCAAAGTTCATCAAAAGCTTGAGAGTCATATCATCCACTTTGGCATATTATACTACCCAATTGAGTCTAGACCTTTACCAAAGTTGTTTAAGTCATTCACTTATAATCTAAATTAAAAATTTCACTGTTACAAGTTCATAAGGTTGATGTGTTAAGTGGGTTCATCATTTACACTAAACTTGAGGGAACTTAGGTTTAATTTTCAATTTGGGTTGAAGGTCATTCAAGACTCATAATTCTTATCATCACTTGATAGACTTAAGCCATTTTGTGTCAAACACTTACACTTTGAGTCTATACACCACAACATTTTGAGTCAAGAAAACTAGGGTTATGTTGTCAAATTTGTGGGAAATTGTCTTTGCCTTAGAATGTTTTTGAAATAAATTTTTTTATCACACCTTTTTGGTAGTATAGAATCATTATGCTGCCCAAAACATTTCAAATATTACCTCATAGACCATCTTGCATAGAGTTTAAATTTATTCCTATATTTTCATACCATCCAAGTGTACTTTTATGATCCTTTGTCTAAAGCACAATTATACCATTGACTTTTGTCTAGCTTATTTTATCAAAATAACCAAGTTTTATGCCATTTTAAATGAGAAAATAAACTATTTCTAAAGTGCCTTTTGTTTCATACCTTATACCTAGTTGATCAAGTTCATGTCCAAGAATCAAATGCCTAGTGTTTATTAGAAGTGTTTCAAATCCATTAGATTAAAACTTTCATCTATTTCAAAGCTTATCTTTTGATTCCATTTGGCTAAGAGTCCTAGCTCATGCCTTGTTTGAGCCTAGATTTTGACACCACATTTTGCCAAAAGACCTAGCAACTTTTATATTTTTAGATTAGACTGATTTAAAACACTTCTACCTAAGAGTTTGGCATTTTGATTTTCAGTCCATTTACTTTCTTATCTTTTTGTGAACAGTGAAATGTTAGATACTTCACGCTAGCTTGTTTCTCACAAATCTTTACATAAACCTTTTGATCCTTTTGATAAATCTAGACCAAGTTGGAACATCATCTATTTTAGACATTGTCCTTTTTAGAGTTTGTAGAACTCTTTGACCTTTTATCATAAAACATTGACTATGGATCCCAACATGTATTCCTACACTCATAGTGGACTCATGTACAATCTAGGGATTAGTAATGTAGTTACGTAAGAAGAAATTGTGCAAGACCCCTATGCAAATAATATTGCTTATGAGATAGATTCTTATCCCTCTTATAATACTCAATCAAGGGCAAAAAATGTTCCACCTCGCTAGGTAATGACAAACATACCTCTTTAGTCATAGACTAATATGCCAATCCAAAACTAAGCAATGACTAGTCAACATGTAAATATTGTTCAGTGACAAATGTTGAATCTGTAACCTATTTTCACTTCCTCGTAGGGATTCATGCAATAAGGAGGTCCCCACATTTCTCAAATACATACTAGACAACTATTGGTTCAAAATGTGCCATAAATTCAGAGACAAGGTCTTGGACCACAAGTTCCCACTCAACAATAAGGTTTTATTAGTTGGCAACATGTCTCTTTTCAACCATAGCAAGCATAGTATAGTTATATCCCTCCATCCCAGCCATAAAATCCTCCAAGTCAAACCTTTATCTCCAACTCAAACTAAAATATCACACAACCAAATGTACAATTCCAAGTACATCTTAATCCATGTATGCATATTCCTGGTCCATTTGCTAACCAAACCAATGTATCTCAATAGGTATTTCCATCATACCCTAGTCAAAATGTCCCACTTGTGACCTCCAAACCATTTACCCAAATTTTCCCTCAAACTAATGTTCCTTCTAGTTTTCTATCCCAAGAATTGTAATAGATGAAGGATGCAATTGCTACCATTCGAGCTGGTAGGCAAATTAAAAAATTCAAATTGGATGACATGTATTCTTACCCATTCAACATGGAGTATTTGTAGATATCATTTCATTTAGGATACAAACCACCAAAATTCAACAAATACAAAGGGAAAGGTGACCCTAATGCTCATTTGACCTAATTCTTTGTCTCATGTCAACTAGTGGCATATAGTGATATTTAACTTTTGATGTTGTTTCTAAAGATCTTCGCTAGACAAGCCTTGGAGTGGTTTTTAAAGTTTCCCAAAAATTTAGTAATGGATTTTAATGATCTTTTTGATAAGTTTGTGCAACACTATTCCTATAATCTCAAGCATGAGATTTCATTAGTGGAATTAACATAAGAAAAGCAAAAAGGTGGTGAGATTTTTTCAAGTTATTTACAGTGATGAAGAGCCCTTGTAAGCCATTTCACCCACAGTTTACTAGATAAAAAATTAGCCACTATGTTTACTAAAAACTTGTATAGTGAGATAGCTTATCATTTGGAACTACAATGTGAGCATGCTTTCAAGGAAATAATTGATAAAAGATTATTGATTGAGCAATCAATCATCAATAAAAGAGTTATCATGCTTAATTTAACTAATCAAAATCAAGGTACCAATTAGAGAAATTACTAACATCCCATTTAAATGCTAGCATCACAACTAGCACAAGCCAATGACCAAGAAAGACTTAAGCAATTAAACTGTAATATGAATGTTATGGGAAATGGAGTAACTAAATCTCATCATATCTAAATGATAAAAACATCATCTACACTACCTTTTCAGCTTATTCCTACCCATCAACCTCTCCAACCAATGTTTCAAGCACAATAATCAATACCTTCACAATAACTATAATAACTTTTACCATTATAAACCCCTCATAGGAGAACCATGCATGCACATCATGTCTTTAGTGACCTAAGAGAACCTATTGAGTATGTATTTTGAAATATTGCTACTGTTAATCTAATTAGTTGGCCTATACCAAAGCATTATCCATAAGGCATTCCTTATCCTGATTGGTTTTTTGTGAAAATGAATTATGTAACTATCATCAGGTCAATGGACATAATCTATGAAGTTATGTCCAAATCAAGCATTTAATAAAGAATATGTTAGAGAATGGGGAGATAAAATTGGATAATGGTGCTTCTAATTTAAACAAAACCCTTAGGATTTATCAAAACTCCTTTCCCTAACATAACAATCAACAGTAGCAAAATAATCAACAACAACAATGGCTAGTGCAATAGTAAAATCAACAATATCAAAATTAAAGGCCAAACTAATAGAATCAACAAAATCAGTAGCAAAACCCACAACTACACAACAAACAAAACCAAGGTTAGAATGGTAATAAATAATAAACCTACCATGTAGTTTCACATGACTATAATAGGGTTATAGGTCATATTACAGGGGGTAGCATTAATACCATCTCCATTAATCCTAGACCAAGTACTAATCAGCCTAGACCATTGCTAAATAATACCATTCAACCAAATTACATTTATAATCCTCATTTGACTTGGGAATACATAAAGGTAAATTAACAAACTAGGACTTCCCCTTTTATACCTTATATCAACAACTCATCCTTGCCATGTGACCACATGTGAGTGCACTGATAATTGAGACTTGTCATGTTTGGTCCCACACCATTCCTAATATTGGTTAGCAATAATGGTCTATTATTTAATATTTATTATGCAATCACAACTTAGAGGTTAAATATTACTATCCTAAGCCCATAACCATCTACTACTTTGCCTATCATTTAACCAACTATTTAGCCTCAGAATAAACCATTCACTATTGACTAAGACAAGAAATTTGATATTGTGGAATAATTATAGAGGACACCAGCACAAATTTATATTTTAGATTTTCTATGAATGTCAATAATCTATAAGAACATATTTAATGAGTTTTTGACCCAATCCATTGTTTCTAGTGACATATCCCTAGATAAATTTCAAGCTTTGGTTGGTCACCTAGCTCCAGCCAAATAATTCACATTCAGCCAAAGTGATCTATCTTCCCTTGGCCTGCTCAATAATAATCCATTATACATAGAAGTTTATATAAGATGGCATAAAGTGAAAGGTTTCCTTATAAACAATGGATCTGGCCTCATCATAGTGTCTCTAAAGCTCATCAATATTTTTAGGTACACAATGGTAGATCTTTAGCCAAAAATGATAACCATCAAAGCCTATGATAATCAAGAAAGTGAATCATAAGGCACCATTAGTTTACCATTTATCTTTGGGCCTTTGACCCATTATACACTTTTACATGTGCTTGATCTTGAGTTATCATAAAATATGATTCTAAGAAGGCCTTGGTTACATGAGATTCATATAGTCCTATCAATGTTGCACCAATGTATCAAGTTTTCCCAATCAAGTATGGAAGTGAATATTCTAGGAGATTTACACCCATATGAACATTGCAAACATCTTGAGGCCAAATTTAAAAGCTACAATTATCAGTACGACATGAATCCAAGTTCCAAAAAGGATAAATGAAAGGTTATACTTATTGATTCTTCACCAGATAATTACATAAATACTAATTCCTTATATTATTTTTCCCACATGCCACCTCTTGAATCTTCTAATCATTTCACCATTTTAGATAATGGACCAGGAGAGTATGTGACCCATGATACATTTCATATTTCAAATCTTCCTCAAAATTTGAAAACCTTTGGGTGACCTAAAGTCACACCACATATGCATTGGCAATAAAATAATAAATATAAGGGACCTATCACATTTTTACTAGCATCTAGCCTAAAACCTGACCCTCTTATAGGAAATGAACCATGGTTTTATAACAAAAACCAAGATGATTGTTATAAAAATTCAAAGTATCCTATTCCCAATAGGATCATGGAGCATCAAAATTATGAAGGAAGAGGCCTCAGACTAAATCAGCAAGGAACTATCGAGCTAATTTCTATGACTAAATATGAAAGACCTTATGGACTCAGATTTAAACTTCTTGGGGGTGACCCCACATATCTTATTCAAACTCCATCACTAATGACTAGTGATGATGATGTTGATAGTGAAGTAGAGTTTGATCATTGCCACACTTTTGATAACCTAGCTAAAACTAACCTATTTGATAATAACTCCATTTGTACCCTTACCTTGGCCATTCATCACAACCCATTACCATTGAATTATCCCCAATTGATAGATTGGGACCAACAAGAATCTAGTCTACTGATTGATGAGTTCTAGAATGATGAGGCATTTTTTGACTTTTTAGGTCTTAGAGACAACATTATTCTAGGAGATAATAATCAATATTCTTAATCACATTGGATCTTATAGCCTATTTTGGAGAGCAAGTGAACACCCTTAGCCAAAAAAAATTAAAACGTTGAGGTCCCAAAGTGAAAACCTCTTTGAGGTGATTTCTAACCAGGGAAAAAGTAAAGATAAAGGCCAGTCTAGTGGTGAAAACCTATTTTAGGTGCCATTAAATGGCGGTGTTAATTTTTATTTTTATTTATATTAGGAGACCACCAATGATGAATTTTCCTATGGATCCAAGTTTAGATTTGAGAAATAACAAGTATTTGATCAAATTCTTCAAAAATTTCCAACTATTTTTATCACATGGCCATATCTCCCATTAGGGGACTCAAATTCATCATGCCTAAGAGAGGTTGAAGAGCAAGTCCTAATGGAGGACCCTAACATAATTCAATAGTTCAAGTCATTACCCACTATCCTAGAAGATGGTTCAACCCTTCTAGTCAAAGATACAACAAAGGTAAATATCAAGACTCCATCAGACCTAAAATGGGTAAAATTAGGTGCATCCTTCATTGAAGAGGAACATGACATATTTATATCTTTGTTAAGACAATTTGTAGATATCTTTGCATGGGCCTATTCTAACATGCCAAGTTTAGACCCCACCTTGGTTTTGTACTACCTTATGGTTAATCTTGACACCAAACTGGTAAAACAAAAGGTATATAAGATGCATCATCACATTATTGCATTGACAAAGAAAGAGTTGGAAAAACTCTTAGAAGTAGGATGTATCAGATCCATTAACTACTTAGAATGGATCTCTAATGTGGTACTTGTTAGTAAAAAGATTGAATGGATCAAAATTTATACTAATTTTTGAGACATCAACAAAGCTTGTCCTAAAGATGATTTTATCTTTCCTAATATCAACATGATCATTGACTCCATGGTAGGTTATCAAATGCTTTCACTCAGAGATGGCTTTTTAGGATACAACCAGCTCATAATAACACCAAAAGACCAGCATAAAACAACATTCACCACTCCATGGGGAACATTTTGTTATTAGGTAATGCTATTTGTTCTTAATAATTATAGAACTACATATCAAAGGTCTAGGACTATCATATTCCATGATATGATGCATGATATTATTAAAGACTATGTCTATGACATATTAGGAAAATCCAAAACCAAGGCTAACCATTCAATAGTACTATGTAAGATATTTAAAATATTATGGGAGTATAAAGTTAGACTCAATCTAAAGAAATGTGTGTTTGGTATAACTTCAGGCAAACTACTTGGCTTCATTGTGTCTCATAGAGGTATTGAATTTGATTCAACTAAAGTCCATGCTATTACTGAGATGCCACCACCAATCAATTTAAAGTAACTTTGTAGTTTGTAGGGTAAGATCCAATCAATTTGACACTTCATCTCTTAGTTAGTAGACAAGTGTCATCCATTTACACACCTTTTTAAGAAGGGAGCTGCATTTCATTGAGATGATCACTGCCAAATAGCCTTTCAAAAACTCAAAGACTATCTTGTTAATTTTCCTATTTTATTACCTTCCATACTAGGAAAACCATTCTTGTTATACCTATCAACTACTGACCATGCTCTAGGATCACTCTTGGCTCAACATGATGATAATGGAAAAGAGCATGTTATATACTACCTAAGCCATACCTTGGTTACATATGAACATAACTATGCCCCTATTGAAAAATCTTGTCTAGCCATGGTCTTTATAGCTCAAAAATTACATCATTACATGTTGAATAATAAAACCATGGTCATTTAAAAAGTATATCCACTCAAGTATCTACTATCTAAAATAGCTTTGCAAGGTAGAATGGCTAAATGGATCATGCTTCTTAGTGAATTTGACATAGAGTATGTCAATCAAAAGACAATCAAGGGACAAGTTCTTATAGATCAACTTGTTGAAGCACCTATCATAGACACACACCACTCATGTTTCCATTTCTTGATGAATCCATAATGACTGTCATTAACACACCCCTTTAAGAGCAGCCTTGGAAGTTGTATTTTGATTGTTTATTTACTACACAAGGATTAGGGGTAGGCCTATTGTTTATTACACCACCAAGGGATCTAATCCCTAAATCATTCAGAATTAGCTTTCCTTATACAAACAACATGACCTAGTATAAAGCACTTATTATAGGACTTTGACAAGTAGTGCATTGGAATATATCTCATCTCCAATTTTATGGTGATTCTCAGTTAATCATCAATCAGGTCATAGATCATTTTCAAACCAAATATGACAAGCTAGTTTCATATAAAGCTATGGTCAACACTCTTAAACAAAAAATTACCAACATTTAGCTTGAGCACATACCAAGGGATAGTAATAGAACTTTAGATGCCATGGCTACTATTGGCTGTTTGATTTAGTAAATAGATAAAGCTAGAGAGTATCAGTTCCTCATTAAGAATTTGTTAGCATTGGCTCATGAACCTTTAACCATTGCAATGATTTGTGATATTGTTGGTCTTAATTCTATTTGGTACTCAGACCTCTATAACTACCTTCATGAATAAGTTCTATCACCTAACCTATCTCAAAAACAAACCAAATCTTTCATTCATCATTTCACTCATTATACTCTACTTGGATCCACCCTTTACCATCATATTTTTGATGGAACTCTACTTCATTGCTTAAATTTGATAGAGTTTACACTAGTGTTAAGATAAGTTCATGAAGGAGTATGTGGCAGTCATTCTAGCAAGGCAATCCTATCCAAAAAGCTCTTGGGTACTAGTTATTATTAGCCCACAATAGATGTAGATGCCACTGTATATGTAAAAAAGTGTGACAAATGTCAATGGCATGCTAATCTGATTCATTCCCTAATAAAGACTCTATAACTGATGTTGACACCATGGCCATTTTCTACATGAGGACTTATCCTCATTTGGAAGATCAACCCCACTTCATCTGATGGCCATAAACATATCCTTACCACCAACAAATATTTTATTAAGTGGGTTGAATCTATACCCCTCACTTATGTGAGTAGAAAGAAAATTTCTAAATTCATTTTCAACCATCTCATTTTTCAATATGGTATCCCCTCTAACATTATATCTGATAATGGAGGATCATTCAAGAACAAGGATGTAGACCAGTTATGTACTAAATATAACATCACATAACATTTTTTTATAGCATATTACCCTCAAGGTAATGGTTAAGCTAAGGCATCCAACAAAACCATTATCAATATTCTCAAGAATATTATCAATGATGTCGGTCATGATTAGCACTTGCATATATTCCCTACCCTTTGGACATACCATACCAATCATCATACCCCCACAAGAGCCATTCCATACTCACTTGTTTATGGTACTGAAGCCATCCTTCCCATTGAGGTCAAATTGCCTTCACTATGCATCTCTTTTAAGCATGTCTTAGATGATCATGACTATAGAGTAGCTCGCTTGAAAGAGATAAACCTACTTGATAAGAAGTTCACAACCATGCTCAATAATCTTCAAGCATATTAGAACTAACTTAAAGGCCACTATAATTGGTGTGTTAAGTATAGAACATTCGAACTTGGTGATCTTATTCTTAAATAAAACCAAAAGAATACCATGGTTGAGAATAAGCATAAAGGGAAATTTAAACCAAGTTGGATAGGGCCTTTCATCACTACTACAAATTATGAATCAGGAGCATACAGGCTCACCACACCAGATAGAGATGAAATTCTTGAGCCAATGAATATTATTCATCTCAAATGGTACTATGTTTGAATGCTAAGGTGTATTATTTGTAAGGACCATTTTAGTTGTGCCATTTTATTAATATTCTTATTTATACAAATACCATCCTTATCCATCTTATTCATCATACCCACTTTCCACTTCTGACCTATCAGCCCAGTGTGTTCTAAATCCTAGCTCATTTGACCTTGGTTTTCGCCATTCATTATGCATTTTTATCATCAGGTTATTTGATTAGTTTCATTAGTTGGTTCAAGTATTTTAGATATAGATCATATTTTGGGATCGTGTGATATAAGTTTTGGTAGTTTCATCCTTCATTTGTTATGCCTTTCTTACCACCGATCTTACTACTAATTATAACCGCCTTTGGGAAAATTAGTACCATTGATCTTTGCTATTGTGTCTTGGTTGTAACCACCTATGGGTAAACAATGGGAAATATTAAGCCTTAATGTACCAAATTGCCACTTCCTATGTCATACTATGCCTCTTTACCAACTATGCCTATTTTATTTAAATTGACTACTACACTAGTCAAATTCCTCTGCTATAAGGGCAAAACTATAGTGACTTGAGGTCCTACTCTAGGACTATGTAGGTAGTGCTCGATACTTGTTGAGGTTATCTTAGTCACCCTAAACCATTCTCTCACTATTTTGTGAGTAACCTAAGCCATGCTCTCACTATTTTAAAAGCAACCTAAGCCATTCTCTTGCCATTTTTAAAGCAACCTAAGCCATGCTCTCACCATTTTATGAGATTGAACCATTTAGTGTCTCATCATTCTTTATTGGGATGAGATACTCCAAAACAAATTCCAAGAACATTTGAAAAATCATTAGAAAACAATAAAAACATTAACCACTTCTTTGCCTTAAGGATTCTAGGAACCCTTACTAAGTTACAAGTAAATCACTTATCATTTAGTTTCCCCATCCTTTTTGGTATTTTCTCTTATGCACTTTCCATTTTACAAGACTATTCTTATTCTTATATCACATCCATTCTATTTTTTTTTAGTTGTCACATTCTTCCCATTTTGTGAGAGAACTACATTTGGCCTAAAGTTTTTTATTGGATATTACATCCATGTAACTATGTAGGTAGCATCCACTTACCTAATGTATATGGAGACAACTCAGCCACCCCCTTCCTTTTCTTTTATTCCCCCATTTTGTTCATTTGTTAAGTTGTCACCTATTTTCTAGGGATAAGGTTCGTATGGTTTCTATTATGTTATTTATTTATTTATTTTTACTTATTTTGTTTCTTTGCTTATATGTTTATTTTCAACACTATTACCTTGATTTAGTTTATGTGTGCTCATTGGGTGATTCCTTTCCCACACTTATACTCAAATCCATCAATATTCATATGTTTACATTGTCATCATGGTTTCTATTGAGTACTAGATTATGAGAGTCAGTTCTCATGCATATTTTATCCAAGTCCTCATGATGTTATACCATGATACCTACCAACATGTGTTACAACAAACCTCAAATTCAAGAATTCTATTAAAAAATGGTATCATCTCTTTGGCACTGACATCCTGATTTAATCCCAATCATATCCCAAATATATTAATTAGCCATGAAATAATTTCAACCTTTATTAGTTCGAACGAACATCTCCCTACTAGTAGGTTGTTTTAATTCATCATTACCCTCTGTGTTAAGTTATCATCCTCCTTGACCAATTTTATCATGTTTTCCATAATTAGGGTCTAATGATTATAACCTCCTATGGGTGAATCATTGCACACCATCCAACCTACATTTCTCAATAATTATAATCACCTTTGGGTAAATCATTATGTTGTCACCACTTTAATTTTTTTGCCTATATAGGGGCATGTTATTATCTTGTTTGTCTATCCTAACTAGGGTAGCTCCATCTTCTCAATGATTATAACTACCTTTGATCAAATCATTGTGTTATCATACCATGTTGCCACTATCAGGGTATAATGCTTATAACTTCCTTTGAGAAAACCATTGTACACCATCCCACTTGCATTCTCAACGACCTTGACTAATTTTTTAGTATCATTATGTTTTCATCCCATCATATTTCCTTTCTTTGGTCCCCTCATTTCACTTCTTTCTTTTTGAGGGATCCTTTGCTGACATACTTATGCCAACCAGTCCATCGAGGGGGTATCATATAATTAGTTTATCATCATTGCAGTTGTAGGCATACATGGTCTTTTCATTCTTTGATAAAACTTTACTATGTTTATATCTTACAACACCTTCCCAAATAGGGGAAAATTTTAGACACCTAAAATTGGCCACTGATAACCTCCAACCAGGCTTTTTGACCAATTTCTATCCAAAATCCATAAGTTGGCCTAAAACACTAAAACATGCTAAATGATGTGAAACTGACATATTCAAGTGCTTGGCCAAAGTATTATTAAATGGAGAAATTCAATTTATGGGCCATCTAACTTTTATCATATCATTTCAAGTCAAAATGCCAATTTTGTACTTGGGTGCTCTAGATTGATCTTTCCTATCAAATCTTCTACATAAGACATGTGCCTTTGTTATTTGTTGTTGGTAACATCCTAAATGGGATAATAGATCTAATGCATCTGACATTGCCTTCCAATTCTAATCTAATCAAATTTTAGACCAATAACAAGGCATTATGATCAATTTGAGTAATTTGTGCACAAGGTGCTTAATCATGCTTAAGAGATAATTAACTCAAATCAAGGACTAATTAAGAATTTCAAGGAAACTTGTTGAAAAATTATTTTTGGAAATGGATATTGAATATATTCATCATCAGGTGACCTCATTTTTTGGGAAGACGTCCCTAGGCCATAAATGCCACAAATATCAAGATTCATGCCTCCCATGCCTCATCAAAGCCCTCCATGCCTCTTAATTTATCCTCTATCCCAAATATTGATGAGCCTATTTATCAATTTTAACTGCATAATTGGATTAATCCTTAGTCACACATCTCAATCTTGAGATGGATGGTTTAGGTTGATTCTAGTCATTTGTAAAAATCTATAAATAAAGAGGCCATGAACATCATTTCTAATTTATTTTGGTGCAAAGTTATTATACTCAAATATATTTAAAAGGCTCGATAATGCAAAGTTATAATTCTAAATTGATTCCAAGCCCAGCCAAGCCACAAACCAAAGGTGCCAAGGAGAGATAGAGGTAGACAAACTTTCATTGCCAAGGACTTCATGAGCACAAGCTGAATAAGCCACTATATTAAATATTCATGATCATCCAAGGAAGTAAAAGATGATTTATTTTGTATTTTAGTTTTATATTTTATTCATGTTTGTTAACTAATCTCTCCCTAGTGTGTAGGCCTAGAGATGTTACGTTATTAAGTGTGTTTCTTTTATTTTGTTTTTATTTTGAAACTAACACCATACTAACCATCCTCTCTTGAGTCAAATTCCTAGATCCACATATCTAACCCTAAAACTTTTCAAAAAAATTAATATACAAGGTTGACCTGGTCAACCTAATATTGAAATTAACAAAAAACTAATTAGGTAACGAACTATGTTGGCCATGGATGACCTAGTTCGTAGTAAACTTTGTAATTAACAATACATGGTTGATGTGGCTAACATAGTTATGTAAACTACTAAAAAGGATTTTAGGTTAGGGAAAGGGATAATGAAGGTGAAAAATGACTAGAGGAGGGTGAAAAATAGGATTCAAATCTTAGGGAAATGTTTTTAGGAGCTAGTTAAATTGGTAAAAAAATGAAAATAAGGGACAACAATCCTGTAAAGCACCAATGGTCTACCCACCCCTTTCCTAGTATATCCCATAGGGCATGTACTAAGAGAGATTGAGACTTGATGGGTTATTAAAATATAAAAAGTATCAATAATTGATAAAGCTTGAAAATATTATATGTATATAGGTTTGATATATGCCTAATTTCCATTTTTCTTCTTGGCCTCAATTTTGGCCAATACCTCCTTGTCAAGTGCTAGATTGAGGTGAATTTAATACTCATCATTAGGCTCATTACCATAATTGGTAATGAGCTGATACTCATATTTTTACACATGGGCCCTGATGACACCATGTAGGTCACATTATCTATGTTTTACTCAACCCATGGCATAATATTCCATACTTGCTACCATTTTATGAAAAGAAAGGAGGATTTTATATATATGATGGTTGATGGTGATATGGAAGGATGGGAAAAAAATTATTTTTGGTTGAGGTAATGATCAAAGACACCTTCTTTTAGTTGATCTCTTGCTTGACCAACTAGTAGGGAACCTGGTAGGCAAAGTAGAGAGGAGATTTATAAATACCTATCACCTAGGGAATGGTATCATCCCTATAGTAATAGTATTCATTGATAGGGTAAAATATTACCTAATTTATTTGGAAAGTCATGGCATGGTTACCTCATTAATAACTATATAAACCATAGGGTAGGAAGACTCATAGATTTCCCATATGTGATTTTGGTAATGGTGGCCATACATTTTATAAAACACCACTTAGACCACTATACTCCGATAGTCCAAGGTGGAATATCAAAGGGCTTGAACATGATATTACCATAGACAATGTATAAAAGATAGCTCATCATATAGAAAATACCACCATTTTGGGCCTATATGACATGGTGCACTAGTGAAAAGTTGATGACATTATTGAGGTCTAAGATATCCTCACCCTTAAGGATGATGGCAAGTAAGGGCACCTAAAAGAGATAAAAATGTAATCAATCACTTACCCCAAATAATTTATCAAGAAGGATCATCCTTACATGGACACCATCCTTGAAGGTGTTGACCATGTAAGAATAAATGTCTTCTTTGTTGAACCACTTGTCATTAGGATTCTCTACCCAATCTTATAAAACCTAATAAATCTATTAAGTGTTATCCCATGAGTTAACCATGGTTGATTCATAGGTGATTTTAACTCTCAAATTTTGTATTATTCCATGAAAATGGATTCTAAGATGTCTAAAATTTTATGATAAGAACCTAAAAATAACACATCTTTAGCATTGTCATGCACTCACTTGGATTTGAGGAGCATATTTCTGAATATGTCAGCATAGGGTAAAACCTCTAGTTTGACTAAAACTTTATGCAACATTCATATTTCATATGACCTGAGGGTATCTTGTAATTTTGCCTCAATTTCATTCTCATTGGAGGTGGACTTGGGTACAACTTCAATCACTTTGAATATTTCATTATAATGCATGAACTGGGTTAGGTCTTCAGGGAAAGTGGCATCTCTATATTTAGGCTCAACCTTGGGGTTAGAGGATGAAGAAACCATGGTGGAAATGGGGAAATACTTATAGTATCTAACTCTAATCAATAATGGAGTGAATTGCATAGGAATGTGCTAAAAGCGAGGGATCAAACTTTGATCAATTAATAATGAATAATGATAAATTAAGTTACCTTGGGGAACTTATATGGATGCACACAAATCTCCTACATCAATGGAATTTGGCATCTCAACCAACATGAATTTAAATTTGAGTTGGTGGAAGTATCCACCTATTCATTTATTGATATGGAATTAGTATGAGAAATTTAAATCTACACTGCATATTAGATTTAGGACTATGATGAGACATCTAAAAATCAAACAATTGGGGATTAATTCCTCATTTAATTAATACATAGGATGTGGTATACACATGACTAATTTTCCCTTGTGGCATATTGATTTTATTTAGCTTGTTCCAAGAATTTATCTTTTGTTGGTCCTACCTATGGCTGATGTTATCTAAGCATGATTAGGCATCACATTATACTTGCTTGAGATCTAGAAATGGCCACTTGGAGTGTTGGAATGATGCATGGAATCCTATGATTGGTATCTAAATTTGATTATACTTCTTCATAACCATCTCAGAGATATTGGCCTTTTATACTAGTTTGTATGGAAGTGCCATGTGGTATGATATGTTATGTTAGGCTCTCTTAGGCTCTAACATCTCTAATACATTTAAGAGACTAAAAAATTTAACAATATCCATGTGGAAATTCCTCATTCAATTAGGATCTCTTGAGATCTGACATCTCTGATAGGTCCAAGATATTGATAACTCTAATAGGATCCATGTGGTAGTTCCTCATTTGGTTAGGCCCTCACATGCTCTAATATATTTGATAAGTTTTGGAGACTAATAACTCTAATATCTAGGTTGTGTGGCACTTATTAATTTAGTTAAACTCTCTCTCAAATGCTAACATATCTAATAAGTTAAGGAGACTAACAAATCTAATATTTGGGTTGTGTAGCACTTTCTCATTTGTCATGATTTTCTATTGGATTTTTAAAAAACAACTAAGTGAAAATAAAACCATGTAAATAATTAAAACCTTACCCCTTGCCAACAAAGCTTTAAGAAGTGTTGATTAGGACTATGAGAGACTTTAACTATGATAAAACTAAATGTGAGTCACAAAAAACATAGTGCAATAAAAATTTTATAAGTATGAAAAAATATTATGCTTTTTCTCAAGAAAGTAGTATGGATTTGACTTTGTTTAAATATTAGAAAACCATAGGGATTTCTAGTAGAGACCAACTCTTCATTATTAACATTATTAAATGTTTGGTAGACCAAGGTAAAATAGGAGGTCAAAAATGTTGAAATTTTGAGGCCAATATGGAAGGGATTGAAACTCTAAGAATCCTTAAGTTATGAATTTTTAGAGGGGGTCCGCACTTATCAAATAAGGGGCTTCAATTGGCCATAACAAATGGTGACTTTTTAGGGAAAAAATTACTCCAAATTTTATAACCCAAACTATGATCATCCAATATTGAACATAGAGATAAGTAAGATGAACTATGTCTAGTACACCTCAAGTATGAAAATCACTCATGTTTGTTTTAGCAAGTAACATACTAGGTTGTGAATCCTTTCAAGGTCATTTTGTGCATTAGTGAGGGATTTATTTTATTCGATATATTTCTCCATCAAGTTCATGTTTATCTAGCATATTAAAATATTTTTGAAGGGTATACATTTCATAAAATTTTGGCTGAGGGAAGAAGGCTTGATCATTTCTCTTTTGATATCTAGGCATATATATCCCTGATAGAGATTTTTTTTGTCTCACTTCTAGCCTTGATCCATTTCTAACTAGGATGGGAATCCTACAATGGATATTTCCTAAATCACCATTTATGAGGAAGAAATTTAACATATATTTTTAAATTTTATACATCCTTTGATCTAATATTTGATGTTTGATCCATAAGGGTTGGAGACTAGTTTATCCAAGGTTGATAATAACCTTAGTAGGCTTCCAATATCTATATGACCTTTCAATTATTCATAATATCCCTAGTCTTTTCTTATGAACTATTTATGATGGAATTAACTAGAGTACATATTTTATAAATTTACTTAATTAGTGTTGAATTAGTGGCTTCTAAATTTATTAGTGTTTCTTGGAGGGATACCTTGTTTATCATTATGTTTAATACTATAAGTTTTGCATTTTGTTTCCCAATTCTCAAACTAGTTTTCACTATTCAATCATCCTTTTAACCATTCATCATTTTATCTATTATTTTTGCTAAATAATTTGGGGAGAGACAATCATATCATGGGGGGATACTTTAGTCAAAAATTAAAATAAGATTGGATAAAAAACACACAAAAAAGAACCAAAATAAATAACTAAATCAAACACACAACAAAAACAAATCAGTGAGAAAAGAAAACACACAAATAAAATCAAGATAATATATGCCTAATCTAATATATACATTACCAACCTTACCATATTTATTCATAGATTGAATTTTAAGGGATAGTTGAAAAAGAGTGATTTAGAAAATATCCATTCATAGGAAATATGAGATCATTTCCTTTGATCTCTTTGAGGTAAAATGTGTTTTGTCCAAGTAGATTAGAAATCTGATATGGGCTAATCCATAATGGGTAGACTTAGAGTGTTAGCCTTTATTTTCATTTATTTTGTCCCATAATATTACCAAATCAAATATATATAAGGAATTCATTTTTAACCTCTTGTAAGACCACATTTTGACTACACCCTAGTGCTTACTAAAATTTTATAGGGCCTCTTCTTGAGCATCTTCCAATTGGATGATGTTTGACAACCTCAAGTCTACTTTATCTTTTCCCTCCATGTATTATTTATTTAAATTATAGGTAGGAAATATGATGGTGATTATTAATATGGGATCTAAACCATACATTATTAAAAATGATAAAAAATTAAGGGTCTGTTTATATCAGGTGTGATCATCCCAAAGCGTGTATTTTAATAATGAGTGTCACTCTTGGGGATTCTTCTCTACAGATTTATTTTTATAATCATACAAGTTATTTTTTATAGATTATAAAAAACCATTACCTTATGGGTGGTAATTAGATGAGAATATTAAATTGACTCCATGTTCACAAGCCCATTCAATAAGCTCTATAAACTAGAATGTAGGTTCATTATCATAAAATAGTGACACATGTTTAAAAATTGAATGAATATGTTATCCTCATGTAATTTTGTCACTTAGTAGATAATAATATTCTTGGTATTTATGAACTCAATCCACCTTTTGTCATAATACTAGTCATAAGCATGAATTTGTGTCTAGATGAGGATTTTGGATTGATAACTCCTATGAAATCTAGCCCCCACTACACAAATAGTTTACCATCAATGATGGGATACAATGACATTATAGCATGAACTTAAAATTTGGAAAATGTTTTGCATTAGTAATAGGAGAACACATGGGCATGCACATCAATGGATATAATAGGCCAATAATAGACTACTCATAGGATCTTGTATGTTGTCATATTCCCAAAGGGGTGGATACTACCTAGGTTTTGATCGAAATTAGCCATAACATCCTTGGCCTATAATTTAGATAGGCATATGAGATAGATACCTTAATAATATTTATATAAAGGACCCATTTCTTGAGAATGTAATGCATTGATTTTAATTTGAGGGCCTATTTTTTAGTATGGTTCAGTTTGCGGGGTGGACTCCCATAGAGAAGGTAGTGAGTGACTAGAGTATACCAATATTGAAGAAGAACTTATGCTTAGTCCACATGATGTATAATAATATGGGTAATAATTTATTTGATTAGATGAATGATAGCTTAGCCTCTAAGGAGCTCAATTGGTTTGATTTCCATATCATACTCTTTTAATTTGGTCATCCACTGGACTCTATGCTCTACCAAATCATTATGCTCGAGTGTAAGATTTATTACCAAGTCTAGGAAAAGAACTATATTCCTAAGAATGTAGTGCCTAAATTTATTCACCACCTTAACCAAATCATAGGCATGTTTTTCTAGGGTATAAGAATTGAGATCTTCATCTTTGATATTTATGCTCATGAAATTAATCATATATTCATCCCCATTCTACTTCTAAGTGAGGACTACAACAATGGTGTGCTCAAAAGCAAACAAGTATAGGTAGAAGTCCTGCATGTAGTATAGGGTTATCAAAATAGGGGCATGCATGAGGGATTATTTTATGTCCCATAAGTCCTTCTTGGATTTATTATTACATTCCACCTTGCATTCCCTATTCAACATAACATTTAGAGGTTTAAAAATCTCAACAAATATAAAAATAAATTTGTGTACAAAATTATTTATCCCAAAGAAAGATTTTAATTCTTTTTTAATGTGTAGGAGAGGTATATTAAAAATATTGTTAGCACATTCATGGTCAATAATAATACCTTCTTCATGATGATGTGGTCAATAATATTACCTTCAGTAACACCAAACACACTTTTCTTTAGGTTCAAATAAATAACATACCTCCTACACCTCTTGAATATCTTCTCCAAGTGATGAATGTGATTTAAATTACATTTGGAGAAAATAGTCAAATCATTAGATATATAAAAATGTACTTTTCTATCAAGCCTTAAAATTCAAAATCCATGGATATATATAAAATGCCTCCTACTTTGATTAAGCCAAATGTCATTAATTTGTAGGCAAAGGTGCCCCACTTAGCTATAAATTTAGTATTGGCTCTATCTTATAAGTTGACAAGAACCTAGTTGTATCATAATAATTATTCTAAAAAGGACATCATTTGGGATCCACTCACCATCTAAATTACCTCATCCAAGGAAGGTAATGGGTAATTATATTTATCAGAGGCTTGGTTTAGATTATATAAGTCCACATAGAGACATATCTCTCTATTTTTATTATGAATGGATATCAAATTGGCTACCTAAGTTGAATGATAGACTGAAAACATGATTCTTATTGAAAAGAGATTATGAACCTAGTCTCTACCTTTGTATAAAATGTTTATGATCTAGTTTGAGGAGAAATATATGATCTATCACACTTGGGTTAAATATCATGAGATATCCATAAACTTAGGTGATTACTTCTTGATATCTCAAAAATAACCTTCTGAGTTACTCAAACATTTGTTTGTACACTTGAAGCTAATGTTAATATTCTAGGGGTGATTAGGGGATCCAATATTGATATTTATGAACTTATTTTCATGGTACCTCATTTTCTTAGGTGGTTGTTCAAACTTATCGAGTTTAAAATTTCTCTTTAAAGAGATCATTTAGGTCTTGGTTTTGTTTAAGGTTCATAACACTATCCTAATTATAATTATCATCTTCTGGGTCATCCTTTTCTTTCCCATCAATGATGTGGGATTTAAATATGCTAGTGTTGTTGATGAATTCTAGAATATGATGGTAATCCTCAATGACTTGGAAGTTTTTTATATTATCTAGGATATAAGGGGAAGGGATCAACTTGATAAAAAACTTATGCAATAAGTATTTGATTTACAGTAGATGTTGCTAGTGAATTAACCACTCAGTTTTACTCTTAGGGAATGGAAATAACATTAAAGTTAGTAAACATATCTATCAAATCCCATGCTATATTTTTTACTTACTTTAGTAGGATAGTTTGCATTAGAATTTACTCATGACTTGGTTTATAAAAAAAATTAGAGTTAATAAACACTTTGTACTCTTTGACCCTATGTTTTAGGGCTAATTATAGCCCAAGGATCAAGGCCTTGTATTTTGTCAAATTATTAGTACATGGGAACTAAATTTTATAAGTTTATAGGTGTCAATTTCCTTGTGGGTCAACTAGAAATATTCATGCCCTAGAACCTTATTTGGATTAGACCCCATCAAAGAATAGGGGCCACAAAACTAGCATCTTAGGATTAGTATCTCTTTCATGCCTTGTTGGTTATATGGATAGGGTGTTGAATCCTAGGTATGAAGACACTAAGTTCACTTTCTCATTCACATCATTGTATTATGTGATCATATGTCTCATCTTAGGTTCCCTATCTATCTTTATCTAATTAGCTAAACATCTCTAGGGTATCCACATATGAGAAAATTATATATCCATGTACCCATTTAAGGCTTTGGACCAAACCCTAGTGATAATAATATCATAGGCATCAATAATTTCCACTACTTGGATGTATATGATTTTTGGATCTTGGGATTAGACTCTAGTTTCATATGGACATTTAGGAGCTTGCTAACTACCTTGAATTTGAAAAAAATTGAATAACTATGATATATTCAATGAACATAAAAAGAGTATCTAAAATCATAATTAATTGCAAAGGCACATATCAATGTTGACACAAAGATTTATGTGGGAAAACCTCAAAAGTTAAAAACCCCACAATATTTTATAATCATATAATTGAGAAAAATAGAACCCTAATACAATACTTCTCTTTTCAATTATCCTTTATAATTTTTTTTCATAGAACCTTTGTAAATAGTTAACCACATAAATATTAATGTTTTCACAATTCATCAAAGTAAATTTGAATGATTAACAATATGGGTTAAACCTTATTTATAATTTATTAGAGGAGATGTGACTATTATAACCAACGGGTCCATCCTTTCCCATAGAACTAATGATAAAATTCGTTTAATTTATTTACATGATATTACCTCATGTTAATAAATTAAATACATTTATTTTATTTATTAACCATTTAATAATGTTAAGGGTAAATATATCACATAAGCATTATTTTTTCCAATACTTCCCCTTAATGTTAGGTGGGGATATAATCCATAGTCACCTTAATCAAAGAACTATACTATGCACAAAATTTGAAAGATTTAAAAATATTCATCATACCAAATATTAAATTTTGAAACAAAAGGAATTATAATCCATAAAATACTCAAAAGTAAGTTTAGGCTAACATGATCATGAGACTACATCTCACAGTTTCTCATGAATAATCAATTAAGCATATTTAGAGCCTTTTATAACATAAGGACCTCCATTACAAATTATGGTTTTAATGTATTTGGTTACAAAATTAAAACTTCCATATAAAGTTTACTTAAGTTACATAACTACTACACAAAGTTTATAATGATTTATAATTGAGAAGAAGTATATAGAAAAAGAAGGAACACATGACCATTATGAAGTGGCATTGTCATTCACACTCCCTTCAATGGAAAATACAAGAGGCCCAAAATTGTATAAAATTTATAAAACTCGGTATCACTAAGTGGTTTTATGAAGACATTTCCACTTATTAATCCACATGACATAATTGTAGATCAATATCACTAGTGAGGACTTTCTCTCAAACAAAATGCACATGAAATTCATTATGTTTAAAATGTTGGTGTTGTGCACCTACACAAAACTTAGACACATATCCAAAAATATATTCATGATATCATAGTATGTTTAGCATCAAAATAACCAAATACATAAAAATATGACATATGTTTTTCTATGATAAAACACATTTAAAACAATCAAGGCATATTTTAGGAAAACAATTTCACTACTTTTATTTAAAAATTTGGTGAAAAAACATAAATTATTATGTGTAATTAATTATTGGAAGTCTCCAATATGGACAAGATGAGCATCCCCAATGTCATACAATGCACATATAATAATTTACTAATAATATGATACTATTTTTAGCCAAACATTAGATATCTTATTAGTAATAACTCATTTTATAATTTGAGTCTTATAAAAACTTTGAAATTTTATTATGCTTTAACAAAAGAGTGAGGTATAACCTCTCATACATCAAATATGGATAATTTTAGCATGGCATTCAATCATCCAATCAAAAAAATGTGAGATTGAAATAAATAATTTCAGATATGTATAAATAGAATTCTTGGTAAAAAATATGATGAAGAGATAATAATACAAATTCCATTTACACTTTTTATTTCATAACATATATTATTATCAAATGAATCATATAAAGATGTTAACATAGATAATCAAATGAGAGTATCTAAGCAATTGAAACACAAACTATCCAAACTTTTTGAGCATGATATTATTACCAAATTCAATAACTAAATATGATCTTCTTTTCAAAGTAAGCATGATGTTCTACATATAATGTATTTCAATGCTAATTCATATGACCTTCTTAATAATGTCTCATTTAGATTGCACTTTTTAGTAAAATTAATTATTATATATATAAACTAATTAATTTTACAAACAAATGCAATATAAATGAGACATTATCAATATAGTTAGTATCTATAAAGTAGCAACAAAATATTTTAATCATAGAAAATGAAATTCAATGAGTATACATGTATTTTGATGTAAAAAATGCAAATATTAATCATAGATTATATTTATAATATGCACAATAATATTCATGGCTTCAACTCATAATAACTAGGTGAAACATTTACAAAATGCAACATTGTTCTAGCCATCTCAATAATGGTGAAATTTTTCCTTTCAACAATACCATTTTGTTGAATGGAATAGGGAGTTTTTAATTCTCTTTGAATATCACAACTAATGTAAAAATAATCAAACTATTTATTAACATATTTACCACCATTATCAGTTCTTAATCTCTTAATAGAAAAATTAGATGCATTCAATAACTTTTAATTCCTTAAATTTAGACAACAGATCATATTTATTTTTAATGAAATATGACCAAATTATTCTAGTGTAAAGTAAAAATATAAAAAAATATATATTAAGAGATGCAACTTCAAGAGATCCTACAACATCACTATAAATCAATTCTAAAAAATTTGAGGAATTCACATCATGATTGTTGTGAAAGGGGTTATTTTATTTCTTACCATGTAATCAACCCTCATAATTTTCATGATAAGAGGGGATAGAAGGATGTCCAAAAACATGGTTATTTATAAAACTATCATGTAAAATTATGAATTTAACATTTCCTAATATTTTATTTCATAATTGAGATTCGTTATTCCTATGATATGAAAGAAAACATGAAAAATAAAGAGAGAAAATGTATAAACCATTATTTTGAACTCCATCAATAATCAAAGATTCAGATTGATTTCTAATAGACTAGATATCTTTAAGCAATGTTACAATGAAGTTATCATTAATAAGTTGTGAGCAAGATAACAAGTTCTTTTTAAGCTTAGGTATATAGAAAATATTATTTATAACAACAATTGAAAATTTAGATTTTCCTTGTTTAGTTGTTTCTAAGAAAGAATTATCTCTTGAGTAAATATTTTTAGGATATCTCTAGAATCCAAAAAAATATCAGATAATGAATTCATATGGTGTGATGCATTGTTATCTAAAAACCATTCATTTTCATTTGAAGTAAATAAAATAACATATAAAAAATAACATTTGAATCTTGGTTGTTATTATGATAGGATTTTGATTATTTTGCTTATTTTTTAGATTTATTCATTTTTTTATTTTTATTTATAAACTATGTAACTATTTTTATAATAGGTTTCTTTTCTATGACCAAACTTGCCACATACCTTGTAATTTTTATTAAATCTAGGTTTATGATTCTTATTACCAAATTTCTTAGTCCTATTTAAGCTAGAAACAAAAATAGGGTTAGATTTATGGTTCTTATTGTTATTATAAACATTATTTAAGTTGATAAGTTCCTAAGTGGCATTATATTTAGAATCAAAATTGTTCATAACTTACTTTTCTTGAACCAAGAGAGTATACAAGGTGGTAAGGTCAAGGATATCTTTCTTAGTTTGATATTTTTAATTTAAAATTAAAATGAAATTTCTAAAAATTTCATCAATATTTAATTGAACTATAAAATAAATTAGTTGATCTTTAATTAAATTATAGTTACAATCATGTAACTCAACTTTTAATTTTCTTTAGTTTAGTAAGAAAATTCACAACCTTTTCATCACCTTTTTAAGGTGTAGTTAGCAAATCAAGGGTTAACTTAATAGTTTTTGAAAGGTGATTTCCCTCATGCATGGAATCAAGGAATTTCCAAGAATCACTAGGAGACTCCTAATTTCCAATGTGGAGAAAGAATTCATCCTTAATACTCTACAAGATAATAGACATAACTTCTTACAATTTCTATTGAAATGCATTGGCAAAATTAGGGTTCACGTGTCATCCATACAGGGATTTTTTAGTTCTAATAACAATATTCCATAAATTTTGGGCCATAAATTTATCTTTAAAAATAATTTTCCATAAATTATATCTATTTTCATTAAGTATTTGAGATTTATTTAAGTAGAAATGAGGTGAAGCCATGGCTTCCCTCTAAACAAAATAGTAACCAAATACTTAAAATGGACCCTTTTTAGTGTGAAATTTTAAATTTATTTAATATTTAATGAAAAATTGAAAGTGTAGATATATAAAAATTATTCAAATTAATGTTAAACAATTAATTTTTTTGTAAAAGATTATGACAAAACAAGGTGTTGCTAATGTCACAAAGATACACTAATGTAAGCACAACTATTAAAAAACTTTTGTAATGACCTTTAAAATTATTTTTAATAATAAAATGAATCACACATGAAAATATAATTAATTTCATAATTTATATGTCAAATGATGTAATTTTTTTAAATAGAGTTGCACTAATCTAGGTGTTTGAAGGAGTCAACTCAGAACACAAGATTAAACACTATGATTAAAAATGGTCTTAAAACTTAAATATAAGGATTTAAAACAAAAAAATGGACCATGTAGATGCATCCAGAAGGTTTCAAAACCAATAAATTTAATGGTTACATGACTATGTTTTACAAAATTTTGACTAGGTTAAAAATCAAGAAATAAGGTCGATAGGTCAAGGGTTTTGCATGTGAGAAGATTGCACGTGAACCAAAAAATTAAATTAAAATTAACCTAAATTTTATAAAAATAAAATTACAATAAATTTGACAAAATTCAAAATTAGATCAAAAAAATAAAGTTTTAAGGGGTTTTGAACACTAGACCTCCACTTTTGCAAGTTTTAGTAAAATAAGTTCTACCAACTATTCTACTAAATTAGTTGAAAATTTATCTGAACAAATTGAATTTTTTTTTTTACTTGATTTTTAAAAAAAATAAAATAAAATAAATAACCTATGCACATAAAAAATAACTAAAATATTTTTTCACTTTTAGGGTAAAAAGTAAATAAGGATGGTGGGCCCCCTCTAAGTTTGCACGATTCTTTTGATTTAATAAATCAAATATTTAAAAAATAATCACAATAGACTTTTTACATAACTTTATGAATTTTTATAGAAATCATGGTGTAGGATGAGATTATATGAGATGTTAAAGTTTGGATGAAGCCTTCTAAGGCTGTAAAACTTCTCAAGCAATATTTAATCCTTCCTTTGAAGCATCTAGGACCTTAAAAACAATTTTTTGCAACCAGAAAAATATATTTTTTAGAATTTTGAAGTTGATACAGTAGTACCATGGCACCCATTGAGGTTAATTTTTTTCCTTAAGAGGTTTAGGAATCCTTAATAGGCTCTACAAGTGATTTTAAAAGCCAAGAAAATAAGATATTTGAACCTTCAGATTATGAGATCCAAGAAAAAAGACAAATATAACTAGATTTATAATTTTCTCAACTTCAAAATGCCATAAACAGTCATACCATCATGCCCAAGTGAAGAAAAAAACTTGTAATAGTTGATATTAAAACCTCACAAGCTTTGTAAGTGATTTTTTTCACCAATAATGAAGATCTAACCAATAAAAAATTAGAACCATGGTGCATATCAAAAAAATCTGATTTTCCTTATTGTGAGGCCATTCATGGGCTATACCATGGCTATAGAATGACTCCAAGATTTTAATTTGGCTCTTGTTAATTATTTAATGCTTGGAACAACATATGAGTAGTTAGATTTGTAAACTCCAACAAATGCCAAAGAATTAAGCAAGGATAATTTTAAACAAAATGAAATGCCTCCATGGTCATACCAAGGTTTTACAAGGTTGAATTTTCTTTATTTTGATATTTGGATTCTCATAAAGTATCTTGCCAATTAACTACACATCTCTAAGTTTTAATTTCATGAAATAATTGAATAAATATGATATATTCAATGAACATAGACATAAGATATAGAGGTTTAATTAATGGAAAAGACACAAATCAATGTTGACATAAAGATTTAGGTTGGAAAACCTCAAAAGGTAAAAAACTCACAATAGTTGATATTCATATAATTGAGAATGTAATGTCCCCAATTTTCCTTTGAGTTAATTATAGAAGACCATTAGCCTATCTTATTCTTGTAGGATAAATTGGGTTTTATAAGGGATATTTGAGTGTCATAACACTATTCACATTTTACTATTCATAGAAACTATTCATGTGTCACTATTCACTGGCACTATTAATGAGTCACTATTTATGGTGATATGGAAGGCAATGTGGAAAGTGATATAGAGGATGATGAAATAAAAGAGCTGAATTATAGAGTGATGTGGCATGTCTCATAAATAATATAATTCATGTGAAGGAGTGGGATACATTTAGCACATGAGGGAGACATTTGACACATGAAGGAGATGTTTGGAACACGTAGGAGTTTGGCACATGTGGGAGACCAAGGCATATGTGGGAGACCTTTAACACATGTGGGAGACCTTTGGCACATGTGGGAGATATTTGGCACATATAAGATATATTTGGCACATGTGTGAGACATTTGGCACATGTAAAAGATGTTTGGCACATGTGGGAGACCTTTAACACATGTGGGAGACTTTTGGCACACATGGAAGACATTACCACATGTGGGAGACTAAGGCACATGTATGAGATAATTGTTACTATTATTCAATAATGTATCCCACTAAGTGTGGCACCATTTTCATTAAGCATAAAGTATCCTCTCTCTCTCTCTCTCTCTCTCTCTCTCTCTCTCTCTCTCTCTCTCTCTCTCTCTCTCTCTCTCTCTCTCTCTCTCTCTCTCTCTCTCTCTCTCTCTCTCTCTCTCCTTTCATTAATATAAATAGAGAGTTTCTCCCTTTGTAAAATCATCTTTAAAAATCATAAACCCCTCCTATTTTTAGATATTAAATTTGTGTTCATATCCCCCTCTCTTAGATTAATTCCATGGAGTATTGTAACTAGTTTTGGTGGTGAAAGACCCTCCCTAGTTGGCATTGGTGATTCCATTTAGGGATTGCATGTGGGCTTCAATAAAATTTGCTAGATTTGGTGGTGAGAGATCCACCCTAGCCAATTGTATATATATTTAGAATGTAGTGTGTAGAGCTTGTGTGGTGTGTGTTCTTTTAGTGAAGAAGTGTTGTAAGTCTGATATGTTTATTATATTGGCTCAGTGTGTATGTATTTCATATTTCATATAATATAAGTATTATCTATTGGTAGTTTTCTTCATATTAAGAGTTATGGTTATAAGAGTTGTGAGTAGTTGCTCTACTTAGTATTTTAATTCAGTAATTAATGTAAGAATGTATGTGAGTTTATTTTAAGATTTGTGTCCATTAGTATAAGTGTTGTGAATTAGTATTTTTATATTTTTTATTATTTTTAGTAAATATCCTAAAAAGGGATATTATAGAGAAACATAGAACTCCAATACAATCCTTCTCTTCTCACTTCTCCTTTATAACAGAATTTCTTCATAGAACCTTTTTAATTATTTTCCACATGCAAATATTAATGTTTTTAGAATTCACTAAAGTTTATTCGAATCAATAAAAATAGGGGTAAAACCATATTTATAATATATTATAGGAAAGTTGACCATTGTAACCAAGAGGTCCATCCTTTCCCATGGAACTAATGTTAAAATATAGTTAATTTATTTTCAGAAGATTACCTTGTGTTAATAAATTAAATATATTTATTTCATTTATTAACCATTTAATAATGTTAAGGGTAAATATCTCACTTAAGCATTATTTATTCCAACAGATTTATGATATATCCAATTGGACCACCACCTTGTTAGATTTTATAGGGACTAAACCTAGCTTCTCACAAATTCCAACGGGTATCACATTGGCTAAAGATCTTAAGTCCACCAAGAAATTATGTAGATTCTTCCCAAATAATATGATAGTCATATGGAAAGGGGGAACTTCAACTTTGTTCTTTTGGATGAGAACATTGGTGTGAGTAGCTTTTCATCTTGGTTGGGTTGTCTTCTTAATAAGTGACTTTAGTAGAAGGTCAATTTATTTAATTATTTTGGTGAGTTCATGAAGTGTGATATTGGATTTTATTTTCTTCATTTCCTTGACTATGTTATATCCTAACTTTCTTTAAATTAGTTAGGTGTATATGGGAGCCTTTGATTCATTGGGCCTTAAAGGTGGTGGAGAATTTTAGGCTTTGTGATCAAGAGGGGTGGCACCATTATTTGGGGGAGTAGATGTGGTGAGGGGTTATTGAGGCACCCTATTCCTAAGGACATAGTTTTTCCTTCAAAACTAATAAAATGCACAGACCTCACTAGTACTCTTCTCCAACCCATTTTATTCCTAGATAGGGAATTCCATAGTCTCCAATATAATAATGATGCTTGAAATTCAAGTATAATTAAAGGCTTTTGAGTGTTTAAATACCACCTTATATTATTTCATTTATCTCTAGAAGATGTTGAAATTGTTACAAAACTCCATGCAATAAAGTTTCCCCTATTGGGTTGTGTTGTGTACCCTACACCAATTTAGAAGGGCTATCTCATATATGTTAATCTTAGGGAGATTATTCAAAGAAGGCTCTGGGTGGCTATTGGGATGATTATAAGATCTATTTTACCTTTGATAGGTGAAGTTCATATTGGATCTTTCACCACTAGTGTTTCCCATTTTTTTGGAGGCCCAATAAGTCATTTATCAACCTCTACACCATTCATTAGATAACATCCAACTAATTTTTGGTGGAATCCTATGGTATGCTTTGGATATTTTTTTCAGCTACCAATATTGCTTAATATTATAAGTGGGGAACTACCTTTCTATTTTTTAGGTTAATAAAATCCAAGGCTTGGTTTGGTGTAACATGCATTAATAGATGCTTGTTAGTTATGGGAAATATATGAGACAAAGGTAAGTTATGATTTAATTTAGGAAAACATTCAAGGCTAGCATGCTCAAAAAATATTTGGAATGGGAGTCATCATTTGATCCTAAGGGTTGATCTATCTATCCACTTTTATGGGTTCAACATACACTAAGGGAAGATTTATTATCAAGGGATCTAGTCTAAAAAACATGGACATCTCGGTGTCTAGGGAGTTCTTCTAAATTTCAAGAGCTAGTTGTACATTAGGTTGATAGAGCATGTTGACACAAATTTACGTCTTCTAGACCTAGTGTTGAATTTCCCAATGGGATTATTTGGTTCCCTCTTGATACATGCAAATTATTGATAGAGGACATTAGGTTTAATAACTTGCATGAACTATGCTATAAAAGTGTTAATTAAACTACTCCCACACCATGATGGAGTTTATAGGGAGATCAAGGAACTAGTTGTAGATTGCATCTGATAGAGTGAATGTGATAAACCTATAAGCTACATCATTGTGTTCAACATTTAGGAGTCTTAGGGTAGTCATATAAAAAGTTACATGCTCTTTAATAGTTTAAAAATACGTTAGGTGTGAAATGTGTAGGGTACTATTATAGGTTCCTAAAAAGTTCATGAACAACTCTAGGAACATTGATAGTTGACCTAGCTAGCCAGGTCACTAGGGCAACCATTGGAGGTGATCTATTTGGGAGAGACTATGAGGATGAGCTAGTGGGTAAAACTATGGGCGTAGGTCTATTTATACCAAACTAAATTCTACTATATAATTATAAGGGAAATATTATTAATCTACCATGGTGGGACCTAGATATGGTGATTTAGGGAGTAGGCTCTAGATTGTTGAAGGGTAGATCAGTTGGTTAGGGTTTATTTAGGAATTCCTTGAGGTTTTATAGCTTTTTTATATGTTTAAAGCACATAAAAAAGGGGAAATTTTAAAAGAGGATCAACAAGAAGCATTCAATAGAATATCCCTTCAAGGATGGGATTCTAATTGTAATCACACCTAGGCCCTCCTTCTAGTGCTAGTTATTGTTTGGTCTAAAATCCTATCCTGAGACATTTATGAGATTAAGTATTCATAATGAAATTTTGGATAACAAGGGAATTTTTTACTCTATTTTAGGATTGAATATTGTTCAATCTAGGGCATGGATATAGGTATTGGGATCCATTATGTAGCCTAATTGAAATAAGTCTATAAGAGATGTAGTTTTACCACTAGGGGTCTGATACTAGTTTGACATAATGATTAAAACACTTAACTTGAATCAATTTAATCATGAGCATTGCTAGGTTTCACTTTACCAATTTATAAATGGACTTTTTAAGATTAATATAATAAACATAAAAGGGAAGTAGGGTAAGGTATAAAATGATATTTTTAGGCTCTAAAGAGTATGAATGCTTCAAGAATCAAGCTATGTGCCTAGCCACAATTATACTAGTGTGTTGAGTTTCACTAGGGGTTGAAACTCATCACCACATGGGGCAAGAGTCTAAGGACCAAAAAGGAAAATGCTTAATTCATGAATTCTCCACTAAAATTAAACATAAGGAAGGGCTTGTATTAGGTTACACACATGGTCTTCAAATATTATCTATAACCTTAATTACATAGATTACAAGTGTTACAAATAAAATGACAAGAATTGACAAATGAACTAAAATAATAAAGCACATTTCAACTATTACAATCATTCTTAATAACTAAGTACATGATTAATTATTTATCATCAAAATTCCTTTAAATATGGAAAATATGGACTACATTCATGAATAAATGAAACTTAATCTAACAAAAATCATGAAATTTGCATTTAATTTTAACAATGTTTCATTACATACAAAATTTTTACCACTACAAGGGATTACATTTTACATTATATAGAGGATGGGGCTCACCTCCAAGTATCATGAGATTCCTATACTTAGCTATGATGGCCTCTTAAATTTTTTACAACTACAAAGATTCAAAACAAATGAAATATTCTCAGCTTCTCTCAAAAGATGTTCGAGGGCCCTTTCAATTGATGTACTAATGAGTTAGAGCATAACTATCTCCCAAATACTTAGGTTATGCATCCTTGGTAACCAACATAGAATATACTAGATCAAACTCCCTATCTATCTTTACCAAGTTTATGGGAAGATAAAAAAATATTACCTTTGATTGGGTCAAAAGTCTTTGATGCACCTAGAGTGGAACCTTAGGGGAAAATTTAAATTTTGACACTTGGTTGATACTAGCCATGGATTACGTCGAGAGTTATAAAATCACCTTGGCCCTAGATTTATTGGCTTTGGATTATATCCTCCTTATGACCTAGTCAAATTGACCTAGGTAGACCTCAAAATCACTTCTATTAAGTAGTATGCCATCCAAATGGAATCACACATAGATGTTGACTTCCCTGAAGTAAGTTAACATCTTTTCCCTACCTTATTTTAGATGTTCATGACTATCTATGCCAATGATAGGTATTCTTAAATTGAATCTCTCATGATTTTGGCATAGGTCTAGTATAAGTTGAGGTCATATAGAGGCATGATATTTATATCTAGGAACATACCTTTATTAATAACAAAAACAAGATTTTTACACTTGTTGTCTATGAGAGAAATCATCTCTAAATATGCTTGGGCTCATTAGAGGTGTTCCCTTCTCATATTTAAGGTCCTAAATACTTCCTCTAAAGCTATGCAAAGTTTTAAGAGGGAATTTTTGACCTAATAAACTAGTTTAGTATGGAATCAAATATTCACCTAGGCCTTAAGAACCTAAACCTACTCTTTTATGTCCTCCATAGACTTTTTAGACATTTCATGAATGTCTTGGAGCATAGACATTGGATACTCAATGACCCACTCCTCTATATTATATGTTCTAAATTTTATGATAGATAAGAGGTCATGCTTGATATGCCACACCATTAGGTATCTTCTTTGAGTAAATATCTGAGTGAGAGTCCTTGTCATGTTTCTTGAGTTTTTATCAAACTTCCATTGAACTTTTGATCACCCTATAGAATCATATCGAGCTCCTATAAACTTATCACAAATATAAGGGTAGAAGGGGTATAGATGGGGTGGTAGAGATATATGTGTAAGGTGGATGCATGGAAGGAGGAGGAACAAATAAAGTGAAGATAAATATATATGAGAGTATTGGAGGAGGTAGAGGCTAGGGGTGAAATGGGGAAGAATAAATGGAGAATCACATAGAAACATTTGGGCATGCCACTATATTTGGGTCAAATTGACCTCTTAGATCATGATGCAAGGGAGAGGAGTGTTCAAAAGGAAAGATAAAATTGGTTGGCTAAAAATAAATCCTTGATCACCCAAGATAATGGAAAAGGGAGGTCTAGGAGGAACACAAGGAGACACATGATGTTGAGATGCAGGTGTAAGATCAAGATTTTGAGAAATGGAATTTAGATATGAAAATTATATAAAATTAACTCAAAAAATAAATTTAATTCAGAATTTAGAGATAATAAGATTAAAATACAAAAAATTAAGTATTCATATCATCATTATAACCTAAAACTAAATTCTGTAAACAAGATACAAAACAAGAAAAAACTAATTAATTAGGAATTTTGTATTACCTTTTAGACTCATATTTTATTATGAAATGCTATTGAATTAATAATAGACTAATATTATAGCATGGACTCATTTTTTTGAATGAAGGGAATAATGGTTTAAATAGGTAGAGGGAGATTTTCTAATGAATTAAAAATTCATTAAAAGCCTTTAAAGAAGAATATTCTAGAAAAAGAGGGAATTCTAAGGAATTTACAATTCCTTAGAATTATCTAGAAATGGAGAAATATAGGGAATGTGGAAGATGAGAGAAACTTCTAGAGAGTAGAATCCTCTAGGTTCATGTTAGGAGTAAATGAGGACTAGAAGGGGATTACGTGAGGATTAGTGACTAGGTTTGTAAGAAAGCCTAGTAGTAGGTAGATAGTGAGGGTAGGTGAGAACTGGAATTTTAAATTATAATATAATGGAAAATTGGGGTTAGATGATAATTAAAATATATTACAAGAATTAATGAGGACATGTGAAGGGGTAAGGTTATCATGATGAATAATAATGAAGGGAGATGTTAGATAAATGACTAGAAGGGGCTTAAATGGGCTATGTTAGATGGAGTAGTGATAAGAGGAGTTAATTAATGAATTATTAGATGGAATTAGATAGGAGTTAGTATCAAAATTAGAAATCTTGGCAAGGTGATAAATTTTATATGCATACATTTTTACCCTTTTTGAAAGGGCATTGTGAGTTGATGAACTAGAAGGGCAATGGTCTTTCAAAGAAGAAAGGTGATCATGAATGAATGCTAGTAAATGATGTAGAGTACTATGACTAGATAGAGTAGAAGGGGAAATGGTATTTCAAAGAATAAATATTCTTAGGGATGAATGTTATTAAATTATGTTATTGGACACATTATTTCCCCCCAAGGGGACATATGGGGAGGAAGGAGGTAGATGGTCATTCAAAAATAAGTAACAAGGGGAAGGATGCATGAAGAGATAAGGGGTTTAGATGCTAGCTGATTATGAAGAATATGAAATTAAATTAAATAGTGAGTTATTAATTAATTATGTCCCTAGAAAATATTTATACATGAGGAGTGGAAATGACTATGTCATGGTTATCAACACATCTTAGGGGGTAATAACCCATAACATAATATGATGATATGACAAAAGGTTGAAATATTTCAACATATCTAAGGCAAGGACACATGCCACATATAACTATAGACCAAGATGATTGATAGAAAATTCCCAGAGTTATTGACATATCTAAAACAAGGACACATGCATGGGATAACATTAAGACACAATAAGAAAGTGATTTGAAAATATTAATGATGAGTATAGCTCAAATCTAGAGTCAAGTGATGTGTTGAAGGAGATGAGAGAGAATAATAAATATAATCAAGTGAAAAAATATGAATGGGAATAATTGGACTATAATGCATCTAATCAATGAGCCACAATGTGATTAGTAGTGATGATACACCTAGCAAGGACACATGCAAGGGAATAATAAAGTTACGGTTTTGGTCATGCCTCAATAAAGGGAAGCATCTATAAAATTTAAATGGTGAATTAATGAATAAGTGATAATGGATGATTGATGGAATAAAATATGGATGTTTTGGTTTTTTAGGCCCAATCAACAAGTGTGGGCAATTGACAAAAAGATAAGGGAGATGATTTTTAGGGTGGTGATTGATCAATATTCTAATTGATTGATGTTATAGATCAAGTATTTGAATGATGGAAGATGAGATGATGATGAAGGAAAATATATATGTGATAATGAAATATGGGGAAAGAGTAGAGAGTGGCTGAGATAACCTCATGCACACCATATGATTGAGCTCTACCTACATAGTTTGAAAAAGACCTTAGGCTAACATAGTTCAAACTAAATTATAGTATGATGATGATGGATTAGAATATTAGGATTATGAGGACTATTATACATGTTATTTTTTAGATAGATGGTGTAACTCAAATGTTAGACATGAATATAGAGGACTAGAAGAAATGATAGGAGATGAGATGTTAGATGTTGATTACTAGGGACATGATAGATGATTGACTAGAGGATATAGACATGATGATAAATGAATTATAAGAATGATTCAATACTAGATGAGTGGACTTAGATGATTAGATTAAATATAGAGGACTAGGATAAATGATTGGATATGTTAGATGTTATGATAGGTGATAGAGGATATGAGGAATGATGAGTGTGTCTATTATCAAGCCTTCATTGTTATAATAAGGTCTCATCATAGTCTAAGTAATATGATGTAAATAAAGTACTAGGAAGTATGTCCCATGATATAATTATGACTAAGAGGATATTATACCAAAGTACATGATTATAAAATGGGAAAATAGTGAACTCTACTTCATTGAGGGCACCTAAAATCATCATTATAGCTTTTGGTGACATCATAGCATCCTCATTCATTACCTAATAAATAAAAATATACATGATGCAATACTAAAAATAAACATTTAAAAATAAATGAAACATAAGATAATCATATATATACATGACAAAAGACATACAAACAAGTCAAACAACATAGAGCATATAAGTAACATACCCAAGTATCTACATAGAGATGCATTATGATTAGTGTTTTGTCTATTATCTTGATGAGAGTTGACAAGATAAGTGATCAGGTGATGAGTTGGACCAAGTTGGTTATGATGATCATGATGTGAATTTGGATTAAGGATTGTAACTTGGACAATATATGGACTTGGAGTAGACTAGGGACGATGATACTTTAGGATAAGGATGTGGAAGATGTAAGACAAGATGAATAGGATGTTGAGACAAGACAAAATGACAAGACTTTTAAGACATAAGACAAGGTAGGATGATAATGATATGGAAAACTTAGGAACTAAATAAGATTAGTAAGATAATCAGTACATATGAGAAGATGACATAAGACAAAATAACTTAGATGTTTTTGGATTTTTTTGGATTTTATAAATTTTAAAATTTTTTGGAATATTTTAGTTTTATAGGTCTTTTGAGATATACATGTACACTATAAAAATGGGATTACTAGCAAAGGGAATACCAAGCCTAGTAACTAGGATAAGGACAAATGGAATAATGGATGGGATGACAAAAGGATGAGGGTGATTCTAAAAAGGGGATGAGGACCAAAGAATAATGGGATAGGTATTACCAATTACCACATCATGAAGGAACTAGATATATAATTACCCAAGTGTCCATTGGAGGATATGACAAGATGATTCCAAAAAAATTCTCAAACCATATTCGACTCCCTTATGAATTTTAAGACTAGAATAATAAGATGCACAATATGGTGGTAGATAATGGGTAGGAAAAATGGATAGAGGATAGGATAGACAACGTTAAGATAGATTTTACCACCAAGTTTTGACATACTATGCAAACAATAAATTATTTTACCATGATGCCCAAAACTAGTTTTCATCATGGTACTTAACCAAGGCAGTAAGAGATTAGTTTTCATCATTGGAGAAATTTTTTTTTACACTTTTTTATTTTTTGACTTTGATCACCAAATATAAGATCAATATTTTGAGAAATAGAATTTAGATATGAAAATTATATCAAATTCACTCAAAACATCATTCTAATTCAAAATTTAGAGCCAATAGGATTACAATGCAAATAAATTAAGCATTCATATAAGCATTATAACTTAAATATATATACTCTAAATAATATATAAAATAATAAAAAGACTAATTGATTATGAATTTTGGATTACGTTTTAGACTCATATTTTATGATGGTAGGATATTAGATTAATATTAGACTAATATGATAGCATGGACTGATTTTTCATGAAGTTTTCTCCTTAATTTTATCATTGTTTATAATGGAGGGAAGCATGATTTAATTATGCCAAGGATGGATATTTTTCAATGAATTAAATTTTTTTATACGCCTCTAGAGAATAATATTCTATAGAGGAAGAAGGAAATTATAAGGAATTAAAAATTCATTCAAATTCTCTAAAAATGGAGAACTCTAGAGAATGTGGAGGATTAGAGAAACTTATAGAGAGTAGAAGCTTTTACGATCATGTTAGGACTAAATGAGGATTATAAGGGGATTAGGTGAGGATTAGTGACTAGGCTTGTAAGAAAGCCTAGTAGTAGGTAGATAGTAGGGGTAGGTGAGGATTGGAATTTTAAATTCCAATATAACAGATCCATGGGGTTAGGTGATAATCAAGATAGATTAGAATAATTAATGAATACATTGGAAGGGGTAAGGTTAGTATGATGAATAATAATGAAAGGGGATGTTACATAAATGACTTTAAGGGGGTTAAATGGGTTATGTTAGATGAACTAGTGAAAATATGAATTAATTAGTGAATTATTAGATGGAATTAGATAGGAATGAGTAACAAAATTAGCAATCTAGTGAAGGTGAGTGATTTTATAAATGGATTATGATATTATACAATATCAAAATCTGCTCAAAACATCAATCCACTACTAAAATTTAGAGCCAAAAGGATCATAGTGTACAAAAGAATGAAACATTCATATTTGCATCACAATCTTTTATCCAAATGCTCTAAATTAAGATCCAACATAAGAAATATTTAATTCTTAATTCATTGCTTGATTCTAGACTCAAATTTTTTTGGACATGTTATTAACTTGATAATATTTTTATTTCTAAATTAGTGATTGATTCATAGATTGGTTGATAATATTGGCATGAAAGGATCATATATTTCTTATTTGGTTCAATGGAGGATGGGTTGGTTATTTATATAGATGGAAGAAGGAAGATCAATGAACATAATTCAAATTTGGGTGTAGGAATATCAATGGTGGATAATTATTTAAGGAATTAAAAAATCCTTGGATGATTCTAGAGGAGGGAATGTTCTAGAGGTATAAGTCTCTAAAATCTTTTTTGAAGCCTAATGACAATTAATAAATGATTATTCATGTGATTAGGGGGTTCTAGAGAGTATAGGGGAGTAGGAGAGGTTACTCATAGGCTAGGGTAGGTGGAAGGGACTTTTAAATTCACATATAATGGATAAGTGGGATTAGTTAGTAGATAATGTGGACTTAAGTGTACACTAGGTACTAGGCATGTAGGAGAGCCTAAGGGATAGGTGTGATGTTGTGAATTTAAAATTTAAAAGTGGGTATGAGATGGATTTAGGTGATAAATAGGATATTAATAAGAAATAAGAATGGAATTAATATTGGATGGGAAATATGAAGGTTAGTATAGGATAAGAAATATATCTAAAGGGGACTAAATTATTAACTAGTGGGGAATAGGCAATGTTAGATGAAATAATGACAAAATTAAAAAGTGTCTAAATAAGATATCCATGTACAAAGGAGGAATCTAGAAAACACTCAAAAAAGTGTAATATATACATATAACTCTCATAAAGTGGAGAAAAGAGAGAAAATATGTAGGAAAAACTCCCCCCCCAAAAGAGATAAAAGAAGAAGAGAGAGCTATAAATCCCCCCAAAGATGATGTTAAAGTAGTATGTACTCCAAGTACTTGAAAGTCATAAAATAACTCAATCTAAATGAGTGGTCCAAATAAACTACTTAATCAAGAAGACTATCATTGGTGATGAAAGTACAAAAGAGTGCTACATGTGTAAGGAATGCTCAACACCTAAGAAATATAATGTACACCACACCTCCCCTATATTACTAAGTGGGTGGAGTGGAGAAAAAAAGGTCTGCATGAGTGGTTTGAATCCATTAATCAAAAACTAATAAGTTGAAAATGTATACACCATAATAGCTCCATGTCATGATGAAAGAGACTATAGAACTATCAAAGATGACAAGATGACATTGGGATTCACTAGAATAGTTACAATTCAAGATGTGGGAGATTGTCAAATATCTAAAAAGTGGTATCTAAAATTTTAAAAAAATCTCTCAAAGATGATGGCCCATGGTGGTGATAGAAGAGACAAGAAACTAAAGAAGTGAAAAGGTTCCTATTATATAAAACAAAAACTCATGAAAGTAAACAAGGTTGAAACAAAAAACCCCCTATGGTAATTTATAAATTAGTGCAAGTATAATATAACCCATACACAAAAAATACTAGATGAAAATATGGAAGACACTAGGCTTCACTAGAATAGATCTAAACAAGGAGACTATAAACATGTCAAATAAGCCATTAGGAATAACGAGAGATGATCCAAAAATAAGGGATCAAAGAGGTGTCTCTATAAAAAAGCAAAGTACTATGAAAGGGGCCTTAATGGAGATATGACACAAACTACCCGTGTGTCAAAGTGCCAATGCATGTCTTGAGATAATGAAAGAGTGGAAAATGGAAAAAAAAAGATATCATGTATGCAAAAACACACCAAATAAGGATCAATAACAAAAAACAACATGCAAAGCACATGCAAAAGGACATCAAACTCAATTGATAATACATCCAAGATAGTACATGTACAAAGTATAATATAGAAAGTAGTAGGGACCATAATAAAAGATAACCCCCCTTGAATATGACACTTTATAACCTTAGTGAATCTACAATAAAAATACAACCAATGGAATGGGAATGAAAAATAAAGAAATTTTGCAAAAATCAGCACTCAAATCTAAGTTATTGAGCAAAAGTTATGGTCTGATCAATTTCCCATCATTAATGGCCCATTTAATGAACTTGCACTTAAAATTTTAAAACAACAATACCAAACAAGGGTAAGGTAGCCTTGCAACTACTCATTAGAGCCAAAACGAAGTGTAGAATTCAATGGTTTAGATTGTAAGAGGGAATTGGCCTCCTACCAACCCCAACCTTACCCTTCAACTTTGATAAGTGAAAGAACAAGGTAAAATCAAGTACAACCATTTAAACAATATTATTTTATAAAAAAATAATAAAAAATTCTCCAAGTATGTGAAAAGAAACACTCCCCAAAAGAAATTAAATCCCCACCATATCAAATGGCCTCAGGACACACATACGATCATGCCTCCATCTTTGAATGGTTGGAGTCTAGCCACTCCATCTACTTTCTCACCAATTAGAAGCTCCCACCACACTTGAGTCTCATTCCCAACTATGAGCTCGAGAGTTTGGTAAGCCAGTGGTGTGACTATCATAATCTTCTGTTTGACTTTGACAACACTTTCTCTAGAGAGGATGCCATTAAAATGGTCGTCAAAATTGTTTAATGAATATCAACATTCACTAGAGAAATTCCACTGTAAGACTCCTATTTTATATAAAAGTCATTCCACACTGCTAATTGACGTTAAACTCGTCAAAAAAATTAGACCAAAGCCTCCATGTTGAAATTTTCAAGGAAATAGATAATTTATGCTAGAAAGGATTCAATCAAGAGCTGATATTATAAATAAAAAATTCTCCTTGGTACTAATTGAATTGAGTTCACTGGATTTTGTAGAAGAAAGCTAGGACCATGAAAAATTCAAGCCAAAATCAATTTTCAATGGAGAATGTTTGATTCAGAGTCATTATTTTGAAGGAAAACTATTCTATAGTAATAATTTAAGCCAAGTTCTTTTTATTTTATAGAAGAGAGCCATGAAATCAAAAAAATTGAATAAAAAACATTTTCATATAGATGACTCGATCCAGTGTGGTTTTCAAACTATAACTCACCCCACAGGTGAGCAACTCAAATTCAAACTATCTCTTGTGGTACATTTCTAAAAAATACTATACATGTCAAACTTTAGTGAAAAAATTGCCTAAATGAAGCTTGAAAGAGCATCAACCTCAAAATCCTAGAAATAGGCCCAAGATCCTCAAATTTCAATTAAAAAATCCTTACACTAAGGATAATAGCCCAAAAAAAATATAGATCCAAAACACATTATGAGTACAAATGATGTAATGAAGTAAGATAATTAATAGCTATTGGAGGGTGGCTTTGATACCATGAAAGAGTTCATGGCACTCTTCAACCAAGGTCTCTCCAACACACCATTACCACAATCATGAGTGCTTCAACATAGACACAAAGAATAAACCAACTATGAATAAAACTAATTATTATCCACAAAAATCATATGAAAATCATTTATAATATAATGGATAACACTTACTTAAGTAGGAAAGGAGAAACAAGACTTAAACCAAACTAGACAATGTGGGATAAATCCTCACATAGGACAAAACTATGAAAAATATGAAAATCCTAGCTAGAACCTAACAAGTATGAGAAATATACTCTAATATGCCCTCTTCTCACCAAATTAAATTCTTGTTGATGTGGGTTTTGTATAAACCCCAATAACCTTAAGAGTGGCTTCTAACATTTCATAATCTATGAATGAAGATCCACTCTAAGGCACACATTATATGGTAATGTGTTTTATAAACAACCTGTTTGTGGAATAGACATGAGTGAAGCAATTATTTTACCATAGATGGATCAGCTATGGATGAATCTAAATACAATTTATATAATTGGATTGATGATGGATCTAACCTAAGGTGGGTCTTATAAAAAGAAAATAAAAAAGAGGAAAAGGTAAGACAAAAAAAGATGACTATGGGTCAAACAAAATGAAACCTTTCTAAGCTAGCACTTGAACTAAAGGTTGGACAAGTAATTAGAAACTAATGTTTGATAAAAAAATTTAAGGACACAGCAAAAATAAATAATATCTATACATCCAAGGAAATGATAAATATATTAAACTTAAGCATGTATAATCAAAGGTTTCTATGTTTTTAAGATTACATTAGCACATTTACAAGGGGGGATTATGATTAACACACAAAAGGCAATTCAAATTAGAAATATTATAATACAAATAATTGTATTAAAAATAAAACTCACGCACAACCAAAAAACTAAGATATCAAAATGACAATGTTTCTTACACAATCCACAAGTTTGGAGAAGAATGAAGATTTTCACATCAAGATCAATTACAAAACTTTTCTTAAAATTTGTTATTAATTTAAATATCCAAAATTCTCCTCGCTTTTGGGTTAAGAGGATAAAAATATATATAATCTTGGGATGGAGAAGTCCTCATCTCTCAAGTGAAGTCTAAAAATACATGTCCACTATATGCCAACTTGCATGCAAAGCATGCATATATAATGGTAATTACTCAAAATAGATTTATTCAATTAAAATTATATATATATATATATATATATATATATATATATATATATATATATATATATATATATATATATATATATATATATATATATATATTAAGAACTAATGTTTAAACTTAGCCAAACATGTAAGTACATATATATAATTAGAAGATGTTGATGTGGCACTGCAAGAAAAAGAAAACTTATGGAAAAATAGTTGTAGAAGATAAAGTTGATGGAATTATCATTGTAACTTGAGTTATAGCTAAAATAGGTAGTGTAACTATAGATGTACTAGAAGTTACTGCCAATGTAGTTGTAGCATTGAAAATTAGAAGGAGCATGTAGGTGGGATTGGTATATGTTTGCCCTAGTGTGTATTTATTATTTTGAGGAGGTGGTTGTGTTTCTTGTGAAGTTGAAGTTAATTGATTAGCTTCTTCCATTTTTAAATATAATGCATGGCTATCCTAGAAGTATATATCTATAGTTTCATATTCAATCAAAGATCTCTTGAACAACTATGGGATCTTGTCCATTAACTTATGATGTATAACCAATACATCCTTGACCCTTGCATGAAGTGTTTCAGTTTTAATGATTTCATCACCAAAAAAAATTACTAGTTTCATTATTTTATCATTAATCCTATAAACCATGCCTTCAATCTCATCTTGAAAGCTATCGAATACTAATCATAGGATATTTTAAGATATGAGAGTCACTTAGGTAAGGTTTATTTATTTGGCTTAATGAATGTAAAGAATGCAAAGAATTTACCACATCAATTGTAGTAATAATAATAGAGGAAATACTTAAATAATGAGGAATTCGCTGACTTACAACATGAGGGGAGATAAATGGGGCATCAATTTTTTTATTTTTCACTATAGTAGATTGAAGTGGAGAGTTTGGAGGTGTTATTTATGATGGCCCCTATGTTGTAATTTTAGTCTTGAATTTATCTCCCCCTTTGCATCTCTTTTCATAATTTTACAGATTCATTCTAACCCAAGGAACTTAAAACTTTGAAATAACTGAATTGATAATTTTACATGCAAATGGGTAATCAATAAAAATATTATGGAATGATTAAACATCTATTTCAAAAGTGGTACATATATTAAAAACTATGATCCCTCTAATAATTAAATTATCTTGAGTGAGGATCTTATTTTTGGATGCTAACTAGTAAAAAAGATTAACTTTAGGTATGATCTCTTTATCCCAATTGATATCCAAATTATAACCATTTGGGTTAAAATTTAACTCAAAGGAGTACCCTAATTTAAAACTATATATTCCATCTAGTGAGGGTGACCAAACTAATTCATCATCTCTAGTAAATTGACATATATGTATGCCTTTAAGGTGGCCATTAAAGGGTCTTAAATTGGATACATGTGTAGTGCCTTAATACATGTTTTTAAAATGCCTTAGGATGATTTGTATATATAGTCTTCTCAAATTTGAATTAAGGACCTATTTGAATGCAAGTAAACATAATGAAAGAAAAAATATATCAAACATGGATCCACATAATAGGAAAAAGAGGAGCAATGGCCAAAGGATACACATAGGACAAAAATTGCTTTTAGTGACTCCAAAAAATGGTAAAAAATTATAAAATAGAGGAAGAAGACAATAGAGATATAAAATCATTGAAAAACATAAAGGACAGGGTAAAAAAATAAATAAATAAACACAAGACTACATGAAGAAGTGAGAACACAAGGAAAGACATCGATAAGTACATATTTTGAATCAATTATCCATATACACAATATCTTTTTTCTAACTTTACAATGATAAACCTTAGGTGCATATAGTTCACTTTTTATGCCTCAAATGAGCATATTATCCTTTTGGATTTAAATATATGTTGACATTGTAACTATTATATCTATTGCATGAGATCTAGTATAAACAAGGGCTTGTGAAAGATTGTTAAAATAACATAATAATTACAAAAACACTTCTTCATGGATTATGATGTTTTTTTGCATTTTATGGTATAATCCATTTCATTATTATCTCATAATATGTTGACATTAATGTTAGATTTATATTATTAGTCATAGACTAGATGCAATAGATTATTTAGGTCTGTGATTATTTGACCGTGATGGAATCATGCTATTGAATGTTAATAAGTATGGTGTATTACTCATATGATTGATTAAGATGGCTGTGTACTATCATGGATTACTTATGGTCCATTTGTCTATTTATGATATTATTATTAGTTACGTGGGAGGAACCTTTTCTATCAATTTTATGATGTATTTGTGAGTGAAATGATACTAATTATATTACTTATATGTAAATGTGTATTAGATGTATTGATGGGTGTAATGAGTGTGTAATAATTAGGTCTGAAAAAGATAATAAAATGGATATAAGGATTAATTGATCATTTTACCAACTTCATGTAAATTTATTAGTCCACCCTAAAATTAAGGGTTAATCTTACCTTGGTTAGCTATATGTTAGCTAGACCATGTTTGAGTTAGTATGTAACATATTGTGAGACATTATGAAATCCCATTTCCTCTAATAGTCATGTGATCCCTTGAACTAAAAATGAATGTGTTTAACCTTGATAATGGATGAGTCTTAAACCTCAAACACTTTCCCAATTTTTTAGAATCGAATTTTGATAATAAGGCCAAATTAGTAAAGTGTGTAGGGAAAGTAATCCATCTTACACTTCAAAAAAGAGAGTGACATCCAATATGTAACATGTGGGTGTGTTTTAGAAGCTTAAATAAGCACTTATATTTCTTTTAATACTTGTAGTCACTTAAACTTTGTCATGAATACTTGATAATGTTAGTTTTGGCCTGATTTTACTTTCATTGACTTAAACACTTAATATGGACCTATTTCACCACCTCACTCTATATTAAGTACCTCTATGGACTAATTTATTTTTAAGTTGATATATTATGACTAAAAAAATGTTATTAATCAATAAAAACCTCACTAAGCATCTATAGAAACATCCGAGATCCTAAAATTCACACCTTATACTTTAAGATATGATCGACTAGCATAGGTCAATAATAATAGTTGATGTTGATCGCTATGGGTTTTTATTGGACTTCACCTTAGTAATGACTAATTTTTAAATTGAGTCCTTCCCTTATAGTTTGTTCTATATTTTTAGGATAGGTAAGGTGAGGTTTTCCCCTTTTGTATTGCCATAAAGCACATCTAAGTCATATATTGTATCACTAGAAAATTACAATATTGAGGTACACTTACACCATTACACACTATGCAAAGATTCCTTATTCTTTATAAGTATGATTTTAATCATTTGAAGTAGTCCCTAACCAATTAAATATCCTATTAAATTAAATTTAAATTAAAAAATTATCAAGTATTCAATCCATTTCTATATGTATACATGTAGCAAAAGAAGCACAATCACACAAAGCACTCTAAGTGGGATAAATAGATATGCTTGCTTTTCCTCTTTGGAATATTGTATATGTAGGAAATGATTAATAATCACATGTGTGATTTGGGATAGCTCAGCCTATTAAACACTCCCCTTTCTTTTTGAAAATTTTCAATTATTACAAGGTGTACTAAGGTTTTAACTTTAAATAAGTAGTTATTTGTAGGTTATTTATGTGCATCCAAAGGTCAATTTTATGAACATGAGAATGTTTTAAGTAGGTGCAAGTGACTTTGATTTAAGGTACCTTATTTTTATTTAGAGTAAAATATTAAACAATAGATGATAGTGGTTCCAATTGAACATATCCCCTTTATGATGATCCTATCCTTGATCATTTGCAGTCACAATTTTAGTTTCATAGCCACAATCAAATATTTTGATTAGTTATATCCACTTTCCATTTTTACATAATCAATAAATAGATAGAATATAACTAAGTCTTTTATGTTTCTCATAGTTACTATTCTTTAATTCATTCAAAATTTTCTTATTTCCATACTTTTTTTTCATTCTGCTTGTCACATGTTGTTTTGTAAATTTTGCTAAATTTATCTTATTTATATATTAATTAGAGTTAATCACCCACTTAATTCTAAATTATGATAAAAACAACACTCTAGAAATGGGATAGAAGTCATAGATTTTATAAAATAGGAAAAGAAATAGAAAATGAGGGAGTGCATGTCACCATGTGATTTGTGGGCAATTGTAAGAATTTAATGAAAGGATCCAAATTTACTTATAGAGGGTCCTTTTATATTTTAATATTTGGCAAGTTTAGGATCATAGGAGTTAGAGGTATAATATTGAGTCAAGTGGAGGGGATATGTCAATATTTCATACTTGAAATTTTGTTATTAACATGTTAAAGGATGTTGATTTTAAATAATTTTTTATTTCTTTCTATCTTTTTAATTTTGCAACTATTGAAGCCTTTTTATGAATTTTACATTGATGGATATTTTTGGGTTTTATGGATATTTTAAAGTTATATGGATTGAGACTCATTAAATTCGCATTTAATTATTTTTTGTTTTAATTTTTTTAATGTTATGATATCAAAATATGATAGATTTGTTAATATTTTTTGGGGATTGTAGTGTGTGAATGATACTTTTTAATAAACTTGTGTAACAAGATAATGAGCTATAAATTCAAGCTTGTATGTGCAAGTCATTATTTTCCCACTTTTATTTCTCTTATTCTTGGTGGTTAATTGAGTATTAATTCACCCTTTTTGGATAATTGAGGTTAATCTCCTACCATTAGTGGGTATTTGAGATTTAATCTCACCCTTCTTAGGAATATGGTTAGTTTAATATGTTGAGTAACCCCTTCTCTCCATTGGGTAACCGTAGTCATTTCTATAGTCCTTATTGTAGTATTAATATTTTTTCTTTTTTATATCATGGCTCATGGATGGCATAGTTTTGAGGTGTTATAAATGATGTCCCTAAGGTGGCCAAGTGTGTTCACGAGTTGATATGTATGCATGGTTCCCAATGTTTGTTTGGTTAGGTAAGATGATGGATGTTGGTGATATATTCGCCATGTTTGAGGGGTCATATAAGGGGTCAATAGTTATTAGTGAAAGGAATTCATCTAAGGAGTCTTGTGAATGTCTAGGTTATCCTAGTCATCTTGGCATAATTTTTTGAGTAAATAGATTGATGACATCAACATTCACATGTGTGAAGGTGTCAGAAGAAAGTGGTCACCTAGGTTTGTTAATTTTTGTGCCTAGAACATGTATTTAAAATTTAAAGTCTTGATTAATGTCTATCAAAAGTTATGATGGTTTAAATTTATTCTCTCAGGTAGATTTCATCATTTTCCATAGTCAAATTTACATTAAAAAGTGACCATTGGAATTTAAATATTTGAATTTACAAAGGAAAACTAGTCTGTAATGTTTTTCCTATAACTTTTGATGAAGGATGAATTTTATGATGGGAGTAAAAAAAAGTGGTAGATAACTTCAAGGAAAATCTAGGAAAAATTATTTGGAGGTTTGACTAGTTGTACGTTTGCATTTATTATGGTTTAAATTTGATTAAGGGTTTGACTTCTTTTGCAAGTGACCCAAGAAGGATGTTTCATGGTGAATTATCGATTGGATATTTTTTTAGACTCCCTAAGGATCATCTATATGAGTTTTGGAGGTTTGACCAATCTATATTTAGTATGAATAATTGCTTAAAAGTTGACTATTTATTCATTCATTCATGATGTTTTCATGTACAAGGCAAATGTTTGATAGGTTTTTCATATGTAGATGTGTGTAGTGATGAATGTAATCACTTGAATATGTCTTAGGGGTCATGTGTCATGGACCTATGTGCTTTGAAGTGGTCTTATATTCCTAGTTTTTCTTGGTAAAGTGTTAAAAGGATGAATAGGTCTCCATGGACCTATAAGGGATTTTTAGGCCTAATTGAAAGGTGTTGATGCTTAAGGGTGATTTATCAAATCTATGGTCAAAGGATCTATAAAAATCATAAATAAATATGAAGGTTTATAGAGTTGATACATGAAGAAAAGAGAAGTGTAAGTATGATTGGTGGATGGATTTAAGAGTAGAGAAGTGTAAGGAATATGTGTGTGACCTAGAGGTCATATTTTTGATGTTGTAATAGTGTTCTTGTAGGGTTGAACATTGAGGATGAACAAAGAGGTGTAGAGTGATCCAAAAGGTTGTTTTAGATGCATTGATTGTGTGTGAAGTCTTGAGAAAGTGTGAAGGGTTGAAGAGAGTTGTTATTCACCATTTCTCCATCAGATTAAAAGTCAATCATATTTTTAAAAGTATTGATATCAAAGGTGTTGTGTATGTGCTCAACATATAAGGGCAAGTGGGTGCTTGCCCATGCTCAGGGGTTGGTCCTCCTTGTGAAGTGTGTGATTCATTAAAGTATCTTTTTTATCATCTCTTATAGGAATTGAATCCATGTGTTTTAAACCTTGAGAGTGGTTTTAATCCCCCATGAGGGTTTCCCACATAATTCATATGTTATATGTTCTGATCTTGAATAGTATGCTTTGTTCTTTGAAATAACCAATTTATATGCTTCATGAATGCTTATGTTGAGTGGATAATATTTTGAAGTTTTTGATTTGGAATTGAGTTTTTTGCATCACTAATTCACCCCTAGTGATTTTATCTCTAACATATAGATACAACTTTAACCTACTATAAAAAATTAATTATGCACATATCTAGTTGAGATTCCATAATTTTCCATATATGTGTTGACCTTGGTTATCCTATGTGGTAGTTATGTGATTTAAAACTCTTAGGATCAAGGTTTGACTATGGTATCTTACATATTGATGCCAAATGTAATAAGAGGAGAGAACCATTATCTCTTGGCTAGTTGGATGTGATTTTGGATATTTATTAAACTTAACAGTGCTCCATATTTAGTAGATCTATAATTTTTGAGGTCTATGTGTCACTTTCCTATAAGTTATTCATATTTTATAACTTATTGTCAATTATTATTGATTATGTATATGTTGATGTGATGAACTGCCAAATGAACTTAATTTGTAATTTGTAGTGGTGCCTATGTGTGTTGTTGATGTATAGTTGAAAGGAATTATCATTATTGATTTGGACTTGATAGGTTAATTTGGGTTATGAAATTGATGAAAGTTTGAAAAGGGGTTGGTTAATTTCATAAAATGTGTTCATGAATCTATCATATTTTATAAAACTATCCTCACTTATTTTTACAAGCACTAGGACAAAGTCTATTTTACGGGGGTACGGTTGTCATATCCTAGTTGTAATCCTATAAATAGTTATGCATTATACACCATTATAATAATAAATTATTATTATTTTTAAAGGTTGGAATTGTTTTTAGAATTGATTTATACTTTTTTTATGAGACTACTTATATTTAATTAGTTTTAGTGGTTTATGTTTAATATATCAGTACTTGTAGTTTTTGACTTTTAGTCATTTATGTAGTTAAAATAGTTTATATTTCATATTTTACATTTAGGTATTTTTGATGTTTTTTTGCATGTTTTTATTTGGTATCATCTGATGGGGATGAACTAGGCCTGGTGGTAAAGGAATTTGACATGCAAAAGATGTTTTGATATACATGTATATGTAAGTATATGAGCATGAGAGAGAGAGATATTTACACTTTGTATATCTTATTTTTAGTGATGTGTGAGACCCATATTGTGCATATATTGATTATATAATTTATGTTTTTTCCTCATAGTAGGGTGGTAGGTGATAACTGATTTGTTTGATCAATAATGTCGGCAAAGATGCCACTAGTGCTTCCAAGAATGAGAGTGCATTTGGATACACCACTTTGTGAATTTGATGTAACAATAATCATTTAAAATTATGGAAATTATTTAATTCAATTATAATAAATTAAAAGGATTAGAAATAATCATTAGACAACACTTAATGCTTACCATGTTTTAAATGTCTTATTTGTATATTTATGCAATTTGTAATGTTGACATACTTTATGCATTTGGTTAAGCTATATTCACTCTTATATAAGGGATCCATTTGGTGTTAATGTGTTTTTAAATTGATATTTATGTACATAAATTATCACAAAATCACTTATAGTGCTTAGTGAAAATGGTGATCAATGATCACATAATTATATTTGACTTGGATGTGACATGATTATTTTGGAAATATTTGAAAAGGTTTTTAAATTATTTACAATATTAGTATTCCATGAATGGAATTTAATATTGGATGTAAATAATAGAGTGGAGAGGGAGAAAATATAAAGGATAAGAAAACTAGGAAAAAACCCTGCCACATAGTCTGACGATAAAATGGGAGTGGAGGCAAGATGAAATAATGGAAAACTTGCCAAATTTAACCTCCACGGCCCTAATTTTTATTGAAAGAGTTATTTGGGAAGTTTTTGGTTGGATATTTAAGGAAGATTTATAGATTTTTAATAAACATAGATAAATGTAAGAATAAGAAGGCAAAGGGAACAAAGACTCATTTTATCAATTTCAAGCTAATATTTGAGCTTTTGAATCAAGAAATTTTTTATCTTTCTTAATTCTTATTCTCTAATAGATGTAGATGCTTGATTTTTTTATACCTCTAAATTTTTTATATATTTATGCATTTCATGGGTGTTCATGGAGTATCAACTGGTAGAACCAAAATTATGTGATAGATGCTAGGGCATGTTGTATCTTACATAACCCTCCACTTGATTATTTTCACTAGGTAATTCTCACTATGTATCCTTAGATCCAAAAGCCATGTCTTCTTCTTAATGTTTAGTTTTTATTTGGATGTATTTTATTATGTATGTTGTGATTCATAAGGTGAAACTGTAGTTGTATCATTTCCCTTCCTAAAAGGATTGTTTAGATGAATAATTATTAACTTGTTATGATGCCCTAATATGGCTAAAAAAAAGTTAATGGCTATTTTCCCCTCATATGGTTGCCATTTATGATGGGTTGAATACCATGGACCATCATGAGCTTAATGTTATGTGTATGCTTATTTATATACATTTTTTATTTAGTTTATCCATGTTGTATACTGATTAATCTCCTAGTTATATGTTTTTCATGGTTGAAAAAATAATGCATCTCTCTATCTCATAGAATTACATATACTATTATTTCATTGTCATTTTCTTAGGAAAACTACTTCATCCTTAGGTTGATGATTTGGGGTGTTAAGGATCACTGATGGATGGGTCATATTAATCATTTTCCCTTTCCTTCATTATTTTCACAATGAAGATGTTATTTTTTAGATTTGTCTTGATAGAGGATATGTAGTTGCATTGAGGATCTTTAGTATTTATTTCTTGACTTACAAACAAAAGTTTTTGTATTAGTTCACAGTGGCATACAAATTGGTTTTTTAACTACACTATACTTAGGATAGTATCTTCAATATTAGATGTAATATATTTATAAGTTGTAAACAATATCTTCATGTACATTTTAGAATTGATCTAATCTTCATTTATTGTATAATATACATGAAAAATTGTAATGAATAAAGGTCACTTCTAAGACTTTATTTTGACCTTATATTTTCGTATTTTGGTATGGTGATATTTATATTAATAGTGATTAATAATAAAAAATGGATAAATGCTTGACCTATACCTTATTATGAATTTAAGTTAGTATACAAATGTTTGATTTCTCTATGGAAATTTTGGGATTGTAACATGAGTGTGTAATGTAATTACCTAGTTTTCATCCCAACATTATAGTCTAGTAAATTCGAGAAAAAAATAATGTATGTAATTATTCCTATCAACCCCATACCTAGCCCTCTTTTGAATAGAGTTAATTCTATTGAGTTATGTGACTATCCATAACTTTTTTTCTTACATATAAGATATAATATTATTGGTTATGATACAATGTGTTAATGAACCTAAGAAAAATACTAGGGCACTGTGGCATTGTTTGACTAGTTCATTTTATCTCAAATTCATTGGTCATGATGACCCCTATTATACACCTTGTCACTAGAAGGATGAATGCACCTTATTTTACTATGGAAATTTATTCTCAAGAGGTGAATGCTATGAATCACATTTGATAGAGGAAATATAAAACTATGAAATGGATGCTTTGTACTCTCTTTGAATAAGGAAATTTGAGTTATTATGTACGAGTGGATATGTATAGACATCTAATATTTGTGTGTTTGATACTCTATTTGGACATGTAAAAATGATTGTATTAGTGTATTCCTTAAATTGTGTTGCTTTAATTTTAATTATCACCTATATAATCTAGATAAATTTAATTTATTGTGTGCTAAGAATATTATAGTCAAGATGTCATAGGAAATGATGGGACTTAAGTACTATGAATATTTCATTCAATCTTGTTCATAAAAAGTGACGTATTTGAGTACCTATACTTGTGTCACTTTTTAAAATCATATAATTATAATGCATTAGGTAGTTAAATTTGGTTGTAAATGGATAATAACAATAGATTTATATTACTTAGACTTGGATATGAGCTATTTAAGTAACTTTCTAACTCTGTTCCCCTTTATGCTCCTATAGTATGAGGACTCAAACTTAATATTTAGCCTTTAAATACCATGCAACTATGTCATGATGTGATTACTTATTATTGGGTCTGAGAAGTTGGCATACTTGTTTATATTGTCATTTTCTTAATTTTTATAGCTTATTTTAAAATTCACTAAACTAACCCTTTTCTAGGGAGTATGGCAATTCTGTGTATTAAAGTAAACACATTTCTTATTTCAACTATGTCATGATGAAATTTAATATTATTACTTGGTATACCATGTTAGTGGCTACCAGTTAAATTATGTGTTTATGTTTTTATAAGGAAAAAGGGAGTACTCTATGGTGTTAATTGACTCTTAAATTTTATTAAAATAATTAAGATAATAGTAGTATGCTAATAAATGGAAATTTATAGGTTTTATGATTTTAATGTGTTTTTCTTATTTATTGGATATTATGTAATTATAGATTATAGATAAGGATTGTGTTAGTAAAATATATTGAGTCATAGTTAAGAACAACACTCAATATTAATGATGTAAGTAAATAATTTCATCATGTCTAACTATAGTTGTAGTCACTTTTTTCATGTTTGGCCCATTTTAACTGAATAATATTGTGATATTGTTAAAAATATTAATGGTAGGATATTAAAGTAATTGGGTAACAAGTACATTGTTTTCATATTATAATAATGTACTCTATAGAAATAAAAGTTTGCAGTAGGTGTACTATATCATTGGTTGTTTAGCATAAATGAATAATCTTATGGAAATTTATAAGTTATGAAAGATGTAGAACATAGTTCATAGTTCATTAATGTTTGGAAATTGGTTTGCCTAAGTTCACAACTACATTAAATTTATTATTATTTATATATTTTGTTCTAATATTGATAATGGAAAACTTATTAAGTATTTAATATTAAAATATTTAAATGAAGAAAGTCTTGCACTTTGAAGTATGAAAAAATTAAAAATTATGGCAGTGAATGTTATGCTTACATATGTCTCACCTAACCTTGGATGATTATTGGTCATAAACATTACAAATGAGAAATTAATATAAAAAATGATGTACTAGGTGGAACTTAGGGTTGTAATGAAAATTCTTATCCTTATTAAAACTTTAGAAAACTCTTGTGGCCTAATTCAATAAATTCAAGAGTTCTCTTAAGGAATCATAACCCAGATTATATAAACTAAATTTAATTAGGGTGATTAAAATATAAATAATTCACATAAATAAATATAGGTGTGATTCAACTCATAGATGGTATTTATTCTGGTATTTCACACTTAGCTATATGAGATGATTCTTGAAACCCTAGATTCATCTAGAGTAATATGTTTTGTTACTCGACGTGGACCTAGTCAACTTTTGTAATGACCATGAATTAAGGTTCATGATTTCATATTGGCATGATAAATAACACTAATTTAAGTGTTTTGTACCATTAATTTATACTTGATTTTATTAAACACACATATGATAATTGGTTAGTTATGAAAAAACATTAATATCCTTGATTATTCAAAAAAATTATGGTTCAGATTTTTGAGGATATGATAGAATATTATGATCAAATATAAATGCATGGAATATTTAATAAATTAAATGTGTCATGTAATAAATACATTATTAATGTACAATTTATTTACATTAATTGGACTCTTTTTTCCTTTATAGAAATTAATTATAGTACATATGTTTTTTTATTTATTATTCTGGTTTTTTTCTAAATAATGCACTAATGTAATTTGATTCATAATTTTAGCCATTGTATATCATGTTTTAATAATTATTTTTATGTAAAAATTACATATGCCTTGTATTCCCTAGGGATACAAATTTCATGCCCAAGTTTTGAACATAGGTTAATAGGGTGGGCTAGATAGGATGTATGTCAAGGGATTCTAGGATTGATGAGCTCAAGTGAGTCATTACAACTCAGTGAGCTATGTGTGTCTAAGGGGTGATATCATTGGGAATGTTTTCATTATAGGGAGAACTTGTGTTTTAAATAAAAAATGGTTCAAGTAAGAACCAATGAAATTTTAGTCTAAGGGAGTATGGGTATATGGTATTCTTGGACTATTTGTTGTGTTAGTTGGGTTAGCTATATCAAGCCTTGTGGGTTATGAAATGCCTCAAGTTTTGAACCTAAGACAAGATTTAACATGGATGTAAACATCTTATATTATTATAATAGGGTTTTATAGACCTCAAGTTTATAAAATATAGAGTAAGTCATATATATCAAGAGCTAGAAGTGCTTTTTTGATCCTAGATGGGTTTTATGAGCCTTAGGTTTGAAAAATAAGATGGTTTTATACTAGGAACCTATGAGACAACTAGGTTAATATGAAGATATCAATGGATCCCCCAATATAAAGGAGACTATTAAGAGGGAAATTAAGGAGTGATAAATAGAATTGAGAGCCACAAAGTTAGGTAGTTAATATTTCCATAGGCCAACAAGTTAGAAATGAAATTAAGATTAAGAATCATAATAGTATTAGTTGTGTTAGCAGTTTGGAAAGGAATCAAGGGAAAATATAATCTAAGATTAGAAAACATGGTGGTTTGGATATAAAATTAGGCCTAAACCTATAGTTGAGGATCTCAAGGAGTATGGGATAGGCATGGTCAAAATTTGGTTACAATCTTGAATGCATAAGTGAAGACCCCTAGGATTATGTATACAAGTTAGTGATACAGTTAGGGTGTCAAAATAATAGTGGGGAGAGATTATGATTTAAAATACTAAAGAACCCTTGTAGGATTCCTATGCCAATTAGGTAAGATTAATAATGGATTCATGATAGGTAGCTTTAGTTAAAGTTTCTTGTGAGGGCACAAGGGCACTAACTAGGTCATGCCCCATCCTTGGCCCATAGAGTTGAGTGTTTGGAGTTGTTGGAGGGATTTATATACTCTAAACTCACCCTAAACACCTTTAAACCTAAAAAATTAAAAAAAAAGTGAGTAACCTCGTGAAGATCCTTGAAGTCTTGATAAAAATGAATGGAAAAATACTTAAAATGAAATTAACCCTAGATATTTATGTCCACATTGTGAGGCATGGATTAATTTTGGAAGCCTTTAGGGGATTATGATAATTTTGGAGTAAAGTCCATGTAATTTATCTTATTTCTTATCTCTTTCCATCTCTCTCACATATAATTTCATGTAAATAGGAACCCATAGGCTTGGAGAGGAATTTTATGGGCCCGTAAGGATGTTTAGGATTAGATTAGCATTTGAGTTAAATGAATTGTGGAGATTTTTATGATCCAAGGATGGAGATTTGATCCTGCACAATTTATAAGGAATTTTGTTTTTTAAATTAAGTGAATTTTTAATTTTTTAATTAGGATTTAATATAGTAATTAGTATATGAACTTTATGATTATAAAGTGAATTTAAAAAAATGGGATGTCACTTACATGACATCCCAAGGGAGTGTAGTTTATGATTGAATGCCTCTTCATATTATTTGATTAAAAATTAAAAAATAATTTAGAATTCACATTATATAAATTAATTAATATAAATATTTTAAATTTTTAACTCAATACCCTTGTGACATATTGAATTATTAGAGTTCATACTACCTTGGCTAACTGTTGACAATTTTTCCACCATTGGTCAAAGTTGTTTATGTGCAAATTTTAAAGAAGAATCCATTCATGGATTATAGGTAAAAAAGGTATTAAAAAATAATAAAACATTAATCAGGAAAAAATAATAATCAATAACAAATCACAATTCCAAATTTTGATAGAGGTTTCTTTTATTCCTCTACTAGCTATTTGCAAGCTAGTTAAGGCAAATTTTAGATGCTTGGTACATGAGGGTGAAGAGGAGTTGGATAAAAAAGTATTATAAGGAGTTTTGGGCCCATATTACCTAAATATTAAATTCATTTTTTCATTTTATATTTTATTAAATTTATGATTTTTTTTAAAGAAGAACAAGTGCTCTAAAGCCCTTTTTAAACCTTCATTTGCTCAATTTTAAGCAGTATGTTTGCATTTTTGAGTTATTTGTTAAAAAATAAATGGTGTGAAATTTTATTGGGAATATAAGACATTTATAAAAATTAATAAAAAAAATTAATTTAAAATGATGAATAAAGGCAAAGGATCAAGCATTAAGGTTTTGAGCAAGTAAGAGAGAGTCAAAAAAGTCAAGTTTTGAGTAGTTTAAGTGATTGTTTGAGTACATAAAAATATTTAAATGATAATATGGGTTATTAAATTTAATAATAAAAAAATAATTAGGTATTTATGCAGCATAAAACTTAATAAAATATCAAAACATAGACCTATAGGTGTTTTAAAATGAAATTAGACAAGCTAGTCAACACCAAAAAGTGCACATTTTGAGTTTTTTATAATGAAAACTCTTGAAATTTTACATAAGTGTATATTTTCATATAATTTAATGATTATTTTTTTAAAATTATTTACTTTACTTGAGGATAGATAAAATTCTAATATACAGGTCTAATCATGAAGGGAATGAAGGTTTCTTCACTTTTTTACTCACAAATGGAGTTGGAAATGGGTATTTCAAGTCCATCCAATGAAAAAAATGGATTTAATGATGTGAATAATTAATTTAAATATATAAATAAATAATAATTTAATTAAAAACAATAAAAAAAGGAACAGCTCATTGAAAAATATCTCCAAGTCATCCCCAAGGTAGCAAACAAGCACTATTTTATGAATTTTTATTAGGGTGTTTGGAACTCATTTTAGATCCCCTAATCCAAATCAAGTTATCTTGGGAACATGAGAGCATAAAATGGTATTTTTTGGATTTGTACATGAAGTTTGGAGATAATTTTTTTTAAGGTATATGAAACTATTTTTATTATGTTTAAATTATATATATATATATATATATATATATATATATTAAAATTATTAATATACATCAAGTTTCTATCTTTCACAGTGCATTCAAAAAGCTTGTCAAAGTTACACAAGATAGGCATATGGAAGAAGAATTAGTTTGAAGAGTTACTATGGTCATCATAGAATTAAAACTTATTAATAATATTTAATGGATAATTAAACATAAAAAATTTCCCACATATCTAACAATTTCCCCATTTTGGGTTAAATTTAGCAAGTTCAAGTCAACAACAAGAATCTTCATTTAGCCCTATAAAAGTGGAGTTCAAAACATGCAAAAGTGGAGAAGTTGAGTTTGATATTTGGTGAATATTTTATGCCCTATTTTCATGAAAAATAATCCTTATAATATAATCATGAAATACCTATCTTACTATTCCCCCTTTGGGATAAATTTATAAAAGTCAAAAAAGTCAAGTAGCATGCAAGTTACAAGTCAAGATAAGTGAAGTTGAACTCCAGGTGTGAAGTACAGATAATTATAATCAACTCAAGATGTAAGTGGAGGTAGTATAAATTAAATATGCATGAAACATAAATATGAGTTAACTAAAGACCAAAAAGAGTTAACTAAAGAAGATCAAAAGGTTCATGTAAGATCACAAGAAGTTAACTCAAGATACAAGATCCATGAAGAGCCCTTTGACTTTTAAAACATGAAAGAATAGCCTCCATATCTCTTACCATGACATATTACATGAAATAATGTTTAAAATAAAATTATATGTTAGATTTTATGTGTAATTAAAAGTATAATTGAAGGGGTGGAGTTCAATTTTGAATTGAATTTTTAGTTGAAGTAGGAATGAACTAGGACTTATATGTGGACTCATTTGGAACTTCTTGTCTTCTCTCTCTCTTCTTATTTTATATGTGTATATAAATTTTTAAATTATTATACGATATTATGATTTTGTATTACAAAAAATCTACCAAAATTTTGTTCTACATCACCTTTCAAGAAATAAAGAGTTGAATTTTCCTCCATTTTCAAACTTTCATGAAGTCTGTGTTTATTATTCATTGATAGAACTTAGTGAATTACTATTTTTCCTAGGTTTATGTATGAATAATTCACCTTTATATAGAAAATTATAAATATTTTAAGTCATATAAAGTGTCTAAGTCTATTTTTTATCTAATCTAGAAGTGAATTCAACCATTGTTCATTCCTTCCTAGCTAGTATGAGTGTTTGCCAAGACCTCTATGTGAAATATTGATGCTAGAGAAATTAGATGATAATTAAGTGAATGCATGTAAGTTTCTTTGGATAATAAAGTGTGTTAGGTATATATTGTCATCAAATTATACACTCTATGACACTCTATGAAGCTCCCTCAATTTGATGTAACATTGAATAATCTCTCAAGTCTGTGGGAACTTGTAAAAGAGATTAATCTCTAGTATTATGAGGGCTAGACCCCTAGATCTTATTTGAAATAATTTTAAACTACTTTAATGCTTTCTTATAGGGAAATATTTATAAATTTGTATAAAATATAAATTATACTAATAAGATGATCCACCAAGATAAATCCCATAGACTATCACACTCCTACTAAATAATAAAGCTTTTCAAGACCAATTCTATGCATTAAATAATCTTAACATAGTGTTTGAATGTTAAGGTAGCATACTTGGGACAATCAACAAGATAACTAACCTAGGGGTTGATTTCACACCATAGAGATAATTTCATACTTGAAAAAGATCCTAGTACATTTATCACACTTCACTTGAATTGTTAAAATCAAAACTCTTGCTTAAACATGAAGGATAAAGGGAGTAAGGATGATACTCCCACTTATCTCCATAATACATCACTCACACACTTAGACAAAATGTTCACAACTTAGAATTATACTTGTATTAAATGTTCAAAGTCAAAGTGTAATGTCATATTAGTAGGGATTTACCATACCAACTATGTATATCTCTATAATAGCTCAAATGGCTTCATTTATAGAACTTGGAGAGAGAGAGAGAGAGAGAGAGAGAGAGAGAGAGAGAGAGAGAGAGAGAGAGAGAGAGAGAGAGAGAGAGAGAGAGAGAGAGAGAGGAGAGTGTAGACATCCAATTCCTAACACTATTTGTGTTGAAATTGTCAATCTTATTCGAGTTGCACTCAAATGCACATTTTAGGTCAAAATATATAAAACACCCTAAATGGTTTGAACTTGTCACTTAAAAGTTCCAATTTAGCTCAAAGTATCCCTAAATAGGGCAATGCATTTTATGGGGCAGCTAACTTTGATCAGATCATTTCAAGTCAAAATGACAATTTTACCATTTAGGGCTTTAGATCACTCTTTTCTTTTAATTTATTGGTACACATTATGTACCTTTGTTATTTGGTGTTGGCAATATCCTAAATGGGAATACAGCTTCAGTGCATCTAACATTGACTTCCAGTTCCTCTCTAATTAAAGTATGACCAGTAATATGAATTTTTTACCATTTTGATTAATTGTGCACCAATTTCCAAAGAATTTCACTAAACTTGATTAAAATTACTTAGGATAATTAATCTAATTTAAGATCTTAAGTAAGAATTACATAGATATTTTTGAATATCTCATTAATAGAAATTGATTTTGAAAATCTACATCACGTAGTGACATCATCTATGGGGTGGCATCCATTAAGCCATAAGTGCAAAAAATATCAAGATTATGGGTCACTCATGCCTAGTTATGCCTCCCATGCCTCTTTAATTCTTATTTATCTTCAAGATATTTATGAATTTAATTCTAAATATTAGGATTATCCATGGCCACACATCTCAATCTTGAAATAGATGGTCATAGTTGATCCTGACCAATGTCAAAAATCTATAAATAGAGAGGCCATGGACATGAATTTTAAGCTTGAATATTGTAAAGTTATAATGTTAAATTATTTCCACAACCCTTTGCATTTGATCATTGATTTTTTTTGCAAGCTTCATTGATAGGCTAGTCTAGTGATTTAGAATCATGAGCCTAGGTTTTATGGAGTGTTCTTGAGACAGTGGAGGAGTTTTCCACCTTTTTTGACAAAGACAAGGATGCTTGATCAAGGAAGAAAATTCTTTTGAGCCACATAGGTATGGTGAATCTATTTGGGAATGTAATATTATGTTGCTTTCTTTCATTTTGTTTCTTGCTATCCTTTGTAACTACCATAGGAATAGATAGGCTTAATTAGTTAGTTATTTATGCATTTTTCATTATTTATGGACTAATGTTTGATTAACTGGCTTTGTAATCCTCTCTACATCTTGGACTAATGTTATATAACTGATGTTGATCACTATGTTTTTCTTTAAAAATAGACTCGAGATCTCTTTTTTTAAGTTCATTCTTTCAAACTTAAAAGAGTTTCAAGGCTAAAGGACATGCTAATGTTTTTGTTACAACATAAATCTTGACATTTGCTAAAAATATGTTTTGGATCACCTTTTACATGCTTAAAAATAAATTAGGAACCTTGTTTTGGTGTTTAACAAAAAATTTAGATGTTTATGGTGAATGTTTTCAAAGTTTACAACTAAGACCAAGGGGTGAAATGAACACCACCTCATTTTCCATTTGGGCTAAAAAATGAACTCACCTTTCCAAGCTTTTTGTATTTACTTAGTTTTTTAAGTTAGATTCTATTTGGAAAAAAGAGGGGTGTTGCATGTATGATCTTCCATTTGTCTCCTTTAGGGAACCCTTGGAATCAAAATCACCATTCCTATTACAAGTAGCCTAGTCTAAGGCTTAGAAAGAATGTCATCTAAAGTGCTCCCCAAAAACTCATTAAATTTTAGGTGATCTTGAAAATGACCCTAAAGTCTTTCTCTTTTATGCTTTCTTTATTTTTATGCAAACTTAGCTTATGAGGGGGACATAATTATCTCCCATGAGTTCTTTAGGGAAGCTTTGACTTGCGGTTTCATCTCCTGATATTGACTTCATTTGGATCCTAATTTGAGTTGTACATGGGATGTATCTACATTTGGACATTATACTACACTAAGCGAATAACAGGATGTAGTGGTTATAAAAAGGACTAGACCTTTTTACAACTAGCCAATGCCATAATTACCTAATTTTCATACTTGTCTTTGCATTGTTTGACATGAGATTCATTGTGTAATTTATTCCCCTAGAGAGGTTAAAAACTTTCTAGTTTAGTCAACCCCACATTTCTATACCCTTGTTAGGATTTGGATAATTATACTTAGTGTATTTTGGTAATTTATCTTACTTGGTGTTTTTAAGACTAAAACTTGTTTGTTTGTTCATAAATCCATGTCAAAATCATGTATTTGAGTTAAAAAGGGTAGTGTTATGCTACCCAAATCATGTCAAATATTTTTTGACTTTGAGTCTTTGAAACATAACAATTGACCACATCAGTTGAGCATGCTTACACCGTTAGGCTGCTCAATTTGTTTCAAGAACTTGTCTACCATTGTATCAAAAATCATTTGTTTCAAACCATGTCATGTATACCATTTGGACCTTGTTTATGCATCATTATGCTATCCACTCTTGTCTAGCTTGTTTGGTCCAATCCTAGTCTTCAACATTACATTTTTCATTAACCTTATCAAGTTTGGATCCAAACATTGATTGATTTTTGTTTAGGCCTCAATTCATGGGGTTGGTACATAGATCTTTTTATTTTTGGTTGCATAGATTTGGTTAAATGATTATCCAATTTTGAACACTATTGATTGCTTATTTGTTTGAGTGTTTATCCTCATCATTTTTTGTCACTTTGTTTGGGAAAACCCAACCTTTCTTTAAAAACCTTTGATGTTAGACATTTGACGATAAGTTGCTTTATGCCAAATCTTAGCACAAACTACTTTTGAGATGCAGCTTCACCCTTTCAACCAAGGTTGAACCTTTTGTCTTTTAAACATAACTTTTTAGAGTTTGTAGAACTTTAAGTCTTTCTATTTTTAGAGGTTTCTTCATTAAATGCATATATGTCTAGCTACACTTATGGTGCAGTCATAGATAATCTAACTTATGATAGAATGGCTTTAAAAAATGACTTTTATGACTTTAGTCAAGACCCCTATGGTGACAATATGGTTTTTGATCTAGATTTCTATCCACCTCACAAAAATTAGTGATGGGAACATAGTCAAGATCCAACTTATGATCTAACTCATGATTGGAATGATTGGATTTATCATGAAGACTTGGATGCTTTGGCTTGTGTAAGTAATCAAACTCCACAATGTACCAAGATCACCATTTTAGGACATCCTCCTTTAGTTTGCTTGAGCAACCAAACTGAGAAGCATCCAATCATCACCATTTTAGGATCTCCTCCTTTGGCTTACACAAGCAACCAAACTAAGAAGTGTCCAGTCATTACCATTTTAGGACCCCCTCCTTTGGTTTTCACAAACAGCCAAACTAAGAAGTGTTTAGTTCTTACCATTCTTGGCCCATCACCATTTTTGATGAACCTATTATTGAAGAACCTTTATTTCATGAACCAATTATTTTTGATCCCTTATTCAATAGTCTAATCTTTGGAGAGTCTATTATTGAACCACAAACCATTATTCCTACTAAACCAAATGTCCCCCACTTTAGAAATTCTATGCCGATATTAGAGCCTAAACAAGAACCATTACCTCTTCAAAATCCATCTTATGAGGATCAAAATGTGTTCAAAATTAATCTTTTGTAAGCAATGGTGAATCAAAACCAACATGTTATTGTTGAAAGACCCATTTGTGAGAAGATAAATTGTGATAAGTTACCTATTCATATGTTACCTATTTTTAAAGAGCCTCATCTCCTTGACAAGCCAATCTTGATAGAGTTATCTCTTGATCTTTTCCCACTCATTGAGGAGTCACACTTTGATAGACATGATTTTATTGAGATGTCCCTTAAGCAGTTCCCTTATTCTAAGGGGCTTCACCTAGATGAGTCAATCTATGTTGAACCCTTCCAAGATGAATTGATTTTTATTGAGCCCATATGCCATCATAAGCTATTACTTATCAAAAATTTAGCATTCAATAGAACATTATCAAAACAACCATATCAGATGAAGAATCAATATTAGAGTTAGGTTCCATTTTTGAATTGACATTAGATTTAGCATCAGAAACATAATCAACATTAGTTATAGCATTGGATTCAAAGTCCCTTGCTTTGAAATCAGAGTTAGAAATAGATTATAGTATTGGTTGTTACAACATTGGCTATAATTTCCTTGTAGATCAATTTGAATATATTTGTGATCCTTCTATGATTTTTTAGGTTAATTACTATTGATGCAGTGGATTGCACCCATGGCAGGAGGCCAAGCTCCTGCCTTTCCACACACAACAATGGAAATTCCCCTCTCACCTATGGGACTAGTGAAGCTAGAGGGGAGAGTCTCTAGATGAGGGATAGGTCCCTCTGATGTATCTTTTAGGCCCTGGTTTCTCCTATTGCTAACAAATAAAATGAAAAAAGGGGGGATGAAAAGGGAGAGAGAGATGCTGAAAACATAAAAAATGAAAAGGGTGATACACCAAAAAAGTGTTACCCACCTAGCCCAAATATACACTTTTCACAAAAAAGAATCATCCATACACTTCATCTGAAGTGGGAAGCCCTTTTTCAACAGTCAGCTAGGGGTCCATGGAAATACAGGGAGGAAGAAACTACCAGAGGCATCGTCAAACACACTTATGGTAGCCTATTAACAGACACCTACATTCCCCTGTAGATGCTTCTAGTAGACCTATAGAAAGGAGACTTCACAATGCATTGGACATGCCATGATCGATCTGTGAAAGCATGAAAGACAATGACTTAACACAAAAGAAGAAAATAGACATATACTTTAAAGTGCAAGTCCAAACAGAGGTAAAAAAGCTAAGTTCTGATTCAAGGTAAAAATTGGTAGAGCTTTGCCTTACAAGCCCGAGATATTTTTGGGTAGAGTTTTGCCTTAAGACTAAGAGAGTGGATCCCCTTCTGAAATGATAAATTTTACAATATATAGAAAGAAGAAGAGAACTTGGTGCTTCTTGGGAAATATTTTGGCACTCTTTTTTCAAGTGGCCCATGTGTTTTTTGAACCTTGGGAAGAGGAAGCCGTCTCATTGTCAACTCCTACTTTGACTTTGGCATCCCACATTAATGTAAATAACATGGCCATGCCTCTTTTTTGAAAATAGACTACTGCTTGTCCCCTCATAAATTCCAACTAGGGAAAATAGGCCACGCTACTCATCTAGCAATAACTTGCCTCCTCTTTGCCACTTGAACTATTTTATCTCTTTATGCACCTTGTCTCATCCTAGTTTTGTCTCTTTCTGCTCCTTCAGCCCTCAAGGGTGATCTTTTGGTGGGTCACTGTGTTCCTTGGGCTCTTTTCACTATCTTAAAATTGATGTTCTCATAGTCGTCACCTTGAAATTGAATACCCATTGGCTAGTCCGTTTCCTTAAAATTGATGGCTTCTAGGACGTCACCATTCTTAGCAAATTTTGTCGGGTCTCTTCCTGCTTCAGCTCTTCTACTTTGTGGGATTTTGTCCTCCTTGGTTAGACTTTTATTTTGGCCTCTTTTTACATAGACAAAATGCCTACAAGAATTATCTCACACTTGCTTCCTTTCCTTCAGAGTATTTTCTCGAGTTTTGTGTCACAGCGTTTTTTTGAATTTCTTCAAATTTTTTATCTGAAGGAATTCCTTCAAACAAAAAGTTTGAAATAATTCATGACTAAACAAAAATCTAAAACACTTACTCTTTTCAGATATCTTTCCTTTGAAGTGCTTCCTACCCTTTGCAAGGGCTTTTGAACTCAGAATGGGGTTCCACAAGGGCACTTTGCCCTTTAGATTTGGGATGCCCCCTTGAACCAACCCATTGAACTGGTTCAACAATTCAACACTGTGTGTTAAGCCTTTGAACTAAGCATTGAACCAAGTGGTTGAACCAAGTGATGAACCATTTGATTGAACCTACTGATGAACCTTACATTAAACTTTGTGTTTAAACCAAGTGATGAACCTATCGATTGAACCAAGACCAATTAAACCAAGCAATTGAACCAAGCATTGAATCAAGTTGAAGTGTTGAACCAACTAAATTGAACTAAGTGATGAACCAATGCTGATTGAACCAAGGCATTGAACCAAGGCATTGAATAATTCAATGGTTTAATGGTTTAATGATGCCAACCTTCCTTGTGATTTTCTTCAGATAAGAGCCCAAAGAAACCTTGTAAAACCAGCACTTTTGAACTGATTCTTCATGCACCAAAAAACTAACCTACAAATTTTTTACTAAAAAAATCTTCTTTGCAGAGTCCATAGAAATTTCACCTACAGAGTTCATAAAAATATACCTATAGAGTCTATAGAAATAGACCTATAGAGTCCATAGAAATAGACCTACAGAGTCTATAGAAATGGACCTATAGAGTCCATATAAATAAAACTATAGAGTTCATATAAATGGACAAATCCATGCAAAATAAAAAATGAAATGGCCTAGAATAGCAAGGACAGAAGGGGACCAATTTTTGGCCTGTTGGGCAAAAAATGGTCAACAAATTGGTGACTCCTAGGGGAAACATGCCTGTTATGCTTAGATACCAGTTGCCTTGTAGTCCATTGGGCACAGAGTCAAAATGTAGCTTTGAAGAAAATTAGCAACAACCCCAAAAGATCAAATAATCAAACATGAAGCTTTTTTCCCTAAACATAAGGGAAATCACACAAGGCTAAAAACACTACTTGTGTAAACTACACTTAGGGAAAGCAAGAAAAGAAATTGAAAGAAAAATACTATGTACATCTAACTAGGTGTATTTGCCTCCCTCCTAGATCAAAGGGAAAACTTCTTAAGTCCCCTTCTTGGCAAGAAGACTTATGGTGCTAGATAAGTAGCTGAATGAAAAGGAGATTTGGTAACTTGCTCCTATTACCTGCCACCTAGGTTGGCTTGTATCTGAGTGGATCAAATTCAAACATGCTTCTAACATATACATACTTTGTTTGTTCTTGGAAGCTTTCCTCCCATTGGTTCTTCATGCTAGTGTATCTCATTAAGAAATCAATCACTACTAGCTCATCACCATAAGCCCCTTGATATGCATCATTGACTGGCTTATTCTCTTCTACTTTATGCTCAGGTTCCATGGTATGACCATCCTCCTTGATGATTTCAAACAAAGTATCTTCAAATTCACCAACTTCTTAAAGGGATAAATCTAAAAGCCTACAACCCCTTTGCATATGTATTCAAGTCCCAATGCTACCTTCTCCACTTTTATCCAACTCATAGCCTCCTTGAAGAATAGTGCACCCTACCCCAATGAATTCAAATGAATCATTTAAAACATGAACAAGAGATTGTCCATGTTCCTTCATGGCATCTAAGGTGATCTCCTCCTCATCTGCACTCATGAAGTCTCCATGATCAGTCATGAATTGAGAATACTCCTCTTCACTTACTTCCTTCGAGATACGCTCCTCCTTCAGAATGGGGGAAATGGAAAGCTAATAGATGAACTCATGTGGAAGAAGAGGTAGTCCATGAGCTAGAATCAAATGATTCACCTCTTTCTATTTGGTCAGCATTTCATCTATATCAGGCATGGCCTGATAGCTTTCTTGGAGGTGTGTGGATGGAGTGTGTTCAGACATGGAATTTGCTATTTGTTTTAAAATATCCATCACACGTTCACTAAGGAAACTTGCTCTAAACTCCAATTTTGAAATCTACCTATCTATATCTTCTTGGAAGAGCCTTTTTTGGAAGTCACAATCATCATCAAGAGCAAGAGCAGCCTCATCTTCTTCAAGGTTTTGAGCAAAACCTTTCTCCTCCTCTTCCTTTCTACCCCAAGATTCCACTATTTGCTTCCAATTCCTAATCTTGGGATTGGAATCTTGCTCCTGTGAATAGGCAGCAACTTTATCCTCTTCAAGGTCCTAAGCTAGTTCATGATGTTACTTCTTTTAGCTTGGAATTTGGAGAGCATGTCAAAAGACTTGAGGAGGTTGGGGAAGATTTGTGAGGGTCTGCTCAGGTACAGGAAGAGCTATCTAAAAAGAGGCGTGTTGGAAAGCTAGGTGTACAGGATTAGAGGCAAGATCGATCGATGCATTAGATGAGTTAGAATAAGTAAGTGTCATCTGATAGAAAGGATTTGGCACACAAGAAGGAGTTTTCTCTATAATAGGAGGGGGTAGAATTTGGGCTAAATTTTCTTGATTTTCATCTCTCCACTTTACCAACACTTCATCAATATTGAAATCAGCTTGAGGATTGGTAGAAGGGGTATCTTTTGGTGCAGTCTCCCCTACAAGGTCTAAAAACTCCATCTCTCTTTCTCCAAGCAGTCTCATCTTAGCCTCTAATTCCTCAATTTGCTTAGCCATATTATCTACATTTTGTACCTCTTGGAGCTCATAAGAAACATTATAGAGATTGGGAGTACATGAAGGTTTCCATAAAATGCAAGAAGCTTCCTGAGGAAGGGTGGGAGGGACTTGAAAAGGACTAACCTCATTTTTTAACTCACACTCTTGGACAATGTCTTTCTCCTCCTTGCCATTCCATGACTCAACCACTTTATTCTAGCTCATAGTCTCTAGACTAGGCATCTCCTTTTGGGGTGATGGGGCCACAATGTGAGAGGGTAGTGAGGATTTGGATTCCACTTCCCTTGCTACCAAAATAGACTATTCTATTTGAAGATTTACCAATTTGATCTGCTTATCAAGATTAGCCTGAAACACAAGATTTACTATTTCAGAACTCTTCTCAATGTGATTGTGGAAAGGACTTTGATAAGCTTGACTTGGCTCATAAGCAGGGGCTGTATATGACTGATTTGATACATGGGGCAATGAGTATGTAGGTTGATAGACTTGGTGAGGCTGCCTCTCATAAATACTCAATTTCTCTTCTAAAGATGCAATCATACCATTCACATCCAACATCTCACTTGTAAGCCTTTACCAGTTGGCTCTTTCAATAGGAGTCCATTCACTCTTAACCTGATCTAGTGCATTTCTCACTTGATGGATGACATGATCAGGAATTTGTTGGATACATCCCCTTCTAGTGTCAAGATCTATTACATACTTTTCATATCTGAGCAGTGCTCGTTCGAAGGTGGAAATAGGTTGATTGGCAAAGAGACTAGGTTGAGTAGGAGAAGTGACACATTGAGAATACTGGGCATAAGGCTGATGATGATCATATCCATGTTGGCCAAGGAAAATAGGGTCCATGGCTCTAAACAATGGGATTATACATACCAAAATACTATTTCTTGATGGTACAATACCATAACTGCTTAACCAGTTGATTTAACTCAGATTCGCCATTAGTGTTGATTCAAAAGCCTCCAAAGGCTAGTTGGTTAAAGAACACACTAAAAAAATTTCAACTCTTTAGACAAAACCTATCCTAGTTGGTCCCAATGAGCATGCCAAAAAATGTTGATGCAGTGGATTGCACCCAGGGTAGAAGGTCGAACTCCTACCTTTCCACACGCAATAATGGAAACTCCCCTCTCACCTATGGGACTAGTGAAGCTAGAGGGGAGAGTCTCTAGATAAGGGCTAGCTCCCTTTGATGTATATTTTAGGCCCTAGTTTCTCCTACTGCTAATAAATAAAATGAAAAAAAGTGGGGGGGGATGAAAAGGGAGATAAAGATGTTGAAGTAAAACCTAAACCTAAAAATAAAAAGGGTGATACACCAGAAAAGTTTGATCCACTCAAGCCCAAACATACACTTTTCATCAAGAAGAAGCACCCATACACTTCATCTAATGTGGGAAACCCTTCTGCAATCAGTGAGCTAGGGGTCCATGGAAATATAGGGAGGAAGAAACTACCAGATGTGTCCTTAGACACACTTATGGTAGCCTATTCACATGCACCTACATTCCCCTGTAGACGCTTCTAGCAGACCTATAAAAAAGAGACTTCACAATGCACTAGACATGCTATGATCAATCTGTGAAAGCATGAAAGACAATGAATTAACACAAAAGAAGAAAATAGACATATACTTTAAAGTGCAAGTCTAGATAAAGGTAAAAAAGCTAATTTTTGATTCAAGGTAAAAACTGGCAGAGCTCTGCCTTACAAGCCTAAGAGATTTTTGGGCAGAGTTTTGCCTTAAGACTAAGAGAGTGGATCCCCTTCTCAAATGAGAAATTTTACAATATATAGAAAGAGGAAGAGAACTTGGCACTTCCTGGGAAAGATTTTGGTGCTCTTTTTTCAAGTGGCCCATGTGCGTTCTAAACCTTAAGAAGAGGAAGTCATCTCATTGTTGGCTCCTGCTTTGACTTTAGCATTCCACATTAATGTAAATAACATGGATGCACCTCTTTTCTACAAATAGATTACTATTTATCCCCTCATAAATGCCAACTAGATAAAATAGACTGCATCGCTCATCTGGCAATAACTCACCTCCTCTTTGCCACTTGAACTGCTTTGTCTCTTTATGCACCTTGTCTCATTCTGGTTTTATCTCTTTCTACTCCTTCAGTGCTCAAGGGTGATCTTCTGGTGGGTCATTTCATTCCTTGGGCTCTTTTCATGGTTGGTGCTCAGGTAATTCAAAAGCAAATAGCTATTTCACTATCTTAAAATTGATGTTTGCGCAGCCATCACCTTGAAATTGAATACCCAATGGCTAGTCTGTTTCCTTAAAATTGATGGCTTTCAGGACGTTACCGTTCTTGGTAAATTTTATCGAGTCTTTTCTTGCTTCAGCTCTTCTACTTTGTAAGCTTTTATCCTCCTTGGTCGAGCTTTTCTTTTGGCCTTTTTTCACAGACAAAATGTCTACAAGAATGATCTCACACTTGCTTCCTTTCCTTTAGAGTATTTTCTCAAGTTTTGTGTCATAGCCCTTTTTCAAATTTCTTTATATTTTTTGTCCAAAGGATTCCTTTAGACAAAAAATCTAAAATAATTAATGACTAAACAAAAATCCAAAACACTTACGCTTTGCAACTATCTTTCATTTGAAGTGCTTCTTACCCTCTATAAGGGCTGTTGAAATTAGAACTGCCCTCTGCAAGGGCACTTTACCCTTCAGCTTTGGGATGCCCCCTTAAACCAACCCATTGAACTAGTTTAATAGTTGAACACTGTGCACTGAGCCTTTGAACTGAGTGTTGAACCAAGTGGTTAAACCAAGTGATGAACCATTTGATTGAACCTACTAATGGACCTTGCATTGAACTTATGTTTGAACCAAGCGATGAACCCACCAATTGAACCAAGGATGGTTGAACCAAATGATTGCACCAATCATTGAACTAAGCTAAAGCATTAAACCAACTGAATTGAACCAAGTGATGAACTAAGGCCGATTGAACCAAGGAATTGAACCAAGGCATTGAACTAGTTCAATGGTTCAATGGTTCAATGATGCCAACCTTCTTTGTGATTTTCTTCAGACAAGAGCCCAAAGAAGCCTTGTAAAACTCAGCACTTTTTGAACTGATTCTTCATGCACCAAAAGACTAACCTACAAAGTCTGTAGAAAAAAATCTTCTTTAAAGAGTCTGTAGAAATTTCACCTGTAGAGTCCATAGAAATAGACCTACAAAGTCTATAGAAATAGACCTACAAAGTCTATAGAAATAGACCTACAGAGTCTATAGAAATAGACCTACAGAGTCCATAGAAATGGACCTACAGAGTTCATAGAAATAGACCTGTAGAGTCTTTAGAAATGGATAGATTCATGCAAAATCAAAAATGAAATGGCCTAGAATAGTAGGGATAGAAGGGGACCAATTTTTGGCCTGTTGGGCAAAAAATGGTCAACAATCACTTCAACATTGACATAAGTTCTCCTAGTATCTTATACGAGGATTTTTCTACCTTTCACCATCCCATTATTACCACCCAACATTGCCATTATATTGACATTCCACCTCCCATAAGTTTCGATCAAGACTGATAGAATCATACTTTGTTGAACTACATCCATGGCGACATATCATTTGCAAAAATATCAGGGGGACCAAAACCACATTCATTTAGAATAGGAACAATCTCCTAGTGAAACCTTTTTGAAGGTGCTAGGGTATAAGTAAAGATTAAATTTAGCATCTTTTAGTGACACCTTTTTAAAGGCACTAGAAGACAATCAAAGTCAAATGTTAACATCTCTTTGTGAAACCTTCTCAATGGCACTATGGGATGATCAGAATAAATTCACTGGTGAAAACCTTATTGAATCACCAATCACTAAGAACAAAAGTTTTCATTATTTACTAAATATAATATCAAAGATCAAATAAAAATAGATTCCAATCTACAACATAATCAGATGGTGGCTACTCTCAAGATCAAGCAATAAAATAATCTGATGGTCCTATCGAGAGAATCTTCAAAGGTCTTCAGCCCTACCACAACTGAAATTATGTCAAATCTAACATCAACAACATTACATGTGACTAAAAGTCTTGATCTCTATTTTTTTCCCATTCATTATACAGTCCATTATCACCCACCTATTTATTACCCACTTATCTCATTTATCCTACCATTATTCACCATCACTAGTAACACTTTCCTTTATCAAGGTTATAAGGATCTCTTGTTTTGATGTTTAAAAGAAGAAGAAACAATGATCTATGAAGATCATGAACACATTATTGAGATCCAGATCAGCAACAAGTTCTTAATAGTGTAGTTGTTTCAAAAGGATATTGGATAACAACTTATATAGCTGATCACTTTTGTTGTCTCACATATTGACTAGGATGTGCATCTCCCTATTAGTAAGAGAAACAAAACCATTTTTCATCTACCATTTACCCATTTTCCATTACCATGCCTCATCTCTTGGGGACAAACCTATAGACCCTTTTTAGGTATTATTATACCATTGAGATCCATGAACTATGACATTTAAACTACATTTACTTTATGTCCTTTGAGACTATGTAAGTAGTGCTCAATTTTTATTGAGGTTAGCTTGGTCACCCTTTTCCCACGCTCTCACCATTTTATGAGTAATTGTTAAATTTGAATGATCTCACCATTTTGTGAGAAACCTAAGCCAATGCTCTCACCATTTTGTGAGCAATCTGATTGAGTCATTGCTTGGGGGTAACTTTGTTGCCACTATATCCAATTTTCTTTTGATCATTTCAATATACCATTTTTATTATATCATTTCTTTACTATTGACCAAGGCTTGTTTTTAGTCATCATGTTTATCCCATTTTGATCTTGGTTCCTTTGGTTCATCCTACACCTTTTGTAGGGGGATTTTGATCTAGTTTCAATAGTTTTTAAATTTAGTGTTAAAGGACAGTCTATGAACATAGTGTGACATTTGATATGGCAAGTTATCTTTCATTTATAATCTTATTTGGTATCATTTATTATAACCACCTATGAGCAACTCAGTATTATTTTAGTACCCCTAATTATAACCACCTTTCGGAAAATCAATATTATGACATTGTTTCCTAATTATAACCACCTATGGGAAAATTACGTATAATGCCTTTTTATCATGCATTGTCACATCATCTGGTCATTACTATTATCATTTGCCTCATCATTCACCTTTGTTTGTGAAATTGTTATGACCTAGTCAAATTTTCATCACCTTTTGTGTCGATAGAATTATTATGACTTGGGATTATTTTGGGGTTATATAGGCTATGCTTGATTCATGTCAAGGTCAACTCAATCCTTTTTATCATATTCTCTCATTGTATTGTAAGCATTTTAATTTGGTTCACTCACACCATTTCATGAGATGGACCATTATATATATCTTAATTCTCAATCAAGTTGAGATACTTAGAAAATTCTAAAAACATTCATAAAACCATTCAAAAAGTCAAAAACATTTTGTGTGTTTATTTGATTTTTGTTTGTTGTTTGGTATTTTTTTTCCAGTTTGGTCTTGCTTCTTTATTTTATTTTTTCCAAGAATGCCTTGATGGTCCACATGGATATTTATTATTCATATCTTTGTCTCATGTCATTAAGACATTCTTGCCTTTTATTTTTATACATTTTTGTTCCTACTTAAGACCATATCTTGATTTCAAGCTAGGTTCATTTATGTTTATATTTTTCTTTGTTTTTGATTTTTTATTTAAATGTAGATCATTGTAACTCTAGTTTTGGTCTTTTTTTACCATTATCCTTAGTTATAGGTATTCACATTTGAACTAGCTCAATGCAACTGGAATCGTATGTCATTCTAAGTTATTTATACTTATGATGCCTAATTTCTTTTGCTATAGTAAGCACTTTGTGCTTAGGTCTCAAAGTCTTAACATCAACATCAGCTCTGATGAATGATTCTCAAGAACACTTTGAAAAACCTAGACTCATGATATGGAATTAGGCTTCTAGGTAACATGCATTTTAGGCTTCTTTGTCTATGCTTAGTTGTGCATCTATTTGCATACATTGTGAGTCTAATCAATTCTTGGTCATTTTTCATCATTCCTCATTCCATTCTCTCCCAAACTTGGGTGAACTACATTGGCCTAAAGTTCATATTGGAACATGATTCCATGAAACTATGTATGCAGTGATCAATTTCTATTGAGGTCAACTCAGCTATCTCTATTCTTATTTTCATCTCTCTCATCACTTTGTGCATTCTCATATGCTTGGTTGCATATATCTTTCTAAGCCATTACACCATCACACGTATGTTTTCACCTGCTCACTTTAACATATCCTTTTGGTTATATCCTTGAGCTATTTTGCTTGCCAATTACCCATGTTAGGGCACAACATCTAAACCATGTCTAAATCAAATCAGCTCTATAGGGGCAAATAATTATTTATTCTTTATCAATGATCAAGATTCACCCTACTAGGGTAAACCTATTTTATCATGATCACATTTTCTCTACTAGGGCACTTCTTATTATCTTCTCTTTGGAGACCCTATTCTAGTGGTGTTTCCCTTCCTGAAGTAGAATGTTCTCCCTTTTCCTGTAATTCTAAGATCTCCACATAAAATCCCATGATGGAAATATTTTAGTGTGCAACTTGTCTCAAGATTGATCAATGCCATAAGCATGTAGTTTGTACTCTCAAATTAGGTACATTTAAAGTGTGTCCCTTATATTTATGGATTGTATGTTTCTCATTCCCCCCATTTATTGGGCCCATTATACTCCTAATTATATTATGATCATTGATGGAAATCATATGTGCAAGCATTAGCTCATCTAGATGTGATCTATTCCATGGGTTAATCTCTCACTTTCTCTCTCTTTTTGAGAGTCCATCCTTTTCTTCCATCCTAGTATGTCCTCTCGAGGGGGCATCATGGTTATGTTCCAATTTCTTTTTAATAAATATTTTCTTTGAAAATACATTGCTTCACCTAAATGTCTCGCTACACCTTCTCAAATAGGGGCAAAATGTAGAAATCTAATTCTTAACACCATTTGTGTTGAAGTTGTCAATCTTACTTGAATTGCACTCAAATACAAATTTTAGGTCAAAATCTGTAAAACACCCTAGATTATTCAAACTTATCACTTAAAATTCCAATTTAGGTCAAAGTATCCCTAAATACGGCAATGTATTTTATGGGCCAGCTAACTTTGATCAGATTATTTTGAGTCAAAATGATAATTTTGCCATTTAGTGCTCTAGATCACTCTTTTCTTCTAATTCATTGGTACACATCATGTACCTTTGTTATTTGGTGTTTGAAACATATTAAATGGCAATACAACTCCAATGCATCTAAAATTGTCTTCTAGTTCATCTTTAGTCAAATATGACCCAGTAATATGACTTTCTAACTATTTTGATTAATTATGCACTAGTTTCCAAAGAATTGCACTAAATTTGATTAAACTTAGTCTAATTAATCTAATTTAAGAGCTTAAGTAATAATTCCATAGATATTTTTGAATATCTCATTATTAGAAATTGATTTTTTAAATCTACATCACCTAGTGACATCATCAATGAGGTAGTATCCATCAAGCTATAATTACATAAAATATTAGGATTATAGATCACCCATGCCTAGTTAATGCCTCCCATGCCTCTTTAATGCTTATTTATCTTGAGGATATTTATGAGTTTAATTACAAATATTAGGATTATCCATGGCCACACATCTCAATCTTGAGATGGACGGTCATGGTTGATCCTAACCAATATCAAAATTCTACAAATAGAGAGGCCATGGACATGAATTTTAAGCTTAAATATTGCAAATTTATAATGTTAAATTATTTCCACAATCATTTTAATTTGATCATTTATTTTGTTTGCAAGCTTCATTGATAGGCTAGTCTAGTGATTTGGAATCATGAGCCTAGGTTTTATGGAGTGTTCTTGAGACATTGGAGGAGTTTGATACCTTTGTTGACAAATACAAGGATGCTTGGTCAAGGGAGAACATAATTTTGAGCCACATAGGTATGGTAAATCCATTTGGGAAGGTAACATGATGTTATTTTCTTCTATTTTGTTTCTTTCTATCTTTTGTAATTCTCATAGGAATAAATAGGCTTAGTTAGTTAGTTCTTTACGTAGTTTTCAGTATTTATGGACTAATGTTTAAATAACTTGATTTGTAATCCTATCTATAGAGAAAAGTTGGAGAGGCACAAGGACAAGTGTCCAAAGGTGAAAATTAGTTATATTTCATGTAGATGAGATAGAAAGGAGTTATGAAACTGATTTACACATCATTGTATCCAAATAAGCCTCTTCTCCAAATGTGGCATAAAAATCTTATTAATCATTATTTCTTGTGAAATTTTCTTCATGATGGACTTATTTTATAGAATTACAAATAAATCTTCTTATGAGGTTTGTGAGGATGTCATGGAGTATTTGATCTTATGCCTTGTATGCTTGACTTTTCTAGGTTGCCTAATGAGGTAAGAGGTATATGGCTTTTGTATCCTTGGTTTTTGGTTCTAGTGCTTAAAATAAATGGATTGAAGATATCTAAGGTTCTATAATCTCATTTGATAAGTTTCCAAGTACCTTCAATAGGTAAGTTGGCCTAGTGGTTCTAGGCCTAATAGGCAAGTTTGGATAGTGAGGTCCTTGTGAGAAATCTTAAAGAGATTCCAATTGGTAGAGATCATGTAAGCATGGATTTTGGTATGACATGGTTGTTCAAAGGTGTTGACCAAGTTTTAGGCCTTGAAAAGGAAGAGAAATAAATATAGTACATTGGCAAGTATTTTATGCATGCAAAATAGAGGTTTCCTAACTCAAGAAGAAGTTTGTGATGCTCATTGGCATGTGTAGAGTTTGAATGGTGACCTGAGCCTTTTGGGAGAGGTGAAACATGGAACTAATAATTATTTAAAAGTATTTCATGGTGGATTGAGGGACAAATCTATATGAACATTCATTAATAATGAAAATTGGTCAAAACCCTCCAAAGAAACCCTTATAGTGACCTGATTGGAGAAAGCTTGTGTTATATGGATAAGAATGAATTGGTTGACCAATTTTGACTATTAGGAGGTATAGAGTAATCCTCTAAGAATCTATAGGTGGTATTGGTGTCTTAGGGTAGTGAGAAAAAGGTTATAAATATGCTTGTTTCTAAAAAAATTTGTACTACAAGTAGAGTTGACCAGGTCAATGCATGCAAGTTGTTGGAGATTGAAGGCTAAGAATTATTCTTAAAGTACATAGAATTGTTTTGTCAATAAAAGGTCACCATGTAAATTATTTTATTCAATCAAATTGACTAGTTTCTAAAAGACAAATGGTGACAATAGTGAACAAGTATCCAAGCAGAGTGAATATGTGTTTAAGGAAGTGTTCCAAGTGAGTAGGGATGAATCCAAAGGATTGAGGTCTTTATTTAAGACATATTACTTATTTTCCCTTGATTGTATATGAGGTTGATGACTATACACAAGTAAGAAGGTGCCTTCAATATGACTTGTCTAAGTAATGAGGGCAATGAAGGTGTATGTCTCATGGAATGAACTATATATTTCTTATTTACTATTAGACATCAATGTTTTTGTGATTAAAGTTGATCTAAGGTTGTTGAATAATCTCATGAATACATCTGGAGGTCAAGGAAGTGAATCCATAGATGATAGGAGTCATGTTTATGATGAATATGTTTTAATTCAATATGACTACTAAAGGCATGCAGATGAAAGTGATATGTTTAATATCTTTTGACAATTGATGATGAATGACAAATAGGCTTGATTGGATGTACTAAAACTATGAGATAATGACCTAAGTGATTGGTTTGTAAGACCAATGTATATTTCAAGAACATGATGTCTAACCTTTGGAGGTAGATCTAGAGGTCTTATAGAATCTATTAATGTGGATTAGAAGTGTTTAAATCATCCTTTCAAGTATAAAATATGAGCTTTTATGTGACTGTAATTTGGTAGTATGTGAATAGTCTGAGTGAGCCTATGATAGAGGTGGTTTGAGGGTTATTGACCTGTGTTAAGTTTCTAAATCATATGGAGGTGTTGTATAGGTCTTGTAGATTATATATATACATATATATATATATATATACATATATATATATACATATATATATATATATAATTTATTGAGTGTATTTTTAGATAAAATCAATAGTATACCTCAATTTTATATGATAGACTTTTATGTACTTTTAGGCCTTTTGGCAAGTAGGCTAAAATGGCTTGGTTCATGAGGTGAGTTGGTGTTCTAGGTGGCATAAACCTTTGTGGGAGTATTAAATGGTATATTATAGGTGGGTTTGATGTGTTTTAATAATTTTTGAAGACTTAAGGTAGACCAAAGAGTCTAAAGTGTAACATGTTGGTTTGTAGGCCTAAGTCCTTTAGGTTTTTATAAGGCCTAATTTATTTTTGTAAGTCTTAAGGGAAATGGATGAAATAATGAGTGTATGGAAATTACATGTAAAGTGTATAAGGATCTACTTCAAATATATATCAAGCATGGAAATCATCTTGGCCAACTAATATGGGTTGAATGAGAGTGTGGTATATATACTAGGCCTAATTGGCCTATTTGGATAATGAGAGGGAGTGTGGACAAAAACAAAGAAAAGAGATCATTAAAGGGGTAGATATATGTAATTAAGGAAATTTATATGGTGAAGATCATAAATTATGTATTTTTGATCAAATTCATGAGCTAACATGTCATTAGACCTAACAGTCTAAAGGGTGACTTGGTTGAGTGAATGAGGTAGGATTGCCAACCTGGAGAAGATAAGCAAGTTTGAAGGTGTTAGAACAAGATAAGGTCATAATAATATGTATAATAAATTATAGTAGTGGTGTAAATCAGAGATAAGGTGGTTGAGTGGGCGATTAATCACCTAGGGGGTTTAGCCTCCTTGCTAGTTGGAGCTAGCTAAAATTCTAGTAGGTATTGGACTAAATTGAGGAGTGGGTGTTCCTTGATTAGTTGATGCTAGTCTAAAGGTCTCTTATTTAATATATCATATAGAATAGGTAGTCCATTTTTTGTAAGATTTAGAGTGGGTTTTCTTCCCCTAGAGGCTTTAAATAATTTTAATGGAACAAATGGGTTACTGGAACAAGTCTTACAATGGTCTGAAGGTAAGCATATTTTATGTTATTCAAGTTCTGGTCTTTTAGGAGCCCTAATTGGCTAAAGGGATAAATAAGGAATTATGCTAAGGAGGATAAGGTAGAGGTTCATTCTCAGAATGTCTAAGGGGGAATGGTAATGAACTTTAGATATAGATTTTCATGGCTTGAAGTGATCACTATAGAGATTTATGAGGTTTGTAGTGACCAGATAGGGCTATAAGGGGTCTAAGTAGGCCTAATGGAGAAATTCAATAATTTTGTGATTTATTTCCAAATAAGGATGGAATTTTTGGTTTAATATGATCATGTTGGCCTATTATAAGTGTGTTATAGATATGGTGCTATGCTTGAATTACCTCTATTATTCTATATAGTGATTTGAGAATGATGGTAAGTGAGTTTATATGATTCTTTAGTGCTCATATTATTTTATGAGTTGATGATAGCAAAAGGGGGAGCTTAGTTAAATGCTTCTCTAGTGAAAATGGTCTGAGAGGGAGCTTTCTTGATTTATTAGTGGTCAGGTCCAAGGATCTTATAGGTATTTTGGAGCTATAACTTGAGTTAGTTCTTGTAGGGAGTTAGGTCTATGGGGGATCACTATGGCTGCTTTGTGGTTTGATGATGATAGTTTTTATGCTCTAGGTTTCAAAGGATGAGAGAGAAAGGTATGTGTTCTTTTTTATGTTCTTGGTTCATATCCTTAAATTTATTAATTAAAGATAGAAGACCCTATTTGGTAGAAGAGTTCACTTTGTCAATTTAGTAAAGGGGGAGAAAAGTAAAAGAGGTGTTGCCATCAATGAAAAAGGGGAATAATGTTGGGAGATTGGTGGTAGTGATGGGTTGTAATTTATGTTAAGTGGAATTTGTGATGAGAAAGTGGGATGCGAAAGTAGTATGAGAGTTCTCTTGGTCTAATATGCATGATCTTAGTGCTTAGTTTCATCTTTGCTTACTAGTGAGAGCTTGTGGGAGTAGTTGGGCATATGGAGGTTTATGAGGATGGTATGGAGCATGGAGAGAGAGAGAGAGAGAGAGAGAGAGAGAGAGAGAGAGAGAGAGAGAGATATTACATGGTATGTTCATGTGGTTTATATAATAAATGGAGTCCTTCTAAGTGGTCTTCATGTGGATTGTAAGTCATCCTATGTTGTGTGTGCTTAACCTTGCTAGATTGCCTGATGAGGTAAGAGGTATATGCATTTTATATAATTTTTTGTTATTTATAGTAATTTAAATGAGTGGATTGAAGATATATAATGTTATATGAGCTCAAAGGATATGTTTCCAAGTAACTTCAAGAGGCAAATTGGCCTGGTAGTTCTAAGCCTAATAGGCAAGGTGAGTTAGTGAGGTCCTTACGAGTGGTCATGAATATATTATAGCCAGTAGAGATCATGTAAGCATTTATTGTAGTGTGACATGGTTTTTTAAAGGTGTTGACCAAGTTTTAGGCCTTGACTATGAAGAGAAATCAAGATAGTACATTGGGAAGTATTTTATGCATGAAAAAATAGAGGTTTCCTAGCCCGAGAAGAAGTTTGTGATGCTCATTGGCATGTGTAGAGTTCTCATGGTGACTGGAGACTTATTTTATAGGTATTACATGGACCTAATAATTATTTTCATGTAATTTTTAGTGAATTTAGGGACAAATCTTTATGAACATTCATTAAAAATGAAAACTAGTCAAAACTCTCCTAAGAAACCCTTATAGTGACTTGTTTGGAGAAAGCTTATTGTATATAGATCAAAATGATTTTTTTGAAAAATTTTGACTATTTTAATGTATATATTACTCTTATATTCATCTCTATGTGGTATTGGTTTGTAAGGATAGTGAGAACAAGGTATAGAAATATGCTTATTTTTGAAGATTTTGGTACTACAAGCAAAGTTGACTAGGTCAATGCATGCAAGTTATTGTAGCTTGAAGGCTAGGACTTGTTATTAAAGTTCATAGAGTTTTTTTATCAATAAAAATTTAATTATTAAACTATTTTGGTCAATAAATTTGACTAGTTTCTAAAAGACAAATCGTGAAAATAGTGAACAAATATCTCAGCAGAGAGAATATGTGTTTGGGGAAGTGTTCCAGGTGAGTAGGGATGAATCCAAAGGATTAGGGTATTTGTTTAAGACCTATTAGTTATTTTAAATTTATTTTTATGTGATTTTTATGACCATACATAGGAAATAATGTGCCTTCAAGATGACTTGTCTAAGTAATGAGGATAGTGAAGGTGTATGTCTCATGGAATGAACTATGTTTCTTATTTACTATTAGACATCAATTTTTTTGTGCTTAAATTTTATATAAGGTTGTTTAATAATATCATAAATATATATGGAGGTCAAGTAAGTGATTTTAAAAATTAAAGGAGTCATGTTTATCATGACTATGTTTTAAGTTAAGGTGATTGCTAAAAACATGCAGAGGAAAGTGACATGTTTAAGACCTTTTGACAAGTTATGATGCATAAATTGAGAATTATGACATTAATTATAAAATAAATAGACTATATAAAAAAAATTGACCTGAAGAGATAGGTTAGATGAATGAATCATTCATGACAAATAGGCTTGTCTGGCTATGCTAAAACTGTGAGACAATGACCTAAGTGATTGGTCTGTAAGACCAATGTATGTTACAAGAAAATGAGATATATCCTTTGGAGGTTGATATATATTTATTATATAATCTATTAATATGGATTATAAGTGTTTAAATCATCATTTAAAGTACAAAATATGAGCTCATATATGACTGTAATTTGGTAGTATGTGAATAGTTTGAGTGAGCTTGTGAATGAGGTAGTTGAAGGACTGTTGACCGATGTTGGAGTGTATAAATCACATGGAGGTGTTGTATATGTATTTTATGTTATATATATATATATATATATATTTAGTGTATTTTTTGATAAAATAAATAGTATACCTTAATTCTATATGGCATACTTTTCTGTGCTTCAAGGCCTTTTGGCAAGTAGGTTAAAATGGCTTGGTTCATGAGGTGAGTTGGAGTTCCAGGTGGCATGGACCTTTGTAGGAGTATAAAAGGGTCTATTTGAGGTCATTTTTATGTGTTTGAATCATTGGTGAATATTGATGGTGGACCAAAGATTCCAAGGTGTAACATGTTGGTTTGTAGGCCTAAGTCCTTTAGGATTTTATTAGGCCTAATTAATGTTTTTAGGTATTAAGGGAAATGGATGACCTAAGGAGTGTATGGATATTAAATTTTAAGTTTATAAGGATCTATTTAAAATATATATCAATCATGGAAAGAATTTTTCCTAACCAATATGGGTTTAATAAGAGTATGGTATATATACTAGGCCTATTTGGCCTCTTTGGATATTGAGAGTGAAGAAAAGAGATCATTAAAGGAGCATAGATAGGTCATTGAGTAAATTCAAAGGTTTAAGAGGATAAATCATTTTTTTTATCAAGTTCATGAGCTAACAATTCATTATACCTAACAATCTAAAGGGTGACTTGGTTAAGTGAATGAGGTAAGAGTGCCTACCTAGAGAAGAGAAGCATGTTTAAAGGTGTTATAACAAGATAAGGTCATCATTAGGTGTATAAGATATCAGAGCAATGGTGGTAATTATATTTGAAGTGGTAGGGGGTTGTAGCCTCCTTGCTAGTTGGAACTAGTTAAAAGTCTAGTAGGTACTAGACTAAATTAAGAAGTAGGTACTTCTTGATCAGTTGATGCTAGTCTAAAGGTCTCTTGTTTGATATATCATGAAAGATAGTTATTCCATTGGTTTTAGTCTTGAGAGTGTGTTTTCTTCCCCTAGAGTGTTTCCCACATAAATTATGTGTTGATTTGCTTCTCATGTTTATGCTTTGCATGTGATCTCTTTGTCTTAATGCTTGTCCAAGTGCTTATAATTTGTGATTATGAATCATGAGTTAATGATAAGTGAAATAAAATAAAAATTAGATAAATAATTCACCCCAACTCTCATTCATCTTTCACCTCCAAAAATTGGTATCAGAGCTAGACCTTTAAAGGAGTCTTAACAGCCTATAAGTGATCCTAAGTAGCTTCGAGGTGATCTATATGGTAACCTATTTGATGTCATGGTTCTTCATGTTTTTAAAGTTGTGCTTTCAAGATTGATGAATTTTGAAGGTTTCTCTAAGATGGAGAATGATTTCAAATTAGGGATTGTTCTTTGCTCAAGCCAAGGTGATTTGTTTGTTATTACAAATGGTTCTTCAAGCATGAGGGTTTGCCAAAGAAGGAATATGGAAATGAATAAGGATTATGTTGAATCTAAGTCCAAGATAAAACATATTTTGATATACAAAAGGCACTTGAATACATATTGAAATATAGTCCTATTTGTATTAGGTCTCCATGAGACTTAATGAGGGTATGCGAGCTAATGAAGCTTTTTGAGTAAAAATGAATGGTTTGTGGATACCTATGCATGGAGAAGACTCATAGAAAATTGGAAAAAAGTATATGACAAGGTCTAATTCATAATATATATTTTCAATTATGTGTTTCTAAAAGAAAATATCCATAGAATTTGATTCTATCTCAATGTCTATTGATTAGTAGACTAGTGTGACTAGCTAAATTGAATGGTGACCTTAGACTATCAAGGTAACTGATCAAATTATATAACAATGTTATTGAAAGTTAAATTTTGAAATTTCATGGTTATTTTATATACATATAACCTAAAATGGTCATAAGAGGTCTTGTTTCCATACCATAGATCCCATGAAGGAGTTTAATATTTTGAAGGTGAAGAAATTCAAATTTTGCATGAAGACAGAGTTGAAGTTGGCAGAGTTGATTATGTTGCTTATCATGAATATGAATATATCTTGGTTAGGAGTATAATGAACCAAGGATAGTTTATTTCATGATTTCATGTTGTTCTTTTCATAGTTGGCTCAAGAAGGGGTCTAAAGTACAAGATTTAGAATAGTGGAATGAAAGTTGAGAAACATTAACAAATTGAGTTGACATGTTCATAGTGATCATTGTCTTGGAGCATCATAATGTTCTTATTTTCTTGAATAGGTGTTTTAATAAGTATTCATGAAGGTATTTTTTTGATATCATAAAAATTATTTCTAATTTTTGTAGGTGGTGAAGCATGTGAGTTCTTTAGGAGTTATGTTCAAGTCTGTAAGTCTTAAAGTATCATTTTGATCATTTTTGGATGCTTGGTATGGGTGTTGATTTGAATAAGGATGATTTAATGTATTATATGGGAGAATGAATAAGATAGTCATGATTCATTACCAGGTGGTCTAATTTCTTTATGAGCTCAGACATGAGTTTTGTGGTCAAAATTTAGAGTTGACCAATTTTGATAGTGATGACTGACTGTAATTTAGGCATGATTAAAAAGTGGACATTATTTGGAGTTGAGTTTCAAAATATTCAAATAAATTTAATGGGCCAAATTGTTTTCTAGGATAATTCTTATAGTGGTTTGAAGGTAAGTATATTTCATTTTATTTAAGTTTTTATCTTTTAGGAGACCTAATTAGCTAAAGGGCTGAAGAAAGAAGTATGCTAAGGAGGATGAGTTAGAGGTTAATTCTTAGAATGTATAAGGAGGAATGGTAATGGAATTTAGATATATATTTTCATGGATTGAAGTAATCATTACAAATATTTATGAGGTTTGTAGTGGCTAGATAGGGCTACAAGGGGTCTAAGTAGGCCTAATGAAGAAATTGAGCAATTTTATGATTTATTTCCCAAGAAAGATGGAATTTTTGGTTTTAGATGAGAATTTTGGCCTATTATAAGTGTGTTAAAATTATGGTGTTATTCTTGGAGTGCCTTTATTTTTATATATAGTACCTTGAGAATGATGGTAAGTGAGTTTGCATGATGCTTTTATACTCATATTACTATCTGAGTTGATGATAGTAAAAGGGGAAGCTTAATTCAATTCTTCTCTAGTGAAAATGGTCTAAGAGGGAGCTTTGTTGATTTCCTAGTGCTCAAGTCCAAGGATCTTATAGGTCTTTTGGAGCTATGACTTGAGTTGGTTCTTGAAGAGAGTTTGGTCTAACGGGGATCACTATGGTTGTTTTATGATATGATGCTAAAGTTAGTGTGCTCTAAGTTTTAAAGGATGAGAGAGAAAGGCATGTACTCTTAGATATGTTCTTGGTTCATCTCCTTAAAGTTCTTGATTAAAGATAAAAGAGCCTATTTGGTAAAAGAGTCCACTTTGTCATTTTAGCAAATGGGGAGAGAAGTAAAGGAGGTGTTGCCATCAATGACAAAGGGGGATAATGTTGGGAGATTGGTGGTAGTGATGTGTTGTCATTGATGTCAAGTGGAATTGGTGATGACAAAGTGGTATGAGAGTGATCTTGGTCTAATATGCATGATCTTAGTACTTAGTTTAGTCTTGGTTACTAGTGAGATCTTGTGGGAATAGTTGGTCATATGGAAGTTTATGAGGATGTCATGGAGAATGGAGATAGAGTACATGGTATGTAAATTTGGTAGATAGAGCAATTGGAGTCCTTCCAAGTGGTTTTTAGGTGGAGTGCAATTCATCTTATGCCTTATGTGCTTTACCTTGCTAGGTTACTTGATGAGGTAAGAGGTATATGCCTTTTGTATCCTTGGTTGTTAGTTATAGTACTTGAAATGATTGGATTAAAGAATCTCTACCCCATCCCTAGGATTGATGACCTATTGGACCAACTCTGTGGTGCAAATTTCTTCACCAAAATTGATCTCAAATCTGGCTATCACCAAATTCCCATTGATCCCACCGATGTCTAGAAGATTGCCTTTAAATCTAAGGAGGAGCTATTCGAATGGTTGGTTATGCCTTTTGGCTTAATTAATGTACCTAAAACCTTCATGAGGATGATGGATGACATCCTGAAAACATTCACCAACTCATTTTTGGTTGTCTACCTAGATGACATACTCATCTATAGTAGAACATGGGAGGAAAATCTACAACATGTTCGTAAGCTAATTTAAACTCTTTGAGAGTACAAGTTGTATGCAAATATTGAAAAATACACATTTTAGATGAAAATAGTTTATTACCTCAAGTACATTGTGAATGAGGAAGAGGTCCATGTTGATCTAGAAAATATTCATGTTATTCAAGAATGGCCTACACCAAGGACCCTCACATAATTTCACAACTTCTTGGGTCTTACAAATTTATATCATATATTTGTTCTTAGATTTTCACATGTTGCTTGGTCACTAACCCAAGTGATTAAAGGAGGAGATAAAGCTACATTTTAGTGGGGTGAAATACAAAAAAGGGCATTTTAGAATTTGAAGAATAGACTTTGCTTAGCCCCTATTCTTGCCTTACCAGATTTGCATCAAACTTTTGAATTGATGACAGATGCATCTGAATATGCCATGGGAGCTATCATTATGCAACAAGGCCATCCTATTACATATCACAGTGAAACTTTCACTAATATAGTCAATAAATATCTAACATATGATAAGGAGCTCAATACCATTGTGCAATCTTGCAAACAATGGAAACACTACATCTTGGGGAAAGAAATGGTCATCCAAACTAACCATAGACCATTGGAATTCATCTAGACATAGAGTAGAATATGAAATGAGAGGCACCAAAAGTGGGCCAAATATCTAAGACAATTCCATCTGATAATTAGACACAAAAAGGGTAGCTCAAATATGGCCATAGATTATTTGAGCCACCCACCAATTACTACACTCACAATAGTTCTTGACCTATGTAGACATAAGACTTCCATTTGGGGTGATCTGTATGAAGTATATCCTACCTTTTCTAATACATATCAGTTTCTTTAAAAAGGTAAACATGTTTATGATTTATATTTTCAAGATAATGTCCTCTATCATATGGGTCACATTTGTGTTCTAGATATAAAGCAACAAAAGATGATATGAGAAGCACATTTAACTAAGACAATTAGACACTTTGGTGTAGAAAAGACATTGGCAGTTTTTTAAAAACACTTCTACTAGCCCCATATGTGAAAGGATGTGGAAAGATATCTCAAATCTTGCACCCCATGTGTGATATCCAAGCCAACAAATAATAAATAAGGATTGTATATTCCATTACCAGAACCAACCAGGCCTTGGGAATCTATCTCAATGGATTTTCTCTTAGGTTTGGCCACTTCAAAACATGGTAAGGACTATATTTTTGTTGTAGTTGATCATTATTCAAAAATGGATATCATGATTGCTTGTAAGAAAAATATATCTACTGAAGAAACTGATTAACTATATTTTAGTCATGTATGGCTCCATTTTGGTCTCCCCAAGTCCATTGTCTCATATTGAGATAACAGGTTCCTAAGCATCTTCTGGTCCACTCTATGGAAGATGATGCATACCAAGCTGATGAAGTCTAAAACCTTCCATCCATAGACTGATGGTTAGATAGACTGGGTAAATCATTTGATTATTCACATTATTCAAATGTATCACTCTAAACATCCATGCACATGGAATGATTATATTCTTTTCATACACCATAGATACAATCAGGCCCTATACAGCTCGACCAAGCACAGTCCATTCCAAGTATACTTTAGGTTCCAACCCATGGCACCAATTGATATATCTATTCCATTATCTACCATGGAACACACACCTCATGGAATATTTGAGGCAGAAAAAGCAACAAAGTTCATTAAACAAATGCAACACATCCAACAACAAGTTCATGACATATTGGAGAAGATGAATTAGAAGTATAAGCAATGCCATGCCAAACATAGGATTATACACCATTTTTATGTGGGTGACAAGGTTTGGTTGTGGCTTCATAAGGAACAACTTATAGGCCCACATAGAAAAATTTTGCCTCTATGATATGGTCCCTACACCATCACCAAAAAAGTTGGAGAAAATGCTTTTGAGTTGAACCTACTATCCTTCCTTGGTCTGCATCTAATATTTAATGTGGAGCTCCTCAAACCATATCATCCACCTCTGTTGGAAACTTTAGTCATAGTAGAACAACTATACATTGGTGAGCTTGATCCACAAATTTTTGCTCCAATGGAGGAGGATCATATTGTGGACACCTAGATGAAGATAACAAGAAGATACTCTAATCCACTTTATCAGGTGGTCAAAAGGGGCCAGCTTAGACACCAAGGTGAGTGGCTCATAGAGAATCAGATTAAGAAACAACTACCACACCTAATGAGGAATATTTATTCAATGGGTACCATTGATTTTCAAAGAGGGAGGAATGATCTAAGCAATAATTCAAGTGACAATTCGGGTGACGGTTCTACCCCAATTGATGATAGAACTTTTGGGAGCTATAATTTTTGCATCGTATCTCCAATTGACTCACCATTTAAACTATAGGAAAGATAATAATGATGAGAATGTGGTGAGATGTTATGGAAATTTTCTTGATGGTTTTTGACCCCCAAAAACCTAATATAAATGCCCCAAATTTTAATTTTAGTAGTTTAGTCTAAAAATAGTAAGTTTTTAAAAATATTAATTCTTTGAATTCTGTATTTTTTAAAATCATGTAAGTCAAACCACTTAATATACCTCTATATTTTTTACCTTCCACATCCTCATCCTACTTTTAAAATGTGTATAAATGAAGATGTAATCCAAAAATGGAAATCAGACATCTCATCTAAGAGATAAGCATATAGTTGTATTGTGATCTTGAGTAATAAAACATCTCTTCTTGTAGAATTCATTATTATTATGTTATTTTTGTGTTCTTGAAATATCTGTTAATCAAAACTTCTAATTTTTGGATCAAGGTGGTCTTCAAGTGGAGTGCAAGTCATCTTATGCCTTATGTGCTTTACCTTACTAGGTTACTTGATGAGGTAAGAGGTATATGCCTTTTGTATCCTTGGTTTTTGGTTATAGAACTTGACATGAGTGGATTCAAGATATCTAAGGTGCTTTGAGGTCAGTGGATAAGCTTCAAAGTACCTTCAAGAGGCAAGTTAGCTTGGTGGTTCTAGGCGTAATAGGCAAGTTGGGATATTGAGGTACTTGTGAGAAATATTTAAAATATTCTAGTTGGTAGAGATCATGTAAGCATGGATTGTGGTATAAAATTCTCTCTAAAATGTGTTGACCAAGTTTTAGGCCTTGATAATGAAGAGAAATAAATATAGTACATTGGGAAGTATTCTATGCATGAAAAATAGAGGTTTCCTATCTCGAGAAGAAGTTTATGATGCTCATTGGCACGTGTAGAGTTTGCATGGTAACCTAAGCCTTTTTGGATAGGTAACACATGGACCTAAGAAGTATTTCCAAGTATTTTTTATTGGATTGATGGATATATCTTTATGAACATTTGTTAAGAATGAACACTGGCCAAAACCCTCCTAAGAAACCCTTATAGTGACATGATTAGAGAAAGCTTGTTCTATATGTCTCAAAATGAATTATTTTACCAATTTTGACTATTTAAATGTATATAGTACACCTATAGTCATCTCTATGTGGAAGTGGTGTGTCAGGGTAGTGAGTAGAAGGTACATAAATATCCATATTTCTAAAGATTTTGGTACTATAGGTAGAGTTGACAAAGTCAATGCATGCAAGTTGTTACAACTTGAATGCTAGGACTTGTTCTTAAAGTCCATATAGTTTTTTTGTCAAGAAATATTCATTATGTCAATTATTTTGGTAAATCAAGTTGACTAGTTGATAAAAGACAAATGGTGAAAATAGTGAACAAATATCCAGGTAGAGTGAATATGTGTTTAGGGATGTGTTCTAGGTGAGTAGGGATGAATATAAAGTATTTTTGTATTTTTTTAATACATATTCATTATATTCCCTTGATTTTTATGTGATTTTGATGACCATACATAGGCAAGAAGGTTCCTTTAAGATGACTTGTCTAAGTATTGAGAATAGTGAAGGTGTATGTCTCATGGAATGAACTATATATTTCTTATTTACTATTAAAGATACATATATTTATGATTAAAGTTTATATAAGTTTGTTTAATAATCTCACGAATACATCTAGAGGTTAAGGAAGTGATTATATAGATGATAGGAGTCATGTTTATCATGAATGTATTTTAAGTCAAGATGACTACTATAGGCATGTAGAGGAAAGTGATATGTTCAAGATATATTAACAAGTGATGATGAATAAATTATGGATGATGATGTTATTTAAAACCTAAATATTCTCTATAATATTTTTTAGAGCTGAAGAGATAGGTTATATTAATTAATCATGCATGACAAATAGGCTTGTCTAGTTGTGCTAAAACTGTGAGACAGTGACCTAAGTGATTGGTCTTTAAGACCAATGTATGTTATAATAAAATGAGATATAACCTTTGGAAGTTTATATATATGTATTTTATAATCTATTAATGTGGATCAAAAGTGTTGAAAACATCCTTTCAAGTACAAAATATGAGCTTCTATATGACTATAATTTGGTAGTATGTGAACAGTTTGAGTGAACTTGTGATAGAGGTAGTTTGAGGACTGTTTACCTATGTTGGAGTGTCTAAAGAACATGGAGGTATTTAATAGGTATTTTATGTTATATATATATATATTATTTTTTTAGTGTATTTTTTGATAAAATCAATAGTATACCTCAATTTTATATGATAGACTTTTCTGTGCTTATAGGCCTTTTGGTGAGTAGGCTAAAATGGTTTGGTTCATGAGGTGAGTTGGTGTTCTAGGTTGGATGGACATTTGTGGGAGTATAAAAGGGTATATTAGAGTAATTTTTTATGTTTTTGAATTATTGGTGAAGATTGAAGGTAGACCAAAGAGTCCAAGGTGTAACATGTTGGTTTGTAGGCCCAAGTCATTTAAGTTTGTATTAGGCCTAATTGATTTTTTTAGGTCGTAAGGGCAATGGATGACATAAGGAGTGTAAGGATATTACATGTAAAGTTTATAAGGATATATTTAAAATATATATCAAGCATGAAAATCATATTAGTTGACCAAGATGGGTTGAATGAGAATATGGTATATATATTAGGCCTAATTGGCCTATTTGTACAATGAGAGGGAGTGTGGACAAAAATGAAGAAAATAGCTCATTCAAGGAGTATAAATAGGTCATTGAAGACATTTAAAGGGTGAAGAGAATAATTCATGTTTTTCTAATTAGGTTTATGAGCTAAAAAATCATTAGAACTAACACTCTAATGGGTGACTTAGTTGAGTGAATGAGGTAGGAGTGCCCACCTGGAGATGAGATGTAGGTTTGAAGGTGTTAGACCAAGAGAAGGTAATCATAAAATGTATAAGACATCAAAATAGTGGTGGACATCAGAGTTGAGCTGGTTGAGTCAGTGTTTAATCACTTAGGGGGTTGTATCCTCCTTACTAGTTGGATCTAGCTAAAAGTCTACTAGGTACTGGACTAAATTAAGGAGTGGGTGCTCCTAGATCATTTGATGTTGGTCTAAAGGTATATTTTTTGATATATCATATAGTATAGGTATTCCATTGGTTGTAGGATTGAGAGAAGGTTTTCTTCCCCTAGAGGGTCTACCATAAATGATGTGTTGATTTGATTCTCATATTCATGCTTTGTTATGTGATCTCTTTGTCTTGATGCTTATCTATGTGATTATACTTTGTGATGATGAATCATGAATGAATGATAAGTGAAATAAAATAAAAATTAGATAACTAATTCACCCCCTCTTTGTTATCTTGTACCTTGTTTCTACTCATTTTTTTGCTATTATATTCAGAAGAAGAAGAAACTAAAGATAAAAGGTCAGGGGTTTGTATGTTACCTGGATTAAGTTGTGCACCGTATCCAAGCGATGTAGGAGCTCCTCTTTGGCTATGGAGGAAGACACCTATAGATAAGAATAAGACTTAAACAAAGAGAGTGTTAGATAAAGATATGGTGGACTACTAAGCAATGCTCAGTCTCGGAAGCATAAAGCTCTGTGAGGGATGACAGTCCACTATTTGACAAAAAGAGTGTTGCATGAAAAGAAATAATGAAAGAATAAGAAAGAGAAAGTAGACAATGCATACTTATTATCTGCAATCAGTCTGTCATAGTCACTAATGTTGGTAGTCCTACCAGTGTCAGTTAGTAAATATGCCAATGTTGGTTATGTTATCGATGTCGATAGGGACAGTGGGCCTTGGACAAGTTTTAAGTTATGTCTGTGGTCAATAGAGGGGTCTGGGAGTTTGAGGGTCTATGTAGGGTTTCAAGATAGTGAATAGGGTTTGAGAGGGGGCAAAGGTTAGGGATGGGCATGAGAATAGGATAAGAATAAGAGGAAGGCTTTTCAGCCTTTCTCCAGAGGAAGTCAGGTTTGGTTGATAGTATTCAAAAATAGCAAATAGAAACTAATTACTAATGTATTCTAAATACTGAAATGAGATAAAATAATACTTAGCTCTACTTAGTGAAGAGCCAAGGGTGTTAGAACATGTATTCCTATTGCGGCTAATGTCAAAGACCTCATACAATGTTCCAATCCAATCTAGAGTCACTTGTGTAGAGTTTCTTAGCCAGGTGAGCATTAGTCGAAGTCTGATGCTTTGTCTTAGAATGTGTGCATCAATGTCTCAGAGTCTAGGAGGAAGAATTTGAGAGAGAGAGAGAGAGAGAGAGTCAGAGAATACTTAGCTCTGCTTGATAAAGAATCAAGGGTGTGAAAATGCTTATTCCTATTGTGGCTGATGTCAAGGTCCCTGTGCAATGTTCCAATCCAATCTGGAGTGACTTATGTAGAGTTTTTGTAGCTAGGTGAGTGTTAGTCAAACTCTGATGCTTCTCTACATTTTTTGTTTTTTACATTCAGAAGAAGAAGAAACTAAAGGTTAAGAGTCAAGGGTTTGTACGTTACCCAAATTAATTTGTACACAATATCCAAGCATTGTAGGAGCTTCTCTTTGGCTATGGAGGAAGACACCTGTAGATAAGAATAAGACTTAACAAAGAAAATGTTAGAATAAGATAAGGTGGACTGCCAAGCAATGCTTGGTCCTAGAAGTGTAGAGCTCCATGAGGGATGGCAGTCCACTATTTGATAAAAAGAATGTTGTGTAAAGAGAAATGGTGAAAGACTAAGAAAGAAAAAGTAGAAAACACATACCTATTCTCTGTAAATAGTATGCCACAATCACTGACGTCGATATTGCTGCTGGTGTCAATTGGTCAATATGCCAATGTCAGTTATGCTACTAATGTTGGTAGGGGCAATGGGCCTTGGATGGGTTTCAAGATTATGTTTGTGGTCGATAGAGGAGTCTGGGAGTTTAGGGGTTTGTGCAGGGTTGCAGGGAGATGTATAAGGTCTGAGGAGAGGCAAGGCAGAGGGCAGGGGTGAGAAGAGGATAAGGATATGGGGAAGGCTTTTCAACCTTTCTACATAGGAAGTCAGGTTTGGTTGATAGTATTTAGAAATAGTAAATAGAAACTAATTACTAATGTATTCTAAATTATTGAAATGAAATAGAAGAATACTTAGCTCTGTTAGAAGAACCAAGGGTGTTAGAATGCATATTCCTGTTATGGCTGATGTCAAAGTCCTCATGTAATGTTCCAATCTGGAGTCACTTCTATAGGGTTTCTATAGCTAGGTGAGCATTAGTCAAAGTCTGATGTTTGGTCTCAGAGTGTGCACGTCGATATCTTAGAGTCTAGGAGGAAGAATTCGGGATCAGTGATTAGACCGAAGAGATTAGAGATTAGTATTTGGGATCAGCCATTCGAATCTTTGATTACTTATGAATACCTCATCATCATACTTGGGGCAACCTACACCTTATCCCATACCTGGGGCAACTTAATCCTATTTTTGTCTTGCAATTTGTTAGAACAACCAACAAGACAAAAAGGGGCAAATGTAGACACCAAAATTGTGTTGACTCCCCTTAGTCCCTTACACACCTTCTTAATTTAAAATAAACAATTTATTTTAAATTATGACCTCACCTTGACACCTCACCTTGGACACCTCACAATGACACCTCACCCTAAGACCATTTCTTACCCTATGACTCACCATATGACTAAGTCCTTCAAATCATAACTACCTAAGACCCATTCCAACCTCCTAACCAACACTCATGCCTAATAACCCCATCTTTTGACCATTTTCCAATGGCAAATGCACTTGGCACATAGAGAATAGGGAAAGGGCTAAAAATAGCCCTTTTACCCATTCTCTGGCTGCTAATGTCGATCAACTGTTAGCTGACACTGACAGGATCACTGACATCAGTTTACTTAAAATAGATCTTAAATCTCTCTCTCTTAGAATATTGAATCCCTAATCATGGATCTATAATCTTCTCTAACTCTCTCTTCTGAATTCTTCCTCCCAGACTCTTTCACATCGATGCGCACACTCTGAGACCAAGCATTAGACTTTGACTTTTGCTCTCTAGGCTACAGAAACTCTACAGAATCACTCCAAACATTGGATTGGAGACATTGCATGAGATCTTTGACATTAGCCACAACCAGAGCTAAGTATTCTTCTATCTTATTTTAGTATTTAGAATACATTAGTAATTAGTTTCTATTTACTATTTCTAAATACTATAAACCAGACCTGACTTCCTCTAGAGAAAGGCTAAAAAGCCTTCCTCTTATTCCCACCTCCTTTACATACCTACCCTCTACCTTTGCCTCTCCTCAGACCCTATTCACTATCTTGCAACCCTGCACAGACCCAAACTCCTTCTAAACCCCTCCGTCTACCATAGACATTCCCTGAAACCCATCCAAGGCCCATTTCCCCTATCAACATTTGTAACATAACCGACGTTGGCATATTGACCAACTGACGCTGGCAGGACTATCGACGTCGGTGACTGTGACAGACTGATTGCAGAGAATAGGTATGCATTGTCTACTTTCTCTTTCTTAGTCTTTCACCATTCCTTTTTATACGACACTCTTTTTATCAAATAGTGGACTGTCATCCCTCACAGAGCTTTACACTTCCCAGACCAAGCGTTGCTTGGTATTCCACCATATCTTTGTCTAACATTTTCTTTGTTTGAGTTTCTTTCTCTCTACAGGTGTCTTCCTCCATAGCCAAATAGGAGCTCCTACAATGCTTGGATATGGTGAGCAACTTAATCTAGGTAACGTACAAAGCTCTGACTCTTAACCTTTAGTTTCTTCTTCTTTTGAATGTAAAAAGAAAAAAATGTAGAGAAACATTCTGGGACCCTAGAGTTTTCCTTGGGTTCATTCTTCTAAAAATCAAACTTTCATATAGATGCATTAGATTCTCTTCTTTCATCCTTCTTCTATCTCTTCATTTCAAAAAGACACCATAAGCACAAGTTAAAAAGAACATTTTTCTTTTTCTTCTTGTCACTTCTTACCTACATCTTAGAGTAGTGAAAATTCATACTCTTAACCTTTTCTTCACTTGTTTGCATCTAAACAAAACATTTCAATTTGAGTTAAAATTCTATTGCATTTCATTCCTGCTTGAATGCATACTTAGCCCTCTCACTTAGTAATTAAAAATGCATAATGAATAAATTGTAGTGCACATATGTTACACAACCAAATCATAAGCACATCAAATTAAACATTTAAACATACTTGAGACAAGGCACATCTAGGATTTCATCACCTAGCGGATACCTTACCCTTCTTGGTGATCCTACTTAGATTTCACCACCAAGAGGAGGACCCACTCTATTCTCTAGCAGAGTATAAACTATAGGCAAAGTATATATTGGCTAAGCAGCCCAGCTCGGCTCTGGGTTCGTGAAGTGAAGGGAGCAAGCCCCCAGCACTAGGCCACGTATGAAACCTAACATAGATTTTTGAGCACCAAAACATAACCCAAAACTAGCCCTAGACTTCTTCTTTAGGACCCGTTCTAAAAGCCCAACTTCCAACATATTCTTCTAAGGCATAAGCCACCACGACTCTAAAATTTATTCTTAGGAATTTAACATTTAGAGGTTGCTTGCCATCATCTATTTTGCTATTTTTATCTAGTTTTTTGAGTTGGTAAGGCCGCATCATTCTGAGGTCTAAAAACAACTCAAAATTTCTCCTTTATTCCAAAAACTTTCAATTTTCTGAGTTTTTAGAAATACACAGACACTAACATTAGTTTTGCCACCAATGTCGGCAACTTATATTCACTGACATCAGATTTTCCACTGACGTCTGAAAATTATATTCACTGACATCAATTTTTCCACCAATGTTAGTCATTGTCAACAAATTTTCTCTCAAAACAACAAACTTAAAACCCAACTTTTTTGTTGTTAAACACACATTCTAGTTTTTTGAAACTAAAACACACAATTTTTATAACCTGAACCCATTTTGCCTTGGATGGTTTTGACACATAGTCAAGCCAAAACTCTTGTTGACCACGCAAGGCAACAACCACTTCCACCTTTTCCCTTCATAACAAGTCCTCTAATGGAGTATACTTTAGACACTAAGCGTACTCCTATCCAACCTACCCCCAATTAACCTCCAATTATTCTTGAAGGTGATCAAGATTTTGAGAGATTCCTTGACCTCAATGTCAAGGCTCTCTAACACTATCTCATAAGAAGCCAAATGTGAGACCCTTCAGGTAATCCTATTTTTGGGATGCCAACTTCCTTGGTTGAAACAGAAATAATATCAATAGCCTCTATTACCCAACCCATGGTCACTCAAGCCATTGCCTCAACTAGTAACCCAACCATGGCAAATGTTCAAGATTTGGCCTCTCCTTCTATTTCTAGACCTACCTCCATCAGGGTTTCCATACCCCTTCAACCACAAATAATCCAAACAAAGTTCAACACCTTTTCAAAACTTGATTGATTCTATCCCACCCACTCTTGCACCCATAAATACAAGAGTGACTACCTATCCTTTTACTTGTGTCACCACCACTCAACCACTTTTGGTGACACCTAGTCAAGTTGTGCCCTCCAGCTTCATGGCACAAGCCCCCTTGACCTTAACATCAGTCCCTATGATGAACTACCAATATGTTGTACCTACACAAATGCAACCAAGTACGTCATACACCCCTCCAAATGCCTTCCAAGTACCCTATAACTTAGGGGGTGCCCCACCTACCAATCCATCAACCGATCTAATTAAGATGTTGATAGATAAGATGTCCAACCTTGAGACATCCATTTTTGATTCAAGTAATGTTCTTTCATATGAACAAATCTATAATGAACCCATCCACCTTTCAGTCCCTATTCGACCATATCCTAGCCAGTTGAAACTCCCAAAATTTACTCATTTTCAGAGTAAAGAGGACCCACAACAACATCTACGAGCGTTTAGACACGCTTGCTACCTTATAGCACACAATGATGTGTTATTACTTCACACATTTCCCATGTCACTTTTTGGTGCTGCCCTTGATTGGTATAGCTCTATTACTAGTCATTCTCTCTTTACCTTCACTCAACTAGCTCAGCTTTTCCTTGACCACTTTTCAATCAACATCACTAAGAAGGTCTCCATCACAGACCTATATTCTATTAGATAATTCAACGATGAGTCCATAACTGACTTCGTTGCTCATTGGAGAGGTTTGATTAACCAAATCTCCTTTTCACTACCTCAACCTAATCTCATTGAGCTCTTTTCAAGAGCATGTGCCAAGCACATCTCATCTACTTTCGGGTTCAAACTTTTCTCACATTTGATGAAGCTTTCACCATGGCCTGAAAGCTTGAACTCCACACTGTCAAAGAAGATAAGGTCAAACTATGCAGTAAAAATACTAATGCAAAATCCAATGACCCTTCTGCCAAATCTTCCTCTTCCCATTCCAAATCCAAGGGATCAGCAAATGATGTGGTCCTTAGATCATCATCCTCTATCATAACTAACCAATCTGAGCCTTCCACATCACAATACATCAGAAGACAATTCCAATAATGATACATATAGTGTCAATACACTCCAATTAGAGAATCATACGCGACCGTGTTGGATAAATTAGTGAAGTAGGGGGTCCTCAATCTTCATCAAATCTGACCACCCCAATTTGACCCCTCAAAAGCCATCCCTACATGGTATAGGGAAAATGACTTTTGTAATTATCACCATGTCAAAGGTCATGACACAAACAATTGCAAAACCTTCAAAAATGTTATTCAAGACATGTTAGACAAAGGGGACCTTGTTTTGGATAACCCAAATGCACTAGCTAACCAAAACATAGACATCTTTAGGTAACCATTCCCTAACCATCCCCTAGTCAGAATAACATTTAGACCATAGCTGATGACCCCCAAGAACACAACATACGCACGGTCAACACGGTCTTTCCTTTTATTCTTGACCAACCTCTCCCACAGTATGAAGAGGTTAGTCAACCCATTCCTCCACCATGGGTAGAAGAGCCTATTCTACCCATATCACCCCCACAACATCAAACACCTCCTCTACCCATTCCTCTACCTTGTGAGGATCCCATATTACCTATTCCTCTTGCCCCTACCTTTCATCTTCTTCTACCATTGGAAGAGCATAACCCACACCCTCATGTTGAAGGGGCCATCATCCCTCTACTTCACCCTTTATAGGAGCCTTCCTCTCTTATTTGTCCTCCACCAATGGAGGATAGTCCTCCATCCACCCTTCTTTCACATGAAGGAGAGTCTACTTTAACCTCTCCCATATTGGAGGATGCTTTAATGGTACCAACACTAGCAACCCCACCCTCATCCTTCCTATTACCAATGGAAGATCATACTTTCCATGCCCTTAGACCACACGCAGAAGCCATAATCATCCCTGCACTCTATTCGCTCGAAGAGCCACATTCTCCAATTCCTTCTCCACTGAAAGAAGAACTCGCCACTTTACCTACTTTGATCGAGGAAGATCCAGTGACAGTTTTCTCTCACCTTTGGCCTGAGATCACTACGTCTAACACGTTTCCACTCTCATGATCACCTAACTCCTCCAAAAGACCAACTGCAAGACCTCACACAATGTCACCTAAACCCTTCTCTTGATTGGTAGAAAACTTAGGATTTCTCCATTCTAGGAATCTAAAACATGAGGCACTATGGGAGAGACTTAAGGCTCCTTATCTTGCACATCCCACCTCGACTACCAACCCTTTTGTGACAAATTACCCCAAAGTCTTTGACAAAGATCAGGCTTCTACTTCTAAATCTTCAAAAGCTCAACCATCCACACCTAAACCCAAACCCTCACAAGTGTCCATCATACCGAAATAGATTAAATGTCTCGGTATGCACCCCGTAACAAACCTCACTCACCCACAAGTGAAGGTAGACTTGAACCTCACCCCAAACAATAGTGGTCCTCATACCAAACTAAAGAAGGCTGCTAAACCATGTCAGAGAGATCCTCCCCCATCATCACCATTGCCCTCTATTTTGGGTCCACATCCATCTACCTTAATAGGAGTGCTCCCTAATCCAACACCTAACAAAAACAAACTACCTCCATTACTCTCTTTACTTGGCAAAAACATACTTCCTCCAAAACATCCAACACATCTCACTATGAAAGTGCCATTTATGTGAGTGGCCACACTGCCAAACAAAAAGATGGTAGAAAAAACTCCTCCTATAACTCCTAAATAGAAGTTGTCAACCCCTACTGCAACAAAATGCATAGACCCATTAGCAGGTTCTTATGCTTTGCTATTACGCCAATTGTTGCAGTCTTCTAGCATCAGTCTCCCACCTCTTAAACCATTCTAACCTCTCAGGCCAAAACCATCTTGGTTCGATGACACTCAAATTTGTGCGTATCATCGCACACCTAGACATGATACTGAGCATTGTTGCACTCTTAAATTTGTCATTCATCAACACTTGAAAAAGGATACCCTTTTCATTAAGGACCCTCTTGACCACCCTTTCAACAAACCACCTCACCTAAATCAGGATCTCAATGAAAGACTATGATCCCTCTACCACCTTCAACCCCTTTATTCGAAATCAACACTATCAATATGGCCACCGAGTCACAAACCATAAAGGATAAAGGAAAAGAGAAGGTTTCTATCCCTTAGACATATCTATTTGTCAAGCCTTCTCAACCACTAAAACCCAAGATTTCTATCTTGGGCACATCCCAACAACATCTTCAAAGCCAATTCATGACTCCATGGTGAAACAACTTCACCAAACCCTTGTGAAGACATCTTTGTATGACCTAATACAAAGCTCTCCACAACATCACCAAGCCTTAATCAAAGCTCTATAGGCAGTGGAGGTCCAACCTGAAGACCCCCAACCACTGGCTACTTTAGTCAAATCATTACCCACCATTGCCTCCATCACCTTCAGTGATTTTGAGATTCTAAACTCTAACCTGGAAGATCAAGATCCCATCCTCTCAAACTAAGCCTATTAGGCAAAAGCTTCATCATCTTCTCTCTGTCTCATTTATCCAACCCATTGATTATTTGCAACGGGTCTCAAACATTGTCCCTGTTAGAAGTAACTGGGGGAATTCAACTTTGTACTAACTATCACAACCTCAACCAAGCATCGACCAAGCATCAACCAACTTCTTAATCATCTTTAACATGTGACCAATATGGAAAGAAGCAAATGAGGCAAGTTTGCTCCTAATTGGCTTGGACCTTATATCATAATGCACAAGTATGGATCAGGGACTTATCATCTGTCTTCTCTTAAAGGTCGATCAGAACTTGAGGCCCTTAATGCCTTACATCTACGACCATTCTACTGTTAATCAAATAATCATTCACTTGATGTTTAACTTGAGCTCATCCCTTGAGCAACCCTGTCATCCTCATTCCTATTCCTTTTAACCCTTTTTTTTACAAACATTAGACAACCCTTTTGTCAAGCATGAATGTTTTGTCCTAATAAAAGGAAAACCCCCAAACTTCTATAGTCTTGTCCATGACTAAAATTTTAGTCCAATAACAAAACATAAAATTGGGATGCCTATTAAAAGGTCATAAACTATAAATGTAGATTGATCCCTCGAAGGACAGCTACATAATTGATGTAATTGATAGAATGCTCCCTTAAAGGATAGCTATTCAAAGACATCTGAACATATAAAGTATAATATAGACCACTCCCTCAAAGGATGGCTATGCCCAAATTTGGCTACATACACAGCACCCTCTCAGAAGCTCCTCATGTCAATCAGCTTCAGTATGACCATACAACAAAAAAATATCCCTAAGTAGACTTCCCGCATTGATCTGTCTACCATTATTATTAAAAATAAATAAATAAATAAAAAATTGACTGACAAACTATTAAGTCATGGACTTGTCTATAGTCATTCTCAGGGTCACCTATAAAAGGGTCAAAGCTATCCCTGCTAAAAAGGGTTACGCTATCCTGACATATCACATAATCAAACCTATTACCCCAACATACTCAAGGGATTTTGAGCTCACTTAATGTCAAGTGATTTGAGTACTTCTCTAACACAAACCAATGGTCAATGACGTAATGCATGAATGAGGCTTTTAATTGCAAAACCCCTTATCTATGCTATCATTATGGTCTTTGTCAATGAAAGAGCAACGTGCCTTTCACTTCTTACTTGACTTTGTCACATGCCCATAACATGACAACCAAAATATTTTTCAAATCACTAACATAACATCATGATTTATTTAATTCAAATACTGATTTGTGTTATATAAATTATCATAGCCCATTCACATTAGTTTCTATGGAAAACAATACACATGGAAACTAACAACCAAACACAAATTATGTTAAGCATATACAATCACCAACATGGAAAAGTGCTGAAGCATAAATAAACTCATTTCATTTTTAGCATACACCATCACGAATATGGAAAATTGCTAAGGATGAAAAACCATATAACCAATGTTATAGAATACACCATCACACAATATGGAAAAGGCTATAACATCATTATTCATTTCATTTTTAGCATACACCATCACAAATATGGAAAATTGCTAGGGATGAAAAACCACATAACCAATGTTATAGAATACACCATCACACAATATGGAAAAGGCTATAACATCATTACTCATTTCATTTTTAGCATACACCATCACTAATATGGAAAATTGCTAGGGATGAAAAACCATATAACCAATGTTATAGAATACACCATCACATAATATGGAAAAGGCTATAACATCATCATGCATTCATCATTTCAAGCATGTACCATCATACATATTGGAAATGCTAACAACACTAACATGACCAATACAACCTATCAACCTCTTTGACCCTTCTTCCCTTTTGGGGAGAACTACATTGGCCTGAGGCCCTTACAATAGGGGCTATGTAGATAGCACTTGGTTGACATGGAGTCTTCTAGGGTTAGCTTAGCCATTCACCCATTTGTCTCCCTATTGATGTCAGCCAGTCACCCATTCATCTACCTAATGGACGAACTATCTATACCAATCCAAAATCATGACCAAAAAAACAGCCCTGACATTGTAGAATTCACCTTTGACTTCTCATGGGGCACATTAGAGATCACATACATCTCCCTAACCATAACAAACAACACTTGAGATCACTTATATCTCAGCCCAACTTGACCAACCACTTTGGAGATCATGACTATCTCGACCATGACCACTTTCAAGACAACTTTGCCTTGGTTGTTTTGATTGCATATATGCTACCTCATGAATAGTTAGCAAATTGTACGCACCCCACATTATGACCCTCACATCTATTGTCAGATTGTGACCAAGTTGATCCCCAATATTTGTGACATTTTCATATTTTGTAGGATCACTTCCTAGCTTGAATACTTGGAACACGATGAGCATTAGAGATATTGCTTTGATCAATCTAACCCAATTAGCTATGACTAATAAGCTGGGGCCTGGTTAGTTTGATTTTAGTCCTCCTCGACCATTGGAGCTATAACTTTGATCGTTTAACCCAATCAGCTACAACCAAAAAGTTGGGGACTGGTTACTTTGATTTTAGTGCTCCTTGACCTTACTTGCAACAATTTAACTTGCCTATCACATGAAGTGGTATATGTGCAATCTCAACTATTGCAGCATTCAGACTCTAACTTCACCATACCCATCCACTATCTATCAAATTGGCAACCAATTTTAGACTACCCTCTCTTGATTCCCATTTTGAGGGGGAATACCTCATCATCATACTTGGGGCAACCTACACCTTATCCCATACCTAGGGCAACTTACTCTTATTTTTGTCTTGTAGTTTGTTAGAACAACCAACAAGATAAAAAGGGGAAAATGTAGACACCAAAATTGTGTTGACTCCTCTTGGTCCCTTACACACCTTATTAATTTAAAATAAACAACTTATTTTAAATTATGACCTCACCTTAGACACCTCACCATGACACCTCACCTAGACACCTCACCCTATGACCATTTCCTATCCTATGACTCACCCTATGACTAAGTCCTTCAAATCATAACTACCTAAGACCCATTCCAACCTCCTAACCAACACTCATGCCTAATAACCCTATCTTTTGACCATTCTCCAATGACAAATGCACTTGGCAGATGGAAAATAGGGAAAGGGCTAAAAATATCCCTTTTACCCATTCTCTAGCCATCGACATCAATCAAATGTCAGCCAATCCCAGTGGGATTGCTGACGTCAGTTTACTTAAACTAGATCCTAAATCTCTCTCTCTCTCGAATCTTGAATCCCTAATCATGGATCTCTAATCTTCTCTGACTCTCTCTTCTAAATTCTTCCTCTCAGACTCTTTCACATCAATGTGCATGCTCTGAGACCAAGCATCAGACTTCGACTTTCACTCTTTAGGCTATAGAAACTCTACAGAATCACTCCAGACATTGGATTGGAAACATTACATGAGATCTTCGACATCAGCCACAACCAGAGCTAAGTATTCTTCTATCTTATTTTAGTATTTAGAATACATTAGTAATTAGTTTCTATTTACTATTTCTAAATACTATCAACCAGACCCGACTTCCTTTGGAGAAAGGCTAAAAAGCCTTCCTCTTATTCCCACCTTCTTTTACATACCTACCCTCTACCTTTGCCTCTCCTCAAACCCTATTCACTGTCTTGCAACCCTGCACAGACCCAGGCTCCTTCTAGACCCCTCTGTCGACCACAGACATTCCCTGAAACCCATCCAAGGCCCATTTCCCCTATCAACATCGGTAACATAATTGACATTATCATATTGACCAACTGACGCCGACAGGACTACCAACGTTAGTGACTATGACAGACTGATTGCAGAGAATAGGTACACATTGTCTACTTTCTCTTTCTTAGTCTTTCACCATTCCTTTTTATATGACACTCTTTTTATCAAATAATGGACTATCATCCCTCACAGAGCTTTATGCTTCTGGGACTGAGTGTTGCTTGGCAGTCCACCATATCTTTGTCTAACATTTTCTTTGTTTGAGTTTCTTTCTCTCTACAAGTGTCTTCCTCCACAGCCAAAGAGGAGCTCCTACAATGCTTGGATACGGTGTGTAACTTAATTTAGGTAATGTACAAACCCCTGAATCTTAACCTTTAGTTTTTTCTTCTTCTGAATGTAAAAAGCAAAAAATGTAGAGGAACATACCTATAATAGATGCTTCACCACTAATGGCACCTTCTTCTTGCTCACTAATTATATAGTTTCAATTTGAATTTGTCTCTACATATGGTTCAATTTGGAACCTTGCCAAGGGTTTTGTTCTTATAGTTAATTTAGCTCCATATCTTGTTATAAAAGCTAAAAGATACTAATAAACTATAAGGTACCCTCTAATTTGAGCTGTGAAGTCTCTTGATAAGTAAATAGTGAAGTGAGCTGGAAGATCAACCACCATAATATCTTGTAAGATGGGGAAACTGGGAAAATCATGCAAGAAAACTTTAAAACCTTTAACAAGCCCCACCATCTTAGCTAGAGTTCCATCAAGTTGTAACACACCCTTACTATGAGGCTCATACTTCAGTCCCAACTTGTTAGTAACCACCTTAGGCATAATCATAATACTAAATCCACTATCCACAATGTAATTATGAACCAATTTATCTCCCATAATGAGTGTGAGATATAAAGGAGAAGGATTTTCAAATTTTTTGGATGGTTTTGAGACATAATTATGTGTGTTTATAAGACTACACCATTGTGTCTCAGAGCTTGAGGGGCTACATGAATGTTTGAGAGTTGTTCTTGTAGAAGTTCCTTTTGGCTAGGCATATGCAAGACTTCCCAAAGATAAATTATTATCTTGGTATTAGTAAAAGAATCAATAATGTTTAGAGAAGAAGTATTCACCTTGTCTTTCATTCTTGAAGGTAATGAGGGAGCTTTAGCTTGTTGTATTTGAAGTTTGGTAGCCTTTCTCACATTCTGACTTTGAGGAGTAGTGTGACTAGTAAGATAAATTACATTAGTACTTATACTTTGTGGACTTGAAGAGGCACTACTTGGAGTCACTTTTATTTGTAGAGTATCTCCTAAAACCCTCTTTTTATCCCTTGTGTTGGCTACAACTAATGTATTTTGATTCAACACATAATTATCTTCCTCTTAAAAATTCATAAGACCAGTCCCTTGGCTAATACCCTCTCCATGAACATCCCTTTGCACAGGATTTTCTTATTATATTTTAACTTAAGGATTAGCTCCTTCTTGAGCTACACAATGTTGGAAATTTTCTCCACCATCATACACAAATTGACTTTGATATTATCCCCAATGATCCAAATGTTCCTCTCCTTGGACTAGATTAGTATGGATTGGAACAACTTTTATGTAGAGACTAAAAGTAGGATTATAGGCATTGGGTAGCATATTTAAACCTTATTGACCTTGGCCTCTTCCTTGGTTATTGTATTAGGGTGGAGATCTATAGCCTTTTTGAGGATAATATTGAGGATTGGGTGGAGCAATTACATATATTTATTCTTTTTTGAGCTAGGATTGGAAATAATGAATCATATCATCCTTATTTATGGAATTATCCACCTTATTTGGAGTGGTTTTAGGTTTGAAATTAGTATTGGTAACTTTTGATATGCTTTGGGCTTCAACAAAATTATGAGATAACAAAGGCATGGAGACTCTTGGAGGTAATTTCCTATCTTGTATCAAACTATTCTCAGCTTCAATGGCTATCTCATATGCCTCGAGTAAGGTAAACCCTCCCATTTATTGAAACATCAATTTCCACATCAATTCCAATAGCCTTTAGATAGGTGGGGAATACAAATTTTGGAGGATGACTCATAATAGGTGGTAGTCTATGCCATGTCCTTTGAAACCTTTCATTGAAATCTCCCATGGACGCATTAAGACCTCTCTTTATCACATTCAATTGGTGAATTAGTGAAGTATGGTCACTCTTATTCTCAAACCTATTTACCAACAACTCTCCAAAGCCATCCCAATTAGTAATACAACCACCTTCCAAAGTCTTATAAAAATCAAGTTCCTTATAATTTAGAGACATGGCAAGTAGTCTAATAGCTATGTTATCTCTAGTGATATTATGGAAATTGAAAAAGTTTTAAATGTCCCTAATATGCTTAGATGGCGTAATATGACCTTCTCCATTGAAATTAGGGAGAATTTTGGTAGCATTGGGAGGAATAGGATCATATGCAGGAAGGTTAATTGGATTTTGGGTGTTGAAGGCTGGGAAAGGATGTCTTCTAGCCATCTCTTCTTCATCTTCTTTATCTCCTATATCCTCAACTTATTATTATTATTATTATTATTATTATTATTATTATTATTATTATTATTCCTCAAAACCTTCTATTTCAAGATCTCTAAATTCTAAGAATAATTTAGGATGTTGTTCTTCAAGAAGAGCTTCAAATAGAGGGACTTGATTGAAGGATATACTAGAAGATGATCTAGGGAAGACCATGAAGTATAATGTGAAAAACTTGATCTACAGCCAAATATTATCACCTTTTGGAGTAGCCAAATTCTAGATTAGAAACATTTCTTCAAATTCTTCTTGTCAAGACTAACATTCACCTTGACATGTAAATAATTAGGACTAACTTTCCCACTAGGCATGCCAGAACAATTGTCATCAAATTGTAAACCATAGGAAACTCTATGAAGCTCCCTCAATTTTATGAAACATTGAATCATCTCTCAATTCTATGGGAACTTGTAAAGAGATGAATCTCTAGTATTATGAGGGCTAGATCCCTAGATCTTCATTGAAATGCTTGTAAACTACTCTAATTCTTAATTATAAGGAAAGGGCCATAAATTTGCATAAAAGGGAAATTATAATAAGAACGTGATCCACCAAGATAAATCCCATATACTATCACACTCCCAATAAACAACAAATCTTTCCAAGACCAATTCTATGCATTGAAGGATCTTAACATAGTGTTTCAATGCCAAGGTAGCATACTTGGGACAATCAATAAGATAACTAACCTAGGGGCATATTTCACACCATAGAGATAATTTCATACTTGAAAAATATCCTATTACATTTATCACACTTCACATGACCTGTTAAAATTAGAATTCTTACTTAAACATGAAGGATAAAGGGAGTAAGGATGATACTATCACTTAGCTCCACAATAAATCACTCACACACTTAGACAAAATGTTCACAACTTATAATTAGACTTGTATTTAATGTTTAAAGGCAAAGTGTAATGTCATGTTAGAATGGCTTTAGAATACTATCTATGTATATGTCTACAATAGCTCAAATGGATTTATTTATAAAACTTAGAAGGAGAGAGAGAGAGAGGAGAGAAGTTGAAGAGGCACAAGGACAAGTGTCCAAAGGTGAAAATAAGTTATAATTCATATGGATGAGAGAAAAGGATTTATGAAATTGATTTACACATCATTGTATTCCCAAATAATCCTCTTCTCCAAATGTGGCATAGAAATCTTCTTAATCATTCTTTCTTGTGAAATTGCCTTCATGATGGACTTCCTTTTGAGCATTCCAAAGCAAGTTAAGACAAGTATCTTATGTGTGATGAGGAGAGGTGTTACAAAGAATCCTTCACATGAATTGGGAGTTTTCTTGATCATGATATTCTCTTTCAAAACTTAATCATCACCTATCATCAAGATCACTCTCCAATAGGCACTCCTGACACTTGGCACAAGAATCTTTGCATCTTTCCTAATTTATCCCTACTATGGGTTTTTTGACACATGTTGGGACACCTCATATGCTTGGATTCATAAAAAACATTATAAGAAGCAACCAAACTTGAGGTTCCACCTTATCCACTATCTCATTCTAGACGTTAGTTTAGATAGGCTGAATAGAGAGAAATACTAGAGGAATATTTGATTATTCACAAGGTTTTATAATGACATGGAGGGTTTCCTAAAGTCTCAAGATACTTCTCAAAGTGCTTGGAATCTCATGGTCATCTTTAGGACCTAAAAAATATAAGAAAATGTTAAGAAAACTTGATATTTACTTTACCTTTATCAATTTTATACAATCAAATTACATGGATTTTACCCTCATACAGTTGGAAAAAACTTACTTTTTATCCTCAAGGTCAAATTCATTCATATATATTTTTACTTTGAGCCTCATTTCTCCAGTTGAGTCTTTATGAAGGGTTTGCAAGGGTTTTTGGTCACTTTCAGTATTAGCCTTTTTTAATAAAGGTTTTACATTGAAATATTGAAAAAAATCCACTTAAATTACCTTATGGAACTTATAAATCTTCTCCAAATACCTTTAGGTCCCATGCAAAGATACATGAAAGTTCTAAGCCTTCAAACTAGTCACTTAGGTCCTTTTCCTACAATTTTATGAGGTCTACAGGATTTCAAGCCAAGAATTAGCTTATATGATGATCCTAATACATAAAAATGGTTTAAAAACTTCAATTTAACCTTCATTAAGGTGATACAAATTAATTATATGTCTCCCTAATGCCCAAATTGAAAGTGACCCTTCATTTGAGACTAGGCCTATTCTCTTCCTTACCCTGATGGCTACAAACCTCCTTGTGTGGAACGTCCTAACTAATATAAAACCCTATAATTTGTTTTTAAATGTTTCCCTAGGTGTTATCTAGATATAAAAATATTCACTTGATCTCTATTTTCATTCTATTCACCTACATACCACTTTTTCCCCAAACTAGTAGTCTTGTGTATGGAAAGAATACCTCTTCTTTGAGATAAAATAAAGAGTATTATCATCATTAATTCAGATTTTTTTAATATTTTTTAGTAATTATTAAGTAATTATAACCTCATATACCAATTTTTAGGTCTTATCTCCTCCATTTAACCCTCAAACTCATCAAATTCCCAAGGTAGACCTCTTTAGGTGCAGGACTATGTAAAACCTTAAGATTGATTGTGTTTGGGGTCTAATGAGTTTCATTGAGCTTGGTTTGGTATTTTGAAACAAAATAAAACCTATACTTATGATTTAAATCTCAATTTAGTTCTCCTCTACCCTTTTCCAATGTTAATCTCACTCCTTTTGCGCTAATGCATCATTTCACCTCACTAGCCTGTTTAAGACTGAGACATCCTATAAGACCCACCTGTATGTCTATTTTAAAGATTTGTTTCATGATTTTTATGACTTATACACATTTTTATTAGGATATAAACCATTTTCACTCCTTACCTTACCTATATACCTTCAAATAGTGCATCAATCCCATGTTTTTGTCTTTAAAGAGGATATCCTTGCCTTGACTAGGCTAAGACCCTATTTATGCCTGTATGTACATATTCCTAGTTAACCTATAGGTTTTAAAGATAAATTTTGATCATGGTCATGTAATTAATAATTTTTAATTTCCAAAACTCCCATACCCTTTGCACACCCTTTGAACATAGACTGTGTTTCAAGCTAACCCATAGGTCTAAGACATCTTTTGTCCTACCTGTGGCCTTTCATGTGATAATATGGATTGAAAGAGTGTATAAGGCATTTTGGTTGTATTATTAGCATCATATTATATTCATTTAACTCAATTTAATTCTCTATTTGAGTTTAAAAACCCCTTTCACTCCTGATTGAGTTACACCCTCAATACCTGTGACTGTAGGTGTATTTTCTTAGGCATGTAGGTTGTATTTAAGATAATTTAGATCATGGTAGTGAATATAGGGATTTTAAAGGTTTTATTTAGCACAATATTACTCTCACTAGGACTCTATTTTATTTTATAGGAATCCTCAACATAATATCTTTGTGTTAATCATTGAAACATTGCCTTCACTATATACTATGCCCTATGTACGGACAGGGGGTAGGCTTAAAATGTCATTTCATGCAATAGAATAATTATTCATGACCTAAGTGATCAGGACTCATTATTTATTTATTTTTAATTGTTTCCCCTTGCAATAATAGGTCTAGAGTCCTTCATGCATAGTGTAGGTGGTAGCCTCCTTCCAAATCCTATGGACAACACTATCTACTTTCAGTGGTTCACTAAGAACCTTTGAGGGTCTCAAAAAAAATCTCATTCTTGTCATTTAAAGCTAAAAATTGTCATATTGGATTGTTTTTAGGTAGGAATAATAGGTAAAACAATTAGGTGCATTGAGAGACCATTTGGGTAGGCTATACACTAATCCAAAAAAACCCAAGGTCCTCTGTTAGGTCCATTTATTGGCTGAGATGACAAAACTCAATCACTTAATGCTTTGAATGAAAATCCAAATTATAGTCCATTATAGTCCTTATGTAATTAAATCCACGACTCTTGGTAATTTTATAACCTAAAACATACATCCTATCATGCATTTCATGACTCACACCTTTGTACAATCTCTTAGAGCTCAAGCATAAGATGACTATAAGTACCAAGGTAGTGAACAATGAATATATGGACAATATTAACTTTTAAGGAGTATGATAATTTTATATTTTCAATGAAAATAACCTTTATAAACATTAATCCAACAATAACACTTCATGAAACTACTCCCACATTGACCAAACTGAGGTACTGCACCCATGACTGCCAACTTTGAGAAATAAACACCATTGGGAAAACCCTTTTGAGGAAATTAGGGTAGAAGGTGTAAGATGATGAAAACAACATAGAGAGTACATTATTAAAATTTTAAAACACTTTATCAAACTCACATATCTCCATTGAATCTTTAAAATAAGAAACATATGCAAACTTATACCCCTCTTCAATGTAATTTCTTAAAAAGGTTACCTAGAGTCAAAGTAATTGTTCATAGAGGAGGAGGTAATAAAATGAAAATTATTGTTATTTATTTTAATTAAAATTATATTAGTATCCACCCCAAAATCATTCTTCCCAACTCCACTTGTATGGTCCATACCAAGTGTTTGAATTTGACCTTCTTTATCATGCAAAAAGAAAATAGAGGAAACATGAGAAAAAATGAACTTTTTGATGAAATATCTGAACTCAAAGAATTTAAATGGGTGTTTATAGGTTAATAGCCACTACACCATGTTTTTATCTATAATTTCACTTGAGAAGTCCATACAAGTGTCCAAAAACTCCTATTTTTGAAGAAAAATTACCATTTCTTGATCATAACAGACTTCTAACTATCACCTAGCTGATTATGACATGATTTTACCTTATCCACCTTCATAATCACCTTTATTATATATTTTATAACTCCCATAATCTGTACAAGTCAATTAATGAGCTAGAAATATGGCCAAATGAACCTTTTTGCACATGAGACCTAGAAAATGGTTAATTTATGACTTGAAAACACATTGGAGCCTATCAAATACCATTTTATGAAATTTTAAAAATAAATTTATCCTTTTACTAATTTTTACCTTGGTTGACCAATGTTTACTTTTGTTTACTAGGCTAGTACCAGGAGAATGAAATTCAACAAGGACTAAGGGAAGGATGAGTAAGACAATATACTAGTATAACACCCTATAAGACACATGAGAACCTTCTTAAAAGTTACAAAATAGTATGGGTTGACTCAAATTTGAGTTGGGGTTAAACTTTGTCAATAATATAATCTTAATTAATCCAAACATTTGTGCATCACCATAACTTTTAGTTTTCCTTTCCATTTTTTAGTTTTAATATTATTCTTTTGCTCCTTTTCCTAGTCAAGAAAGCACCATCTAAAAGAGTTTAGAGAGAAGTGTGTTAATGTAATAATGGAAAATATACCTTCATATGGATATTATATCCATGATAATGTCACCCACACCTTTGAGAGTTTCCATTGTATACACATAAGTGAGAATAAGCATAAGTTCCTTGTAAGGTGCACTTTTGAGTGATAAATATTTTTGGCATGTCCAGTGGGACCAGAGCACAAAATATTGCTAAATATTGGTTTTGGTTTTATTAATTTGTATCAAATAAATTATTTTATTACTCAACATATGGTGACTTTAAGTTATATACAACTAGTTTAATCAGTCCAAGTGCCTAAAGAGTGTATACATAATATTTTCAACTTTTATCAAATACTAATGCTTTACATCTTGTAAGAACCCATTGAAACTAAATATATTTTAGTGCACACCTTAATTGGTTCACCAATAAATGGGTGGGCAGACCAATGGTTCTTTGTAGGATTATTGTCCCTTATTTCCACTTATTACCAATCTAACTAGCTCCTAAAACCATTCCCTAAGCTATTACTCCTCCTTTGCACACTCTTCTATTCTTTTCCCACTTTCCATCCTTATTTTACTCACCTTAATACCCTTGTTTTAGTTTTATATACTAGTTATATTGGGTTTAACCTATACAATTTTGGTTGATTTTCACTTAGGAACTAATTTGGCTCTTGGTCGACCTAACTCATGACCTAGTGAATAATTGTCTGAAATTATGCTAGGTCAATTGGGTGGACCCTGTTGCCAAGATTTTTGGAAGGTTAAAGGGTAAAATATTCCTATAAATACAATATAATTTATTAATTATTTCAATATGAAATCAAAATTTATTATTTTCTCACACTTCTTTACTATATGCGCTTCCACCATTCTACTTCAGGAGTCTTAGCTTAAGGTTTCTACTTGGAGAATCTAGTTTTGTGGATAAGTCTTGGATGCTTTGGAATTTATTATTGATTCTTAAAAACAACAACAACCTCTTATGAATCCCCTTTTACAAATGGATATATTAAGTCTCGATGGGTTCACATTTAGGTAAGTATTCTCTAACTTTGATCCTCTCTTTAGTAAATAGAAGTAGCATAAGTATTGGCTTTGAATAATATTACTCTTCATATTTCATGTATTAGGATCTTACTCATAATTAAATTAATTTATATTCTCGTATACATTTTTTTATTTTTTACTAACCCTTCACATTGTGTTACAAGTTTTGTGAGCACTAGATTAAATTTACTTTACTTGTTATTAGTATAAGTGAAATATCAAAACTTAGGACCACCTTAGGGTTATTATGTGATTATGTTAGACTAGAGGCTTTGGAATCATACTTATCATGATGTATTATGATAAATTATCCCCTAATAAATTCTATAATATCCCCATATTGGTCATTCTCTCACTTAACAAATGTGTTCCCAATCAGAAGTGTAGGTATGCTTTATCTTCTCTGAGCCAGGATTGATTTATAGACATGATGCATTTTTTATTACATACATTTTATTGAACTTGATGTGAATCTAACCCTTTTAGTAATTTTTTCACTTATTTATTTTATCATTTTTATTATCATATATTCACAATACTTGGTCAATTATATCGATATAGTTCTAACTTTTGTGTATAGGTTTAACATATAATCACATCCATATGACTATGTTCTTTCTATGTAAGTTATTTTTTAGGTACATGATACTGGATTGACTCAATCAACATTTTTTTTGAGACTTCTAAACATCTTCTTCAGCATACTAGGTCAACCCAATCTATCTTTTACATTTCAAACACTTAGCAACATGTTTTTGTAAAGCTTGGTCAACCCAGTCAACCTTATTAATAGGATTTGTAAGTATTTATCAAGGTTCTTTGACAATAATCTCACTTATATGCATCTTAAAACCCACCAAGGTTCTTTTATATCCTTTCTTTCTTTCCTTACAGTCTTTCCTTTCATAGTTTATAGTCTTTAAAACTACCCTTGTACAGTCAACTAGATCGACCTTGTCAACCTAGTTATGTATTCTATGTGTTATTTGGATAACAAGGTTGACTTTGTCAACCTTGTTCATTTTAAAACCTTTTATTCCATAGTATAGAGGTGATAGTGACTACCCTATTATATATTTTTTTCATACACTATTAACTACATCGACATTGTACCATGTTTCAAAGTTCGAATTAACACTTATATGTTAGTAATTAGTTCACACTTCTATTTTTGTTGCTTGCATGCTTAGAATAGACCACATAGTCTAATTAAGTGGTTTTGAATTTACCATTTAGTTTCACTATTTCATATTTTATGCACATATTACCAAATCACAAAATCTTAAACAAGAATTTTAATAATTATCTACCCAAGGCCAACCTACTTGGATTTCATCACCAAGGAGGAAGTTGACTTGGTTTTCTAGCCAAGTATAAACATGTGGTTAATGGTATCTTCTAGTTAAGCACCTGACACCATTATCACTATGGTGTGTGAAGTGATGGGATTTTCCCCAATACCAATATTGTACCATTGCCAATATATATCTCTTTCATCCTAAATATCCTAAAACTATCCTTAGATTACTTTCTAGTTCCTTATAGCCAACTTCTTATTACATCTAAAATTATATTCTAATAATCTAAAAAAATTGAGGTTGACCATATATTTAGCTTTTACTTCCAATTTTATTTATTTTTCTTTCCTCAATTTTATTTAAAAAAAACTTACATTAGTTCATTTTGGTACAAGGATTTGTGTTGTGTGCCTCAATTGGATCAACCTCATTTATCCAATTGATTATTTACTTCCCTTCAATTATTAATTTTCTAACTAATTGAAAAATTATTATTGTCTTAGTACATGGTGATTTCAATTTAAATAGTCTATTATAGGATATTTAATTTTCTCTCTTGACTTTGTATAGTTTCTATCCATTATTTTCTATACTAGGTCGACCGTAATGACTCTATATAGTTTTTAGACCCTATTTTCTATACTAGGTCAACCCAGTCAACTCTATACTTTTTTTTTACTTTTTATTTTTTCTGATCCAATTCTTTATCTCTCTTTCTTATAATTTTGTTCATTTTTCTAAAGCATCATGTCCCCTATTAGAATATTCTTAGAAAACTTTAATACATTTAGACACTATATGGGGTTCTCTTTGCTTCTTATCTTTTCCTATCTTTTCTTCTTCTTTTTAGCTTGTGGGGAATATTGTGATGCCCATCCATAGATTTCCATAGCCTTTAGGGCATCTTAAAATGCCCACCCACATATCATTTTAGACTTTGGGGCATCTTATGATGCCATCCCTAGATCCACTTACCCTTTGGGGTATCTTGTGATGCCCACTCTTATTTTCCATTACATACTACCAAACTAATTCAACTTTAAGAACCCCTCTGAGACACAAGCTTTTCTCTCACATGCTCATCCTTGATATAGACATTAATGTAGGATCCTTCCCTTCCTTTCATACTTTCTATATGTTATCTATCTAGAATTTTTTACATGTTACTTACACATTTCTCTCCCTCTACAACAATTGTCTTTTTTTCAGAACCTTTAGTCCTTTTTTGTTCTTTTGGTTTTCCCTTTCTCTCATTAGTTTCATTTTAAAACCATGGATAGGACCCATTATTCCTCATGATGTACCATAATATTATTTATTTTCGTATTATTTTTACACACTTTTTAGCATCCCTTAGATTTTTATTTTATGAGTTGCATTTTAAGACCATGGATAGGACATAGCCTTCCTCACAAAATACCATATTTCTTATCCCATTTATTTTTCACATGATTTTTGGCACCCTTGTGGGTTTCTTATTTTATGAATTGCAGTGTATGACCATGGATAGGACCTGGCCTTCCTCCTAAAATTACCTTCATATTATTCCTATTCTAAAAATGTGTTTTTGATCCTTGTTCTTAGATTTATATTTTGCTTCTTTTGATAGATTTAATTTGCACAACAATCTATGTTATCATATTTTCCTACATTTCCCTCATTCCTTTGATGAGGAATATTAATTTTACTATCATTATATCCCTTTTTTTCCCTATCACATTATTTATTATTTTAAGTAATTCAAATTGTTCCATGTGTCATCCCTCTTGATTTCTTTTCCTTTCACTTCTCATTGGATAAAAACAAGGTCAAAGTTAGGATAACACTTTTATTTCACCTAGATTTATGAAACACTTAGACCCCATACTCTTTAAAGTTCTTTCTCTTAGTAACCAAGTTCCAAGTATTCAAAATAAATTCATTTTTATCACCCATTTTTGGTTTTCCAAATCTGTATGGAGGAGGAATAGAAAAATCCATCAAGAAATCTAAAATCTAAATCATTTAAAACAAGGCCAATGATATATAAAAGGAAACATACAAATTTAAAAATTCAAAATCACACTAGAAGACGTGATTTCAAACACATATCTTATCTCTAATCAAATCTTAAACTCCACAATTGGCCTCACATAAAGTTGAGGTCCATTAGGGTATGGTAGGCCAGTAGATTGGAATAGGATAATTCAACAAAATCTATGGTGCTACCTAATTTTTCATGAAAGTACTCAATCTTCATAGTATATTGATGACTCTATAAGGGCTCTCAAGGAATGGGGAACATGTTGTGGGAAGGTAGGTCTATTTTAATTTTTATGCATATAACCTTCAAGGGATAATCTACATATTGCATTTCTTGACTTAAGACTTGTGTGGATAAGATAATTTCTTCAAAATACTTAAGGTTAAAAGTCTTTTTGTTTTGACAAACCTAATTTGAGTGCCTTGACTTCGATAAAGGGTTCCTTGACCTTGGATTTTCCTTCATTCTCCCCACCACCCATTTCATTCCCCCCCTTGATAGGAAAATTGTGATTTCAAATTTATTTTCCCTTCTTTAATTCCTTCTTCTCCATATTTTAAAAATATGCTAGCACTATTTTTTTTGATTTTATCTATCCTTAGATAAAAAAACATGTTTAAGTCACTATGGATTACTTTATTTACACCATAAAATTACATTCCTAGACTTGTTTTGTTTTCTTTTACCATTTGCCATTTATTGTACCATCTTGCTATTATAGGCACATGAGTCAATACTCTTTTTCCATTTTTGAGTGAAGTTGGATTGTTACTTCTCACTCGATAATGTTTTTAACTCTTTTTATACACCTTTTTTCATTATTGAGTGAGATAAGAATTGTTACTACTTAATCATCAATGTTTTTTACCATTTTGTTTCTAATTTTCCATCACTATTTGATTATCATCCTTTTTTACATGTATCCTTAGTTTGAATTGGTGAGTTTGCCTTTCTTATTTAAGGTTTACTTGTTTGAGTTTTTTAGTCTTTAGTAGCCTTGGCTTTTTGATTATCCAATTTACTCTTGTTTGTAACTTGGTCATTTGGTCTAACATATCACTTGTCACCCCATCTTACTAAATTTCTAAGTATGTCCCATCCTCATAGTACCAATTATATTGGATTTATCCTTGTTTGTTTTTCTCTTTAGTTTTTTAATCTTGGTTTTGTCAAAAATAATCTCAACACCCTACACAATCAAAACTAACATCATAGCAGACAACCATTCAATGATAAAGGTAAGTCAAGGTACGCATCACATTTAATTTTTTGTCATTTAATTTTTAGTTATTTTCCTTTCTATCATTAACTTTCAGTTATTTTATAATTTTAAATACTAAGACATTTTTTTAGCATCAATGTTATGTGGTCCTATGTTCTTTCTCGAAGCACCATCCCCTATTACACCTTAGTAACACATGTTGAGATTCAAGTGGGGCATATGTATGCATATAATATTTTCATATTTTATCAAATACTAATGATTTAGATATTGGAGGAACCCATCGAGACTCAATCTCTCTGAGCACATGACTTAATGGGTGCACCAAGAAAGGGGTGGGTATACTATTGGTGCTTCATGGGATTGTTGTCCCTTATTCCCACTGATTACCAATACAACTAGCTCTTAACCATTACCTAAGACATTACTCCTCATTTACACAATCCTCTAGTATTTTACAACTTTCCATCCTTATTTTCTTTATCTTAATCCCCTTTTTTTATTCAATTATAGTAGGCCAATTAGGTCGACACTATATAGTTTTGGGTGATTTTCACTTAGGAACTAGTTTGGCTCTTGATCGACCTAGCTCATGACCTAGTGAATAATTATCTAAAATTATGATAGGTCAATTGGGTTGGCCTTTTCATTTGGGATTTTTGGAAGGGTCAAGGGTTAAATATAATTATAAATACAAGATCATTTCATCATTATTTCAATATGCAATCAATATTCATTATTCACTCGCACTTTTTTGCAATCTTTTCTTCCACCATTCTACTTGAGGATTCTTAGCTTAGGGTTTTTAATTTGAGAATATATTCTTGTGGATAATTCTTGGATGATTTTTCCTTTTTTATTTATCCTTACAAACCATAACAACCACTTTCGAAGACCCTTTGGCCAAGGGAGAGGTTGAGTCTCGATGGGTTCACACTCAAGTAAGTATTCTCTAACTTTACTCCTCTTTTTAGTAGATAGAAGTAGCATAAATATTAGCTTAAAATAATATAACCTTAACATTCCATTTATTAGGGTATCACTCATACCTATATTAATTGACATTATCTTATACATGTTTTGATTTTTTACTAACCCCTCAATTTATCCCCCAAGCTTTGGTGAGCACTAGATTAGACTTACTTTACTTATTATTAGTATAAGTGAAATATCAAAAACTAGGACACCATTTTGGTTATTTCATGATTGTGTTATAATAGAGGCTTTTTAATCCTCCTTGTCATGGTGTATTGTGATAAATGATCCCCTAATTGGGTCTATTAGATCCCTATATTGGTCATGCTCCTACTTAATAAATGTGTTCCAAATCAGAAGTGTAGGTATGCTCTATCTTTTATAAGCTAGGATTTATTTATAGACATATTTTATTTTTGATTTCATACAAATAGGATCAATCGTTATGTATTTTAGTCCTCCATATTTTGAAAATGCAGCTTTTATACCTTCATATAATACCTCATATCAAGATGAGAATATTTATGTATTCACCTTCATATCCCTCATATAAAAGTGATAATATTTATGGATTTATAAATTTTATATTTATATTTGGTGGTATTTTAATTAATTAATAACCCAATGGATATATATACTAGTCTTGAGTGTTTAATAGGCAAACATCCCAACAAAGTCGTTAGGAATGTTGACATTTTTTTCAACATTGGTTAAAGTTGCTTATGTATAGGTTTTAAAAAAGAATATTTTCATGGATTATAGGTAATAAAATATATTAAAAACATAATAAAACATAAATTATTCTAAAATCATGTTCAATAACAAATCACAAGTCCAAATTTTGATAGAAGTTTCTTTATTCCTCTAACCAGCTATTTGTAAGCAAGAGAAGGCAATTTTACGATGCTTGGTACATGAAGGTGAAGAGGAGTTGGATAAAAAAGTATTAGAGTTATTTTTTCAGTATTTTTACATAAATATTACATGAATAATTTTTAGGTTATAGTGGCTTAACCTTATTAACAATTATTAAGAAGAACAGGTGCTCTAAAACCCTTTTTAAATCCTCATTTGCTCAATTTTAAGCAATATGTTTACATTTTTGAGTTATTTATTTAAAAATAAAGATTTTTTAAGATTTTATATATAATATAATAAATTTATACACCTTAATAAATAAATTTTTTATGTAAAATGATGAAGAAAGGTAATGGATCAAGCATCAAGGTTTTGATCAAGCAAGAGAGACAGTCAAAAAAGTCAAAATTTGAGTAGTTTAAGTGATTGATTGAGTACATAAAATTATTATAATTATAATATGGGTGGTTATAACTAATAAAAAAAAATTAGTTCTTTATGCCTCATAAAACTTAATAAATTAATAGAACACAGACCTGCAGGCATTCAAAAATACATTGGGCAAGCTAGTCAATACCAAAAAGTGCATATTTTGAGTTTTTTAAATTAAAACTCTTTAAATTTTACATGGATGTATTTTTTGATATAATTTAATATTTAAAATTGATTTTAATTATGTAATATACTTTAGGAGAGATAAAATACCAATATACCGGTCTAATCATGAAGGGAATGAATATTTTTTCACATTTTTGCTCACAAATGGAGTTGAAAATGGGTGTTTCAGGTCCATACAATGGAAAAAAAATTATTTTATAGTGTTTATAATTAATTTATAGGTATAAATACATTATTATTAAATGAAAAACAATTCAAAATAGACTCATCTAATTGAAAAACATCTCCATGTCATCCCTAGAGCAACAAACAAACACTTTTTATGAATTTTTATTAGGGAGTTTGGTGAAGAGTTTTCAATATTTTAAAAAAATTAAAATTATAAACAATTTATACCTATCCCAACATCATATTATTAGTTTTTTCTCAATATTTTAACTCATTTTATATCCCTTAATCCAAATAAGGGTTTCTTGAGAACAAGAGAGCATAAAATGGTGTTTTTTGGAGTTGTACATGGAGTTTAGAGCTAAAATTTTGTTTGAATGTCTATGAAACCATGTTTATTATGTTAAAATCATATTTTTTCCTTATATATTTTAATTATTAATATAAATCAAGTTTTGGGCTCTCATAATGCATTCAAGAAGTTCATCAAAGTTGTACAAGATAGGCATATGGAAAAAGAGCCAATTTGAAGAGTTGATATGGTCATCATAAAGTAAAAAATTATAAATAATATTTAATTTATAATTAAAAATATAAATTTTACCATCTATATAACTATGGCACCCCATTTTGAGCAAAATCTAGTAAGTTCAAGTCAATAGTAATAATCTTCAGTTAGCCCTAGAAAGCAGAGTTCAAAACATGCAAAATTAGAGAAGTTGAATTAGAGTTTTGGTTAATATTTGAGGAAATATTTTCGTGAAAAATATTATTTATAAAATAATCATTAAATACCTCTCTTAATACACCCCCCTTTGGTATAAATTTAGAAATGTGAAAAAGTCAAGTTGCATGCAAGTTGCAAGTCAAGATAAGTGAAGTTGAACTCCAAGTGTGAAGTTCAGATAATTTTAGTCAAATAAAGATGTAAGTACAGGTAAATAAAGTCTAAATTTAATATTCATGAAACACCAAGATTATTTTTAAAAAGACAAAAAAGAGTTAACTAAAGAAGATCAAAAGGTGAATGCAAGATCACAACAAGTTAACTCAAGATACAAGATCCATGAAGAGCCCTTTGACTTTTAAAACATGAAAAAATAGCCTCCATATTTCCTACCACACCATATTAAATTAAATAATGTTTAAAAAAAAATATATAAGTTGGAAGTTAGGTGGAATTAAAAGTGGTGTTGAAGGTGAATTTTAATTTTGAGTCAAATTTTTAGTTGAAGCAAGAATGAACTAAGACTTACATGTGGACTTATCTAAAACTTATTGTCTTCTCTCTCTCTTCTTATTTTATATATGTAAATTCAGTTTTGAATTATTATAATGATTATAATTTTTTTTTACAAAAACTTTTCCAAAATATTTTACTACGTCACGTTTGAAGAAATAAAGAGCTAAATTTTCCTCCATTCTCAAGCTTTCATGAAATGTGTGTTCATTATTCGTTGATATAAATTAGTGAATTAATCTCTTTCCTAGGTTTATGTATGAATAATTCAAATATATGAATAAAATTATAATTTTTTAAGGTCATATAGAGTGTTTAAATCTATTTTCTACCTAATTTGGAAGTGAATTCAACCATTGTTCATTCCTTCCTAGCTAGTGTGAGTGCTTGCCAAGACCTCTGTGTGAAATGATAATGAAATACTAATTATATGAGAATTAAGTGAATGTGTTAAAGTTATTTATATTAAAAAGTGTGTCAAATATATTCATAATTGATTTTAATATTGGTGTATCACTCCAATTTTCAATTTTCATTTCCATTTTTAGCTTTATCATTGTTCCTTCTACCCTTTTCCTAGTCAAGAAAGCACAAAATTATATTGATTAAAGATAACTGGGTGAGTTTAATAAAGATAACCATCCATTCATCTATATATTATATCTAATTATAAGGTCCCACACCTTGGAGGGTTTCCATTATATCAATGGAAGTGAGAACATGCACATATTCTCAACAAGGGTGCACTTCTGAGTGATAACACTAACCAAGTATAATTTAAAACATTGGATATAATTTGTCTTTAAAATTATTGAGTTGAGTAACCTTTTGATTAATTTAATAAAAATAAAAAAAATCCCTTTTTTATTTTTTTCACCTAAAAAAAATATTGGTCAGTAATGACACATCTATTAGATAAAGTACACTATAAAGCATAAGATCAAATGAAAACCCAATATGTTATAAATCATAAATGAATATAGAAATTGAAATGGTACTAGGTTATACAACCATATTCCCCTATAAATTCCATCAAGAAAACATGGGACGTTCCCCCAACTTATTATGAAGCCAAAATAATTAACATATATTTAATTACACATAAATCATACATCTATCTTGACAATCTCATTAGTATTATGCATATAAATAATAGTTGGATTATACATATTTTATTAGGTTGATAATCATTAACATAGAATTGGTACCCTATCATAGGAACAAATTTAATTTAAGGAGTATATAATAGAATAAATGGTGAAGATGAGAATGAGGAGGTTAAGTGAATGGATGACTTATTCCCCAGTTGGGACTTATAGTCACTCTTTTATGGTCTCACACACACACACACACACACACACACACACACACACACACACACACACACACAATTTAATAAAAAAGAACACTCTTTATTTATGTTCAACACATGTTACAAAGATATTATTACACACACATACATACTTTCAAAATCATTTGTCTCTATAGGATTTTTACATTACATGAAGAAGACTTAGTCCCTCAAATGGTCAATTATGGACTTGACATACTTATTATAATACATTATTATATATTTTTTATGTAATATATTGTTACATTAGTTTTTTCTTTGGGTGTATTTTATAAGTTTTTGGATATGGATGAAGCTTATTTAAGTTTCCCATTCAAACACTATTATGCCTACTTTCCTAGATTATAGGTGATGTAAAGGCTATAAATATGACACCTCTTATGAATATGATATTAATTGAGTCTTCATATTTATACATGTTTTATTTTATGGTTTTAGAACTAAGGTTTGAAAGATCCAAGAGAAAATAGTTGTGAAGGAGGAGGTTTGGTTAGGGAGGAAACATGGAGATCACACACACTCAGTGTAAAGATCATCCCATAAAATATTTTTTTAGGGACTATAGTGTGAAATTAATTCCAAGAGAAAGTGGTGAGGATGTATGGATATGACATTAGGAGTATTTTTTCTTTATTTTTCTGAAGAAGTCACTCAGTGAGAAAATGACATGTAATATTCTTGCTAAGGTGTGGAGTTTGCCTGCTAAGATGCCACTCTAAGGCATAAGGATGCAAGACAATGTTGTTGCATGTGTTATGATCTATTTGGTGAGTAATGGTGAAATTATGATGCATTATTTGGTGTTATAATGCATTCTAGTGAGTTTTTTTGGGTTTATTTTGTCATTCCTACATACTTATCTTCATACAATAAACACCTAGTTGGAGGAAAAAGATGCCACACATAGGTATTTTATGATTAGAAGATAAAACATTAATTCATTTTACACAATTTTTTGAGTTTTATTGAATTTTTTAAAATTTTCTAATTTTAAAATTCATTGTCAACTAGTTACCCTATTATATTCCTAAAAAACTACAGTTAATTTTGTATTTAGAAAATCATGAGGATTAAACATCTAAAAAATTTCCACATTGTCTAGTTCAATGTATATGCTCGTATGAAAAAATAATTTTGGTCAATTTTTTTTTAATTTGTGATTATTTAATTGTCTCTCTAAATTTTAGGCAATTTTATAGAAAATAGTTAATTAAATTTATCATAAATAATAAAGGTTTTGAAGTTGAAAATGGGGAGCATTGTCTAGTTTTAGAATAGAATCCTCATGAATTAATAATTATTGTGAATTGATTTGTATTTTTTCCAAATTAATATCTTAGTAAAAAAAAGGTCATAATGGCTAGTTTACAACACACTATTTCTAGATACTCAAAAACTAACAATTAATTTTTTTTATGGAGTTACAAGATACTTACCATCTGTGAGTATCATAATCTTGATAAAATTATTCTTGATAAATAAACTATACTAGATGATGAACCTAACGACTATGATAAGCACCATCAAGAAGGTTTGATGTTGTTAAAACTTTCAATGGATGAAAAATTAATACAAGAAGTTATGAATGACACTATTTATTATTATTCATGAAAACATATTATAGCTAAATGCCAAGATTTTGAAACTAGTAAGGTATTATACTTGAAACAATTATTGTTTTAAACTAAGATGTAGGAAGGTGGTTATATTTTATAATTTTTATTACAACTCAAAGACATATGTGATCAAATAAAAGTAGTTCAAAATATTATCTATTATTAAGACCATATGAACTTCCAACCTTCATATGACTCATTTGTTGATTCACTTTATATGATCATAGAGACACATACACTAGATTTTAAGAATTTTTCTATGTTTCTCATGTAGACAAAAAAGAATCAAGAAAATTCAATTGTTTAAACATCAATTTATACAAACGTGAATTCATGGAATAGTAAAATGGCAATGGAAAATAATGGAATATAAGTAATTCTACAAAAGACACCTCCAAAAGTAATGTAAGTGCTTTTATGAAGTCTAAATAGAAATGATTTTATTATAAGGAACCTAGTCATTTAAATAAATATTGTCATAAGATAAAAATAGATATGGATAATGCACAAAAAAATTCTAGGTATGTTTATATTATATAATTAGTTGAAGAGGAAACACCTAATGAATTTTCTTTTATACCATCACATAATCAATCCATCAAGTCATGCATATGGACTTCAACTCTGGTGTATATTGATACTAAATGTGTCACAAATATTGGTATATTAATTTTAATTAAGGATAATAGTAAATAATATATTTGTTTTGGTGATGGGTGAACTCATTTTTTTAGAGGTAGTGGGAATGTTTAGACCACTTTAGATAATGTTTTCAAATATACATTTTTTGATGTTAGATATGTACTTGATATGAGAAATAATCTACTATATATAAGTGAGATAACTAAAAATAATAATATTGTTGTGAATTTTGAAGTAAATAAATTCATAGTAACTACACTCAATTAAAAAGTGATTCCTATGGTCATTATGTAAATAGGTTTATAAAAACTCATAGATCTTAAAACATCAAAAGAGCATGTGTTAGAATCAAAGATATAATCACCTTCATTACCAATATTTGAATATGTTAAGAAAGAATAAAATGGAAAATGGACTTACATACATTAAATAAATTCAAATTTTTGCATAGGGTCTTAGTTGTGTAAACATATTAGACATCACTTTCTTATTGGTAAAGCATGGAGGATAGAAAGTGTATTGAAATTGGTTCATGCTGATGTACATGGTACAATGAAATTTTTAATAGTATCTCAATATATTTATTTATTATTTATTATTTATTTTTTTAATAATAAAATTTGGCTATATTTCTTAAATAATAAATCAAAATTCTTTCCTAACTTTATTTCATGAAAAGTGATACAGAGCATCACTGGGTAGTTTGAGTGTTAGCATGTTTGAATGTGCCATGATATGAATTTTTGTTTGATTTGGTTTTTATATGTCTTTTATGTTCCTTTTTTATGTCTTATAGTCATTATGAGTCTTTTAGAGTTTATTTTTGAAGCCTATTTGAGTTTCATACCAAAATGGCTGATTTGAAAATTTGAATTTCTAGACTAGCTTTATGGGGTATTTTGGAGTTTTATGTGAAATATAATGTTAATTAATTTTTTTATTGGGTATAAATAGGTATAATTAGGTTATTTAATGTTTTTAAAATTTTAAATACTTTTACAATAAAGGTAAATCCAATAATCTAGAATTTTGTAACTACCACCTTATGTGGGTTGGCAAGAAAAAAGAATTTTCTTTCATGTTTGAAGGATATTAATGGTAAGAAGTGCATGTAATGAGTTATAGTTTGTGTAGGAAGAGAGAAAATAATTTTTTAAGGATAATATAGGGTTGATTAAGAGTGAATAAATATAAATAATAGAGGAACTCTATCTACCTTCATCAAGAATTTTGTACATGTTATGTTTGTAAGCAATAAGATCAATAAAACAAAGAATGTTTTAAGAAGAATATGGATAGACTTACAATGATTTTTGGTATGAAGCCAAGTTAATTTTTTTTTCTTATTTAAATTATTAATGGTTTATTTTTACTAATCCATTGATTCAATTTTTAACCTACAGCCATTATGAACTTTATTTTTATTACATTCAAGAAGGAATAACATAGAGATATTCCTTAAAGTTTCAATCAAGTGTTTTAAGCTATGGGAGAGTGTTATATAATATTTCATTGATGAATATAGTAATTTTTTGAGGTTTATATTACACTTAGTGATTAATATTCAATCCAAACCTTCATTATGTTGCACACAACTCTCCTCAGATAATTCTTCCAAATTACAGTAAAAAAAGATAGGTGAGTCTTGTGTTATGATGTTGTTAAGAGGTAATTGATTTATTTTAATTATAAACATAGTTGATAATTAATATTTTATATTATAAATCCATTTTAGAGTCTTATAAATCCATTAAAGTGTAAAATACCACGTAGATTGTAACATAGTCCTTCAAGTGTACTCAAAATTTTATATTTTTACTTTTTAAAGCTATATGAAGGTTGATTTTGAAATTAAAACTATTGGAAAATATGTATAAAGGTGATAAAAACCTATTAAATTTATTAGGAATGAGTTAAGTGTCTCATAATTTAAAATAACCCATTTTGTCTCCTCTTAGCCTTGTATAGGCCTGTGCAAACTAAACCTAGGGTTTAAAAAGGTAAAATTACATAAGTTTAGTTTTACCTAGTAAAAATTAATTAAAATTTGTAATAATATGTTATTTATCATGATGTAAATTATTAAGGAGGTTACATACTCATATAGTGTCATACAATATGGTCTTTAGTACTATGTATTTGACTAGGCCTAAAAGAGACCTAATTGAGAGAAGGGTGTGTGAAGTATTGAAAAAAATTAAGAAGCTAAAATAGGATAAAGTGTGTCTATAAATTTGTTTTTTGGTATGTAAAATTGATATAATATCCATACCTAATGGATTTTCATGAAAACCAGGCTACAAGGAGCTAATGAAGGAACAAGAAAGAGAGGTATGCTTGAAAGCTCTACTTTGGATATTATGCATGATGATTGTATGTATATGAAAATGTAGAGGATTATGTGTAGGAACATATAAACCCTTGATAAAATACAAATAAATTTAAATCCCTATTTTAGGCTTTTAAGCCTATGAACTTATGTTAAGAAAAGAGCTAGTATGAATCAATAATCAAGCAATGAAAGTTATGAGTGAGAGGATGGGGTTTGAGGAGGTGAGATTCTAGAGTAGAGGTGGATAGATGATGGGTTATATGTATTCAAGAGATAGAAAGAGGAATATATGAACAAAAATGATTAATAGCCTAGTCAGTGTAAGAGTGATCAAGAGATTTTAGGAGGTAAGCCATATACCTCCATGTATAAAGAAAATCAAAGTTTAAGAAAGCATTGAAGGAAGATATCAGAGTTAGGGAATGGGTGAGGAGGTTTTAGTCATCATGCTCCTACATCAAGTGGTATCATAGTAGGTAAGATCTTGGATTAGTTTATGTTTTTGAATGATAAAGGTTGTTATTTGAGATTGTTAAAGGTTGTAAATGGAGATTTCATGAAGCTAAGTTGCAAGAGTATAGTAAGAGACATAGTTAAAGAATATTGGTAAAGCATCCCCAAGATGAGAGATCTCAAAATCTCAGGAGAGAGAGAAAAACATCCAAGGAGAATGAGTTGTTCTAAGGTGGAAAAAATGTGGACAAAGGTGTCAATATACTAGGTCAAGGAGAGAACCTATGTTGAAATACCAAAGTAAGGTGAAAAAGACTTGCTTAATATAATATGAAGATACACAAGTCAAAGGAGAAGAAGGGATTGGCTGAGTTAGATTACCATAATGAGATAAAGAGGAAATAATACCCAAAGAGAAGAGGTTTGGATGTTGAAGAAGAGATGAGTGAGATAGATAGATAGATAAAATGTTGGAGAGTATAAATGTCTTGGTGGAGCTCATGTAAAAAGAAGAGAGCCAATGGTATGACTAAGTTATGAATAAAAAGATAATTAAGTATCCTATAAGGGTAATCATGGAGACAAGTAGGAATATTATCATGAGAGACAATGAGAAAAATAAGATTTTCTATCTAGGTAGCTCAAGGAGAAGATGAAAAAGTATATGATGAATGAACAAGAATAAGGTAAGTAACACCTTGAGGGAAAAAAGATAGCCATGGAGGAAAAGAAAACTAAGAAGGAGGATATGAAGGTAATAAAGACTCAATATTTTATATCTAATGATTTATTTTCATGTATTCACGTAGGTACAAGAGTTAAAGAGGAATAAGTCCATGTTGAGGACATCAAAGATGAAAATATGAAGGCAAGGAACAAACATATTCAAGAGGATAAGAAAATGAAGATAGATAAAGGTAATAAGTTGATTTATTATATTGATCATGTTTTATATATGTCTTTTGGAGGTATTCATGATGATGGAAAGATAAAATGTTGCCAATAAGTGTTATCTTATGATGAAGCTAAATAGGTCAAGGAAAAGGCATTACAAGGCAAGATAGGAGGTTATGCGAAGAATCACCTTGAGAAGATAGAGTGTTATGATAAGGTATAAAAGGAGGATATAAATGAGAGTTTTGAAAGGGTGAAGATGATTTATAAAAAAATATATCATGAGGATGAAGAATAAATCATTTTTAATAAGCAAGATCAGTAAGGAGTGGATGAAACAAGGATGTAAAATGAAGAAGAAAGCTATGGACTAAGAAAAAGATTCAATAATGAGAACCAACCATTGGAGTTATATAATGATGGAGAGAATTTATAGATTAATAATATGTAATATTATGTGAACAAGGAGTTAAAACAAGTCAAGTACTTCATAGAGGTAGAAGATGAGTTGGCAAAGAAACAAACCAAGGCAAGAGGATAAAGAAAAAAGAACCAACTGAGAAGAAAAGATTAAAAAATAGGAGCATAATCAAGAGGAGATTATAATATATCAATAATAATAGTTTTAAATCAAGGAATAAGTTGGTCAAATCACATTTGATCAAGAGTTAAAATTTTGCCACTTGGGGAGTATGATGTAGAGCATCACTAGGTAGTTTGAGTGTTAGCATGTTTGAATGTGTCATGATAGAATTTTTTTTTTATTTGGTTTTTATAGGTCTTTAATTTTACCTTGGATGTATAATAATCAATATGATCCTTTGAGAGTGCATGTTTGAATCTTTTTTGAGTTTCCTGCCAAAATGGCTAATTTGAAAATTTGAATTTCTAAACTAGCTTTGTGGGGTGTTTTGGATTATTGTGTGAATATAATGTTAATGAATGTTTTTATTAGGTATAAATAGGTACTAGTGGATTATTTAATGTTTTTATAATGTGAAATAATTATAAAAAAATGTAAATCCAATACTTTAACATTTTTTAACTGCCACCCTATGTGGGTTGGCAAGAAAAGAAAAGTTTCTTGCATGTTTGAAGGATATTAAAGGTAGAAGTGCATGTATGACTTAAAATTTGTATAGGAAGATAGAATGTAATTTTTTAATGATATCATAGGTTTGAGGAAGAGTGAATAAATATCAATAACAAAGGAACTTTTCCTGCCTTTATCAAGAATTTTATACATGTTATGTTTGTGTAGTCACCAAAAAGTGGTATTTAGATGCTAAGAGTGTCAATTGAGTTAACATATTCCTATCTTATTCCTATACATATATTAGGGCTTTATACACACTTTTATAATCATTAATAATACCAAAGTAACCTACATTTATCCAAAAGATAGTCCTAGGACAATCTTCTAAGATCCCAGTCTAGTTTTCCCAATAGTCTAATCGGTGGACATTAGTTCCATAATTGGGACACTACAACCACATGGTACTAGTGCCCCAAACTAGGTGATACTATCCTTAGCCCTAACTCTATAAAATTTATACTTTTTCAAATGTGTTCCCCTTCTAAGGTTGGCTTAAGCACATTTTTTATATGTAGAAGTTACAAATCTCTATAAATATAATTCTAATGGACCTCTATTCACTAGATGAAAAATAAATGTAAAAAGGCATTAAAACCAAAGAAAATTTGAGAAAAACTAAGGTATTTGATCCCTATTCTACCCTACTTATACATATTTCCATCTACAATATCCCTAAGCCTAGTTTTCAAAGATTTAAAATCTCAAGCACATTTAAGGCATCCAAGTCCACTCTCATTCTAGCATTCACTTTCACTTGCATAAAGCACTAGGTGGGAGAACTACATCAGGCTTGATCCCTCTTTTAAGTATTGGTATGTAAGGAAATCTTTTCATAATGGGGTGTTGTGGATGTCCATCCTATCCTACTAAAGAACACACAATTATTTCTCATGCCATACTTGAAAATAGGATTAGGGTTTTCACACTAAACCATGTTTTCCATGAACAATATAAATTTATAGGTTTCATGCATGTAGGAACATGACCTAAAAACATAGGCACAAGTTCTCTTAAAAAATAATAATAGAACTATAAATGGGACACTGCTATCACTTTCAAGACACTATAGTAATATGGTGTTATTATTCATATGGGGCACTACTATTTAGTGAGCAAATAGATTCCAAAATCTTATTGACAACACTCAGAACTATCTAGAACATAATTTTCAAAACCCAGATCATCCACGATGATCACTTTTTAGATAAGTCTATATTTATTTTTATTTATTATTATTTTTAAAAATTCAAATAATCTCAAATGCCATAACAAATTAGTGCTTAATTATTGAAATTTATTTAATTGATTTAGACATCTTATCCCTTTAACCAAACATAGGATTTACATAGTTAAACCTTAAAAGGTTAAATCATTTGGTGAACCCATTTTACTTATAATATTGCTTCAAACCCTAACTTGCATTAATCTAAATTTTTATGCAATAATTTAGGGATACCTACTTATTTTTTTATTTTTTAGACAAATTAACTAAATTAAATTAATTTCATATTAGGGTTTTAATTTATTTTATATATAATTTAAATTGGTGCAAAGAAACCCTAGATTAAAAAACCCTAACCCTATATGCTTTTAGGGTTTGTATTCTTTTTTATCTTATTTTCATTAGCTACTATTAATTTTTTAGAATTCATATATTTTCCTTTAGTAGACCTATTTTAATTTGTTTACTATATGCCATCTAAAAAAGATATCTCTCTTCCATTAAGAAGAAGTGCTAGAATAGGTGGTAATCCTATAGAGCATATTCAAATTCCTACTATCTAAACTTATAATAAGGACAAGGAACCTATTACAACTCCATCTATGAATCCTTCACACCCTAATTGTGTTTAATTCAATGAAAATGCATCCAAACATGAAAAATACAACCAAGAACAAGATGAGGTACATATTGACAATTAGGACACACTCCCTCTACTTACCAATAATTATATAATTATGAACAAATATGAGGTATTACAAGGCTTCAGAGATAGAATTAAAGAAAAACCCCTTGATCATGCACAAATAATACATGCCATATTGGAAATTAATAATAAGATAAATAATGGTCAATATTCAACCCCTCCAATTAATAATGTTGTTACACCTCTAGTGGGGACAACTCAACAAACTCAAATAACGCAACGTAAGATTGTTATTCAACCATCAGTGATAGCTACACCACTTGTGGCTAGTTCCCCAACTCTAGATGTACAATCCCTTAGGCATGACATTCTTACTCTGTAGTCTAAGGTGTTACATCTTGATAAGGGAACAATAAGGTGATGCAAGAGGATCACCTCCATCATTGTAAATATAGTGTGTAAGCTTGAATAAGTGTCAAATAAACCTTGTCATTAAGGGAAATGCATTGATAAGGTCCTAAATAGCTAGGTAATATTAAGTAGATGTGAAAATGTTGTTTAAGTATCTAATAAGTCCTATCTTGGAGTTATAGGCAAAACATAGAGTCTCCCTCCAAAAATCTATTGTTTGAAAATTCAAATGTGAAAAGGAGACTTGTAAGCATCATGGCTATTTTAAAAGTCATACAAATAATCACCAAGGTAAAAGTCTATTATAAATATGTTTTACAATATCTAAAAAGATATTACATCTCATATCCTTATCCAAAGACAATTCTCATGTCAGAAAGAGATAAATAAGGTAAGTTTGTTAAGTGGAGAAGATGGGGGAAAGATTCTTGGTCAAATTCCAGACCATGTCAAGATAAGATAATTTTGTTACTCCAAGATGAGTTTAAACCTCCATAATTATATAGATAAAATATTATAAAGCTAAGACTTTATCTTTCATATGAATATCTAGGAGTGGTTGAAGGACATTCTCAAGATGAATTCTTAAGAAATCTATGTATAAAATAAATTGATGGAGTTATAGAAGTGTGTAAAAATAGGTGAGAAGGATTATAAGCATAATATGAAGGAAATAAATAAAGAAGTATTTTTATTCAATATGTAAGTGAACATTACATCTCTCCCATCTTGTAAGTGTTGAATTTGGATAATATGTTAATCTTGAGATAGGTGTGTATGGATGGGTGTGTGATAGTACATGAAAATTTGTATGTGTATAAGATAAACCAAATAATGATGGGCTTTTGGGAATGTCTTCATTATTTCTTCAAATTATATAAAGGTATTTTGTTATGAATAATGATTTGATAAGAAGATCAGAAAAAGAGAGGTCTATATAAGACTTTTATAATGGTCTGACATAATTGGTAATGGTTTGTTTACAAGTTTGTATACGATAGTGGTTTGTAGTAAGTTTCTTAAGATTGTGTAAAATTAGTATAAGGGAATTTTGAATTAAATAAGAGGTGATTTTGTTGTTTTAGGATTGTTTATCACATCTTTACAAATGTTTATATTCATCTCAAATGATATCTTATGAGATCTTATTTTTACAAGTTTAAAATTGCCTTCAAGAACTGAGAAAACTTTGTTCTCATGCTTACTTAGTCTAAGAAAAATGGTTTTATTCATCATTTATAAGTTTGAGAAGAGTTTTTAAGATTTAAGGAGTAATGAGGTAGAAAATAACTTTTCCAATTGGTAATATTTTAAACATCCTATTAATCTCACAAATCTAATTTTATACCTCTTAGCCTATGTAGGAGAGAACTAGGGCACGCATGGAAAATATATTATAAATTGAAAAATGAAAAATGAAAAATTATGAAAATTTGATAGAAATGTTGTCTTAGAAATGTAAATCCAAAGAGTCTGGTCTTGAATTTATTGGATAATTATTGAGATAAATATAGTCAAAACATAGTCAATTAGTAACAAAAAAATACAATTTATACATGCTGTTTGAATTATTACAGCATTTGTTACACATTGAATTGGAAAATATATAGGAATTTGTGCATGGTTTAGATTGAGATATAGATCCATAAATAAGAATGGGATCAAGTTTGGTTATTTAAAAGGTGAGTTACAATTTTAACATAATTAATTTATTATTGTTGTTGAAATATTAAACATTTCATGTTTGTATGATAGAACTATATGTAAGTTGATCAATCTTGTTGTGAGATTTGTTTAGATGCCTAAAAAAGTGCAATCATATACTGTGATTAAAGAGGAGTCTCATTTGATAAAGGTCAAGATTTATCAATAGAATAATAAAATAATTTTATTTTTTGTATACATAGTCACTCACAATCAAGGTGTTTTATGTGATTATCACCTCCAATCAGAAGATTTTAATCTCAAGTATGAAAAAGAGTAATTTTTTCATAAAATGAATATGAATTCCAAGATAATGAATTGGGAGAAGACATCATAATATATGGGATTAGAAATTGGTATGAGTTGATTCTAAGACCATAGATTAGAACATTCTATGAAAGTTTTACAAGCTAATTACCATGAAATGCCTTGTGACTATATGAAAACCTTGTACATAGGAAAAGTTTTGAGGAATGTAAAGTTTGGAAAAAGACAAAAGAAACCTGATCTATTGTAAAGGAGTCCAGTTTTGTCTTGAGAAAATAATATAAATAAATGTAAAGAATGGTTTATTAAAATCTGAATTGGTGTATTGGTGAGGTGTAGAGTCACTAGAAAAAGAGAAGATTTAATGATGCATATGACAAAAATTTAAGAAATAAGTGTGTATGTTGGAATACTATTCCAAAGTATTGAGATTACTATCATTTTTGTTATCAGATCTTAGAACAGGGTGATAAATTTGTGTAAGTGTTAATATTTTAGTGTTTGATACATTTATAAAAGTTGTTAATGAGTTTTTTTCAATAATCAAAGTTACAGGTGATTGTAAGAAGTTATCTAGGTAGTTGAAAGCTAAGTAAGGCTTAAGGAAAAGGTACAAAGCCAAGAAGGCTTAGAAATATAGTGAAGAGCTTATGAATCTCAAGATATAGAAGAGCATAGTGATATCCTTGTAAAGAGATATAAGGTATAGGTAACTTGGACTATTATCAAAAGATCAAAGTAAAACAGACTTGGGTGAGATAAGAAAGATGTAGTAAGATGGAATAGACTTGCTTGAGAGAGTGTAGATGGTGAGGATATTGATTAGAGAATTTACTAAGGCAAAGGACTAGATAAGAAAGTAAAGAGAGAAAGAAAAAAGGAAAAAGCAACAAGAGGAAAACTTTTAGAGATAAATGAACAAGATAAAGGAAAGGATTACATTGATAAATCTCATGATTTAGAACTATAAGGACCCATGGAATGGATTTTTTGTGAGAAAGAAAGTGAAATGGCCAATTGAGAAAATGATGGAAAGAAGAAGGAAAAAATTGAAAATTAGCTTAAAAAGAGAAGAGAAATTATTGAGGAAGTACAAAAAAGTGTATATTTGTAAATATAAGACAAGATCAATGTTCGGAGATGATGATAAGGAAAAAAAGAAGAGGAAAATGAGCCTCATGATTTTGAATCTAACTTTTTTTTTGAGTGTGTGTATGTAGGTAATAAAATAGATGAATAAGTGGGCCAATTTGAGGTTTTAATGTTAGAATAAGACTATGAAGAGAAGAATATCTGCATGCAAGAGGATGAACAAGAAAAAGAATCCAAGATGAGGCAACAGGAAGTAGAGAGTAAAGACTTTCTGAAGGAGATAATTGAACTAGAGGAGGAATACTTGAAAGGATAACCCAAGAAAAAAAATTTGCTTTGTATTAATATCTTTATTTATGTAAAGTTTAAAAATTTAGAAGAATAAATGGAAATATTGGAACATGCCATAAATAATGATGTATTGTTCAAGAAGCAAAGCTCATTAGATGAGCAATCAAGAAAACAAGAAGCATGTAATGAGACCTAAGAGTCTCAAGTTTTTTTTTTTTTTGACATTTTATTGGATTATATTTTTACATGTGAGTTTGGAAAGATAAAGGAGAATTTGGAAGATATTTCAAGAAAGAATATAAAAAAAAGGATCAAGAATGCATATTAATTTGTACGAGAAACTGGTTCAAGGAGATCAACAACAAAGGAGGAAATGACAAATTAGGGAACTAAAGAAAAATTCGAAAAAGAGAAAAAAACCTTTTGATCAAGAGATAAAAATTTGTACATAGGGAGTTTTATGTAGGATCACAATCTCCATCATTGTAAATATAGTATATAAGTTTGAATAGGTGTCAAATAAGCCTTGTCATGAAGGCAAATACATTGATAAGGTCCTAAATAGCTTAATGAATATTAAGTAGATGTGAGAATGATGTTTAAGTAGCTGAAAAGTCTTATCTTGGAGTCATAGGAAAAACATAGAGTTTCCATCAAATAACCTATTGTTTGAAAATTAAAATGTGAAAAGGAGACTTGTAAGCATCATGACTAGTTTAAAAGTCATACAAAGAATCACCAAGGTAAAAGTCTATTATAAACATGTTTTATAATATCTAAAAAGATATTACATCTCATATCCTTATCCAAGGACAATTCTCACATTGGAAAGAGACAAATAAGGCAAGTTTTTTAAGTGGAGAAGATGGGGGAAATATTCTTGGTCAAATCCAAAACCATATCAAGATAAGATAAGTTTGTTACTCTAAGATGAGTTCAGACCTCCAGCTTTAGATAGAGAAAATATTATAAATCTAAGACTTTAATTTTCATATGAATATTCAAGAGTGGTTGAAGGACATTCTAAAGATGAATTCTTGAGAAATATATGTATAAAATAAATTGAAGGAGTTGTAGAAGTGTGTAAAAAGAGGTGAGAAGGATTGTAAGCATAATATGAAGGAAATAAATAAAGTTATCCTTTGATTCAAGATGTAAGTGAATATTGCATGTCTCCCATATTTTAAGTGTTAAATTTGGATAATATTTTAATCTTGAGATAGGTGTGTATGGATGGGTGTGTGATAGTACAGGAAAATTTGTATGTGTATAAGATAAACCAAATAATGATGGGATTTGGGGAACATTTTCATTCTTGTCTCAAATTCTATAAAGGTATTCTGTTATGAATAATGAGTTGATAAGAATATCAGACAAAGAGAAGTATATATAAGACTTTAATAATGGTCTAACATAATTTGGCAATGGTATGTATACAAGTTTGTATAAGATAGTGGTTTTTAGTAAGTTTCTTAAGATTGTGTAAAATTAGTATGAGGGAATTTTGAATTAAATAAGAGGTAATTTTATTATTTCAAAATTTTTTATCACCTCTTTAAAAAAAATTATATTCATGTCCAATGATATATTATGATTTATTATTACTACAAGTTTGAAATTACCTTGAAGGACTAAGAAAACTTTGTTTTCATGCTTGCCCAGTCTAAGAAACATGGTTGTATTTATCATTTATAAGTTTGAGATGTGTTTTTAAGATGTAAGGAGGAGTAAGGAGGTAGAAAATAACTTTTCCATGTGTTTTTAATATTTTAAACATCATAATAAGATCACAAAGCTAATTTTAAACCTCTCAGCCTATGTAGGAGAGAACTAGGCACACATGGAAAAACTATTATAACTTGAAAAATAACCAATGAAAAATTATGAAATTTTGATATCAAAGGCATCTTGGAAATATGAATCCAATGAGTCTAGATTTAATTTATTATATAATTATTAAGAAATATATAGTCAAAATAAAGTCATTTAGTAAGAATAAAATATAATTTATATAAGTAGTTTGAGTTATTACAACTTTTGTTATACATTGAATTGGAAAATACAAGAATCCATGCATGGTGAAAACTAATAAATAGAAAAATCAAGAAGAATGGTATCAAATTTGGCTATTGTAAAGGTGAGGTACAATGGTAGCATAAGTGATTTATTATTATTGTTGAAAAATTGAATATTTCATGTTTATATGATATAACTGTATATAAGTAGATCAATCTTATTGTGAGATTTTTTTAAATGCACAAAAAAGTGAAATCATATATATAATGAGTAAAGAGGAGTCTCATTTGATAAAGGTGAGGATTTATTAATAGAACAATAAAATAATTTTATTTTATGTATACATAGTCACTCATAATCAACGTGTTTTATATGATTATCACCTTTAAATGGAAGATTTTAATCACAAGTATGAAAAAGATAGTGAAGATATTGTGAAGCTTTATAAATAGAAGAGCAGAGTGATTTCTCTTGTAAAGAGATCCAAGGTATAAGTAATTTGGACAATTGACAAAAGACCAAGGTGAAACAAACTTGGGTGAGACAAGAAAGATGGAGCAAGATGCAATAGACTTTCTTGAGAGAGTGCATATGGTGAGAAGATTGATTAGAGAACTGCATATTGCAAAGGACTAGCTAAGGAAGCAAAGAGAGAAGGAAACAAGGAAAAATCAACAAGAGGAAAAAATTTAGAGATATATGAACAAGATAAAGGAAAGGATCACATTGATAAATCTCATGGTTGAGACCAAGAAGGACCCATGGAATGGGTTATTTATGAGAAATAAAGTGAAATGGCCAATTGAGCAAATGATGGAAAGAAGAAGAAGGTAAAAATTGAAAATTGCCTTAAAAAGAGAAGATAAATTATTGAGGAAGCAACAAATAGTGTATATTTGTAAAACTGAGACAATATCAATGTTGGGAGATGATGATAAGGAAAAATAAGAAGAGGCAAATGAGCTTCATGGTTTTGAATATGATTTTTTATTTGAGTGTGTGCATGCAAGTACTAAAATAGATGAATAAGTGGGCCAATTTGAGGACTTAATGTTATAATAAGACTATGAAGATAAGAAGATCCTCATGAAAGAGGATGAAAAAGAAAAGGAATCCAAGATGTAGCATTAGGGAATAAAGAGCAAAGAATTTATGAAGGAGGTAACTAAACTAGAGGAGGAATACTTGAAAGGATAACCAAAGAAATAAAATTTGCTTTGTAATAATGTCTTTGTTTATGTAAACTTTGAAAAGTTAGAAGAAGAAACTATAATATTGGAACATGCTATAAATAATGATGTATTATTCAAGAAGCAAAGCTCATTAGATGAAAAACCAAGAAAACAAGAAGCATGTAATGAGACCCAAGAGTCTCAAGTTTTTATTTTTGATAGTTTGTTGGATTATATTTGTATAGGTGAGTTTAGAAAGATAAAGGAGAATTTGGAAGAGATTTAAAGAAAGAAGACAATAAATGGATCAAGAATGCATAGTTATTTGTATGAGAAACTAGTTCAAGGAGATCAGCAATGAAAGAGGAAAAAACAAATTAAAGAGCTAAACCAAAACTAGAAAAAGAGAAAGAAACCTTTCGATTAGGACATCAAAATTTGTACATAGGGAGTTTTATGCAGGAGCATCACCTTCATCATTGTAAATATAGTACGTAAATTTGAATAGGTGTCAAATAAGCCTTGTCATGAAGGCAAATGCATTGATAAGATCTTAAATAGATTAGGGAATATTAATTAGATGTGAGAATGATGTTTAAGTAGCTAATAAGTCCTATCTTGGAGTTATAGGCAAAACATAGAGTTTTCATCCAAAAATCTATTGTTTAAAAATTTAAATGTGAAAAAGAGACTTGTAAGCATCATAACTAGTTTAAAATTCATACAAAGAATCACCAAGGTAAAAGTCTATTATAAACATGTTTTATAATATCTAAAAAGATATTACATCTCATATCCTTATCCAAGGACAATTCTCACATTGGAAAGAGACAAATAAGGAAAGTTTTTTAAGTGGAGAAGATGGGGGAAATATTCTTGGTCAAATCCAAAACCATATCAAGATAAGATAAGTATGTTACTCCAAGATGAGTTCAAACCTCTAGATTTAGATAGAGAAAATATTATAAAGCTAAGAATTTAGCTTTCATATGAATATTCAAGAGTGGTTGAAGGACATTCTCAAGATAATTTCTTGAGAAATATATGTATAAAATAAATTGAAGGAGTTGTAGAAGTGTGTAAAAAGAGGTGAGAAGGATTGTAAGCATAATATGAAAGAAATAAATAAAGTCATCTTTTGATTCAAGATGTAAGTGAATATTACATCTCTCCCATCTTGTAAGTTTTAAATTTGGATAATATTTTAATCTTGAGATAGGTGTGTATGGATGGGTGTGTGATAATATAGGAAAATTTGTATGTGTATAAGATAAACCAAATAATGATGGGATTTTGGGAACATTTTGGTTCTTGTCTCAAATTTTATAAAGGTATTTTATTATGAATAATGAGTTGATAAGAATATCAGACAAAGAAAGGTATATATAAGTATTTAATAATGGTCTAACATAATTTGGCAATGGTATGTATACAAGTTTGTATAAGATAGTGGTTTGTAGTAAGTTTCTTAAGATCGTGTAAAATTAGTATGAAGGCATTTTGAATTAAAGGAGAGGTAATTTTATGGTTTCAAGATTATTTATGTAATTTTGAATAGGTGTCAAATAAGCCTTGTCATGAAGGAAAATGCATTGATAAGATCCTAAATAGATTAGGGAATATTAATTAGATGTGAGAATGACTTTTAAGTAGCTAATAAGTCCTATATTGGAGTTATAGGTAAAACATAGATTTTTCATCCAAAAATCTATTGTTTAAAAATTTAAATGTGAAAAGGAGACTTGTAAGCATCATGACTAGTTTAAAAGTCATACAAAGAATCACCAAGGTAAAAGTCTATTATAAACATGTTTTATAATATCTAAAAGGATATTACATCTCATATCCTTATCCAAGGACAATTCTCACATTGGAAAGAGACAAATAAGGCAAGTTTTTTAAGTGTAGAAGATGGGGGAAATATTCTTGGTCAAATCCAAAACCATATCAAGATAAGATAAGTTTGTTACTCCAAGATGAGTTCAAACCTCAAGATTTAGATAGATAAAATATTATAAAGCTAAGACTTTAGCTTTCATATGAATATTCAAGAGTTGTTGAAGGACATTCTCACAATAAAATCTTGAGAAATCTATGTATAAAATAAAATGAAGGAGTTGTAGAAGTGTGTAAAACGAGTTGAGAAGGATTGTAAGCATAATATGAAATAAAGAAATAAATTCATCTTTTGATTCAAGATGTAAGTGAATATTGCATCTCTCCCATCTTTTAAGTGTTAAAGTTGGATAATATTTTAATCTTGAGATAGGTGTGTATGGATGGGTGTGTGATAGTACAAGAAACTTTGTATGTATATAAGATAAACAAAATAATGACGGGATTTTGGGAACATTTTCATCTCATCTCAAATTATATAAAGGTATTTTTTTAATAAATAATGAGTTGATAAGAAGATCAGACAAAGAGAAATATATATAAGACTTTAATAATGGTCTAACATAATTTGGCAATGGTATGTATACAAGTTTGTATAAGATAGTGGTTTGTAGTACATTTCTTAAGATTGTGTAAAATTAGTATGAGGGAATTTTGAATTAAAGGAGAGGTAATTTTGTTGTTTCAAGATTATTTATGTAATTTTGAATAGGTGTCAAATAAGCCTTGTCATGAAGGCAAATGCATTGATAAGATCCTGAATAGATTAGTGAATATTAATTAGATGTGAGAATGATTTTTAAGTAGCTAATAATTCCTATCTTGGATTTATAGGCAAAATATAGAGTTTTCATCCAAATATATATTATTTAAAAATTTAAATGTGAAAAGGAGACTTGTAAGCATCATGACTAGTTTAACGGTCATACAAAGAATTGCCAAGGTAAAAGTCTATTATAAACATGTTTTATAATATCTAAAACTATATTACATCTCATATCCTTATCCAAGGATAATTATCACATTGGAAAGAGGAAAATAAGGCAAGTTTGTTAAGTGGAAAAGATAGGGAAAGATTCTTAGTCAAATCTAAGACCATATCAAGATAAGTCTGTTACTCCAAGATGAGTTCAAACCTTCAGCTTTAGATAGAGAAAATATTATAAATCTAAGACATTAGCTTTCATATTAATATTTAAGAGTGGTTGAAGGACATTCTCAAGATGAATTCTCAAGAAATCTATGTATAAAATAAATTGAAGGAGTTGTAGAAGTGTGTAAAATGAGGTGAGAAGGATTGTAAGCATAATATGAAAGAAAGAAATAAAGTCATCTTTTGATTCAAGATGTAAGTGAATATTTCATCTCTCCCATATTTTAGGTGTTAAATTTGGATAATATTTTAATCTTGAGATAGGTGTGTATGGATGGGTGTGTGATAGTACAAGAAACTTTGTATGTGTATAAGATAAACCAAATAATGATGGGATTTTGGGAACATTTTCATTCTTGTCTCAAATTATATAAAGGTATTTTGTTATGAATAATGATTTGTTAAGAAGATCAAAAAAATATAGGTATATATAAGAATCTAATAATGTTTTGACATAATTTGGAAATGGTATGTATATAATTTTGTATAAGATAGTGGTTTGTAGTAAGTTTCTTAAGATTGTGTAAAATTAGTATGAGGGCATTTTGAATTAAAGAAGAGGTAATTTTGTTGTTTCAATATTGTTTATCACCTATTTAAAAAAAATTATATTCATCTCCAATGATATATTATGAGATCTTATTTCTAAAAGTTCAAAATTGCCTTCAAAGACTGAGAAAACTTTTTTTTCATGCTTGCCTAGTCTAAGAAACATGATTTTATTCATCATTTATAAGTTTAAAAAGTGTTTTTAAGATGTGAGGAGGAGTAAATAGGTAGTAAATAAATTTTAAATGTGGTTTTAATATTTTAAACATCCTATTAATATCATAAAGCTAATGTTATACCTCTCAGCTTGTGTAGGAGAGAACTAGGGCATGCATGGAAAAACTATTATAACTTGAAAAATAACCAATGAAAAGTTATGAAATTTTGATATGAGATGCATATTGGAAATATGAATCCAATGAGTTTAGATTTACTTTATTTTATAATTATTGAGAAATATATAGTCAAAACACAATCATCTAGTAAGAATAAAATACAATTTATACAAGTAGTTTGAATTATTACAGCTTTTGTTACACATTGAATTGGAAAATATAGGAATCCATGCATGGTGAAAATTGAGAAATAGACACATCATGAATAATGGGATAAAATTAATCTATTATCAAGGAGAGGTATAATGGTATCATAATTGATTTATTATTATTATTGTTAAAAAATTGAACATTTCATGTTTATCTGATAGAACCGTATGTAAGTCGATCAATCTTATTGTGAGACTTGTTTAGGTGTCAAAAAACGTGAAATCCTATAATATGAGTAAAGAGGAGTCTAATTTTATAAAGGCGAGGATTTATTAATAGAATAATAAAATAATTTTATTTTATATATACATAGTCACTCACAATCAAGGTGTTTTATATGATTATCACCTCTGAATGGAAGATTTTAATAGCAAGTATGAAAAAGAGTAATTTTTGCATAAGATGAATATGAATGACAAGATAATGAACTAGGAGAAGAAATAATAATAAATAAGATTAAAAATTATTATGAGTTTATTCCAAGACTAAAGAGTATAACATTCTATGATAGTTGTACAAGCCAATTACCATGAAATGCTTGTGACTATGTGAGAACCTTATGTATAGGAAATTTTTTGAGGAATGTAAAGTTTAGAAAAAGGAAAAAGACACCTAATCTAGTGTAAGGGAGTCTAATTTTGTATTTATTAAAAAATGTAAAGAATGGTTAATTAAAATCATAATTGGTGTATTGGTAAGGTGTAGAGTCACTAGAAAAAGAGAAGATTTAATGATGCATATGATGATAAATTAAGAAATAAGTGTGTATGTTGGAATAGTGTTCCAAATTATTGAGATTATTATAATTTTTGGTATTTGAGATAAAAATAGGGTGATAAATTTGTGCAAGTGTTAATATTTCAATATTTGATACAGTTATAAAAGTTGCTAATGAGTTTGTTACAGTGATCAGAGTTGCAAGTGATTGCAAGAAGTTGGTCAGGTAGTTGAAATCAAAGTAAGGATTAAGGAAAAGGTACAAAACCAAGAATGCTTGGAAAGATAGTAAAGATATTTTGAAGCTCAATAAATAGAAGAGCATAGTGATTTATCTTGTAAAGAGATCCAAGGTAGAGGTAACTCAGATAATTAACAAAAGACCAAGGTGAAATAGACTTGGGGGAGACAAGAAAAATGGAACAAGATGAATTAGAATTTCTTGAGAGAGTACAAATGGTGAGAAGATTGATTAGAGAACTACCTAAGGTAAAGTACCAACTAAGGAAGCAAAGAGAGAAGGAAACTATGAAAAAGCAATAAGAGGAAAAAATTTAGAGAGAAATGAATGAGATAAAGGAAAGGATCACATTGATAAAGCTCATGAATGAGAGCAATAAGGACCCATGGAATGTGTTGTTGATGAGAAAGAAAGTGAAATTTACAATTGAGAAAATGATGGAAATAAGAAATAAAAAATTGAAAATTGCCTTAAAAAGAGAAGTGAAATTGTTGAAGAAGCAACAAACAATGTATATTTGTAAATCTGATACATTATCAATGTTGGGAGATGATGATAAGGGAAAATAATAAGAGTCAAATGAGCCTCATGATTTTGAATCTAATTTTTTATTTGAGTGTGTGTATGCAAGTAATAAAATAGATGAAGAAGTGGGCCAATTTGAGGCTTTAATGTTAGAAGAAGACTATAAAGATAAGAAGATCTCATAAAAGAGGATGAAAAAGAAAAAGAATCCAAGATGCAATAACAAGGAGTAGAGACCAAAGGATTTCTGAAGGAGATAGCTGAACTAGAGGAGGAATACTTGAAAGGATAACCAAAGAAAGAAATTTTGTTTTGTAATAATGTCTTTGTTTATGTAAACTTTGAAAAGTTAGAAGAAGAAATTGTAATATTGGAACATGCCTTAAATAATGATGTATTGATTGAGAAGCAAAGCTCATTAGATGAACAATCAAGAATACAATTTATATAGGTAGTTTGAATTATTACAACTTTTATTACACATTTAATTAGAAAATACAAGAATCTGTACATGGTGCAAATTGAGAAATAGTCACATCAAGAAGAATGGGATTGAATTTGGCTATTGGAAAGGTGAGGTATAATAGTAGCGTAATTGATTTATTATTGTTGTTGAAATATTGAACATTTCATGTTTGTATGATAGAACTATATGTAAGTCAATCAATCTTGTTGTGAGACTTTTTGAGATGCCCAACAAAGTGAAATCCTATACTATGAGTAAAGAGGAGTCTCATTTGACAAATGTCAAGATTTATTATTAGAATAGTAAAATAATTTATATATATATATATATATATATATATATATATACATAGTCTCTCAAAATCAAGGTTTGTGTTATGATTATCAACTTCGAATGGAAGATTTTAATAACAAGTATGAAAAGGAGTAATTTTTACATAAAATGAATATGAATACCAAGATAGTGAAATGGGAGAAATAATCATAATATTTGGGATTATAAATTGGTATGAGTTGATTCCAAGACCAGAGAGTACAAAATTTTATGAAAGTTATACAAGCCAATTACCATGAAATGCTTGTGACTATGTGAAACCCTTGTGCATAGGAAAAGTTTTGAGGAATGTAAGATTTGGAAAAAGATAAAAGACACCTAATATAGTGTAAGGGAGTAAAATTTTGTCTTGAGAAAATAATATAAATAAATATAAAAAATGTTTGCTTAAAATCTTAATTGGTATATTAGCGAGGTGTAGATTCACTAGAAAAAGAGAATATTTAATGATGCATATGATGGCAGTTTAAGAAATAAGTGTGTATGGTTGAATAGTGTTCCAAAGTATTGAGATTACTATCACTAGGCCATCCCATGCCTTGGATTTTAACATTATCTTAAAAACACCTTTGGCACATCACATATTTGCAACTCTTTTACCATATAATTTCATGGCATTGAAGCTCATATTATATGATGGAAAGGGTGACTCATAGTATCACCTTAGAGCCTTTCATGAAACATGTTTGGACTATGTGTCTTATGATTGGCTTCTTACAAATCTCTTTCTATGTAGTATGAAGGTCATGCCCTACAATGTTTCTATTATTTGCCAAATCAATCTATTATGGTGTTTTATCCTTTAGTTATGTTCATAGCATATTTCTCTACCATTATCAATGATAAAATATCATATGCATAAGGGGAATAGTTAAAGCAAAATTCAAATGATCCTATTGTCGATTATGTCTTATGATATAAGATAATATTATCAAAATTGACTAGCCCTATGATAGACATAGATATTCAAGATATATTTAAACATAGTCTATTAACAAAACTACATGAAGCTACCTTGTTCAATAAGTTTCCTACATTTACCGATATGTGCCACATAGTCAAGGAAAGAAAGGTTAAACTCTTAGTAATGGGAAAAATCAGGTACACAAATGGATCATAATAAAATATTAAGAGTTAAAAAAACCTATAAACAAGGTAAGGGCCACATTAAATAAAAGTGATCAAAAGGTCGTAATCAACATAGCTTCTAAGCCTTTTCCTATATTGGTTTTATCCGCTCCTTAGTATATAGTCTTCACTAATCTTCTAAAGCCACTAGCATGGGTTATACAACAAAAATTAGAATGAAATGTCATATCTCTCCCTCATAATATAGAGGTTGATACAATAGGACTCTTTGAAAGAGTTATGATTCAAATGCATTCTGTGAGTATCATAGGGCACTAGGCCATCTAACAAATAGATGCATTAACCTAAAGCACAAGATATAAGATCTCATTAAGTCTAACATTATTGATGTGAACACACCCATATAGGCACAAAACCAAAAATAAACAAAATAAAAGGCACTAAAGATATTTTTAGATCATTTCCCAAAACATACAACAAATGAGGTAGGGGGAACATCAAATGTTCACCATACATACTAGGTGCATCCACCACCAGATTCATATCACATAATTATAGAGGAGACATATCTAATGCATAACATTATTGGCATATATCACACTATAGTGCCACCTAGATCATTTATCACATTTTTTAGAGTAGGAGATTATGGATGATGGCACATATTTACATGCACTCTTCATTCGAACATACATAGACAATCAACCTATTCACATTTTCATGGTTGATAATGGGTCAAGAATAAATGTGTGCATTATGACACTACTACAAAACTTGGGATATAAAAAAGTGATATATTCCTAATATCATTGACCACATTAAGATATCCACCAGGGAGATGGTGCTTCCATTATAGGTTAGACTAACACACATAGCCACTCAGTTCCTAATAGTACCTAGTGTAGGTGTATTTGATATATTATTGGGTAGGCCATGGTTATAGTATCTATGAGCCATACCATCTATAGTAAAATAATGCCTAAATTATATACATGTTAATTAGATGGTTAAGGTTTAGGGTGTCCTATATGAGTATCCTCTACCCATCCCACATACAGTTCTAACACAATTTCTAGCTATAGTTCTAACATAAACACTAGTTATAGTTCTATCTCCATTACCATATATACATGGTTATCAATTACAACAAAGAGTAAATATCCTATGCATACATCATAGTATTTAACACAATCATTAGATTAGGCTAGGTCTACTCATATAGTGTCTAAATGCACATATACTCTCCACCCAAGACCATTACTATAGAGAACTCTATGTCAATGATATGTCATAGATTATAAAAGACCTTCTTATACATAGTTTATGCTGAGATTAATTTTATTAGGGTCTATATGTTCTCAACATAGGGCACCTATAGCTTCTAATTTTACTAGATGGGTCCATAAGACCCCTATAGTTTATAGGGAATCAAAGTTAGTGCCATAACATAATAGCATCACCACACACACATCTTCAGACTTAGATTATATAGTATAATAGATTATGGGCTCGTAGTTGATATTTCACACTAAACACATGATCATAGTTCCCCTATTGACATAGGTCATGATGATAGTGAGTCTCCCTTGAGAATCATTTGTTAGTATGGTTCTTACCCCTTTACATACTTCCTTCTCTCTCTCATTCCTTGTACATAGTTTATTTTCATTTACTTTTACATAGCTTATACTTAGTAAAAACAAAAAAAATATAACATGACAAAATATAAAAACATTAAAATATTTCAAAAACACAAAATTTATAGATTGTATGTATTGTTATGTTTGCATTTATACTACTTTCTAGATATTGCATATTTCTATCTATCCTAGTTTAGTCAGTTTTATCATACACATATGATTCACTTATTCTTGTTGAGTTCTTGTAGATTCAAGATAGGGATTTGATCCACTACACTAATCTAGACTAGCTATCATCTACCCACTAGAGGCATTTACACAAATACAAGTTTACACATTTGATACATTCACTCACTTGAGGGAATCTTATACATAGTTTCTACTACCAGGTTATATCTTTACATACTCTACATTCTAGTTTATGCATTGATTTATGTTGATATTGTTTATTATTCATCACTAAATTTTTTTTCAACTATCACTAGTTACACTCAATATATATGTATCCTAAGATCTTCAAAGATTTGTACTAGATAGTTATACATGATTTCATTTTTAGTTTTCGTAGATTAGAATTTATTGTGATTCCTATGCTTCTTCCATCTTTGAGGACATTTTAATATGCCATTTCTCTTTGGCTCTATGCCACTTCTCTATTTGTATGCATTGGATATGTGCTCATAACCCCTATGTGTGATTTTTTACTTTTATATGTTGACACTTGAACACATCCTTCTATGTGGCTCTAAGCCAAATTATTTGTTACTTGTGTATGTGGACATTTAAACATGTCCTTGTAATTTTTCATTCTTAGATTTAGTGACATGTGCCCATGCCCTTTATATTATGGCCCCTTTGCCTACCTTTTATGTTCCTCATGTTCTTGTGTAGATGCTTCTACACTATGAAACTTATATTATATTTTTATACACACACACCATTTTTTGATGCCACAAGGGATCTCATGCACATACCCTTCCTACTTGGGAGTCATGATGGACATTAAGCCCCATCCCCCTAGGTAGTTACTCAGATCTAATATTATACACATTGATTACATCTATATTAACACCCTTGTGAAATTATAGATTACAATAAATATATTACGTTACTTACTTATGCTTAGATTCATTTACATTTTGATGTTGTGTCTATACATTATATTATAATATCATGCACATGCTCAAACTAACACATTTTGTATAGATACTTGTTTAGATGGAAATTCTTATATAGGTTTCACAACTATCCTTAAAAGAAGGGGAATTCATAGGGGTTTGTCATAGAGATCAGGCTCCTACTTTTCTATTCATAGATAAATTTTAGCACATAGGCTCAATTTTAAAAATTAGACATAGAGTAGACATAGAGACTCAGACAATAGTTTAGATCACCTAGATTTTAGACTAGATAAGCATTAGCACATAGATTTGGAAACTAGCACCACAAGGTGTTATTATTCACTATAAGGTGCTACTATATAGTATCCCCAACTTTAGTATAGTCTAGATTATTCAAACCAATACACTAGTTACAATACAAATACATTTAAAAGTTTGACAAAGATGTTCAAATTTTTCTTAGATATGTTGATTTTAGTGTAGATTCATACGAGTTGCTCAGATTTAGGGGCATCATGAGTGGCATGACCAATCCCACATTTAGTTTAGTTACACAAATTTCATTATTTCATTTTTAGTTCATATTCAATATACTCATATACTAGATTGGGGGCATGTGTGCAGATATAGTTTTCATATACTCAACTACACATAGGTTGATTAGATGGAATGGAAAAATCCATGTCATTCTCTATGATGTATACACTTTCTATCATATTTTGGGTTGTCAACAGATTCATGTATTACTCCATCAATAGTGGTTGGCATTCTAGAGTGGCCCAGAGCTACCTAATATACCTGAGTGGACCTGGAGCTAATTTACATAACTAGATATACTCAGTTAGATACTTTTAACATTTTTTATTTTAGTTATATATGCATCTACTTCACATAAGTGGGAAATGGAGTCATGGCCTACTTTAATTCTTTAGCCACCCATATGATAGGGTTAGACATAGTTACAATCTTATCCAAGCTATTGAAAAATTAAGGTTCACCAAGTAGGGGTGGGTAATGATGGAGTCAAAACTAGATTGAGTTATTGAACCACCTATATGAGTATTGACCAAGCCATCATCTTAGTCTAAGATATTCAATTATATGATCACTATGTACACTCACAGACATAGGTTGCCACTAGGTTCATGCATTGGTTTATGTACCTAATGAGGTGTATTATATCCTTCCTCTCTCTTTACTCAACTTTACTTAGTTACTTAATTCTAGCATAGTATTTTTATTTTGATCATCTCTTATTTAAGGACTCATTTTTACATGTTTCATTATAAGACATTGCTTTGGATCATGTTTCACATATACAAACCCAAATTCATATACTCAAACTCATATACATGGGCTTTAATTCTAAGGTATGTCCAAGTACACTTATTTTTACTTTATACTAGTCATTTCATTTTTTGCATTACTAGCATAAAGTGGGGGCAAATGTAATCACCTAAAATTGGTATTTAGATGCTAATATTGTCTCTTGAGTTAACATATTCCTAACTTATCCATAGACCTATCTTATATCCTTAGACACACTTTTATAGTCATTGAGCAAACAAAAATCACCTATAGTTATCTAAAACACAATCCCAGGACTATCTTCTCAAATCCTAAACTAGTTTTCCTAGCAGTCCACTAGGTGGTTTTTAGAACCACATTTGGGACACTATAGCCACATGGAGTTAGTGTCCCCAACTGGACACTATTGTCCTTATCCATAAATTTCATGAAAAAATAATTTTTAAAATGTGTGCCCCTATTAATTTTAGCCTAAGCACATTTTATTATCTACACAAGCTATAGATCTCTATAAATATAGGTTTAATTGACCTCTATTCACTAGATAGAAAATAAATGCAAAAACATATTCAAATCAAAGATAAGTTAAAAAATTAAGGTATTAGATCCCTATTCTTCCCTACTTCTATATACTACCATATACAGTATCCCTATGCTCAATTTTCAAATATTTCAAAGCTTAATTACATTCAAAGCAGATAAGTCCACTCTCATTCTAACATTCACTTGTACTTGCATCAAGCACTAGGTGTGAAAACTACATTGGGCTTAATCCATCTTCAAAATATTAGTATGTAGGAAAATATCTTCATAAAAAGGTGATCAAGATATCCAACCTATCTTAATACTAAACACATAATTATTTCTCATTCCATACTTGTAATGAGGATTAGTTTTTGCATAATAGATCAGGTTTTCCAAGCACAACATAGAGTTCCAAGTTTTATGTGCACAGGAATAAGACCAAAGAACACAGGTGTGGGTGTTCAAAAAAAAAGGAATAGTCTTATACAGGGGACACTAACACCACTTAAATTAAAGTAAAAAAACATGACTCTATTATCTATATGGGGTGATACTATTCACTAAACAAACAAATTCCATAATCTTATTGATGACACTCATAACTGTCTAGAACCCAGATCATCCACAACAGTCACTTTTTAGATAAGTCTATATTTATGCCTATTTATTTATATTTTTATAAATTCAAAGAAGGTAAAATTACATAACAAATAAGTGATTAATTATTACAATTTATTTAATTGATTTAGACATCTTATCATTTTAATCAAACATAGGATTTACATAAATCAATTTGTAAGCAATAAGATCAATAAAATAAAGAATGATTTAAGAAGTATATGGATGAAATTATGGTGATTGTTGGTATGTAAGAAATTTTACATAGATTAATTATTTTAATTATGAATGGTTTCTTTTTACTAATCCATTGATTCAAGTTGCAACCTATAGCCCTTAGGAACTCTATTTTTATTACATTTAAGAAGAAATAAAATAAAGATATTCCTTGAAGTTTCAATAAACTAATTTAAGAGATGAGACCATGGTATATAATTTATCCTTGATGAATACATTCCTTTTTAGAGGCTCAAAGTACACTCAATGATTAATATTCAATCCAAACCTTCATTATGTTGCACACAACTCTCCTAAAGATAATTTTGCCAAATTACAGTAAAAAAAGATAGATGAGTCTTGTGTTATGATGTTGTTAAGAGTTTATTTATTTTTTAAAATTTTAAACCTATTTTAAAATTCACATTTTATAATATAAATCCTTTTTAGATTCTTAAAAATTGATTGAAGTGGAAAAGACTACTTAGATTGTCACATAGTCCTTCAAGTGTACTCAAAATTCTATATTTTTGCTAGTTAGAGCTATATGAGGGTTAATATTGAACTTAAAACTATTATATAAGGTGTATCAAGGTGGTAAACATCTATTATAGGTCTTATTAATGAGTTAATTGTCTCAAAATTCAAAATAACCCTTACTATCTCATCTTGGCTTTGCATAGGCCTGTGCAAACTAGACCTAGGGTTTAAAAAGGAAAACTTGCATAAATTGAGTTTTATCTAGTTAAAATTCATGAAAATTTGTAATTATATGTTTTTTTTAGTTATATAAATTATTTAGGGTGTTATATACCCGTACAGTGTCGTACATTATAGTCTCTGGTAATGTGTGTTTGACTAGGCCTAAAAGAGACCTAATTAAGAGAAAAGGGTGTGAAAGAAAGTGTAATTCCATTGAGATTTAAGTCTTTAAAATTTTTAATAAGATAAAAGAGGATAAATTATGTCTATAAATTTATTTTTGGTTTTTAAACTTTAGATATTACCTATACCTAATCAATTTGTATGAAAATAGGGCTACAAGGAGATAATGAAGGAACAAGAAAGAGATGTATACTTGAAAGTTATACCTTGGATATTGTGCATGAATATTTTATGTCTATGAGATTATATATGGGTATATATAGGTGAATATTTTCCCTTGATAAAATAAAAATAACCTTGGATCCTTATTTTAGGATTTCAAGCCTATGAACCTACATTAAAAAAAAGAGCTAGTATGAATCAAGAATGAATCAATGAAAGATATGAATGAGAGGATGGTTTTTGAGGAGGTGAGGTTTTAGAGTAGAGGTGGAGATATGATCATTATTATGTATTTAGGTGATATGAAGAGGAACATATGAACAAAAAGTCTTAGTATCCTAGTGAATGCAAGAGTGATCAAGAGAGTTCAAGAGGCAAGCCATGTACCTACATGTATAGAGCAAATTAGAGTTCAAGAAGGCATTAAAAGTAGATCTCAGAGTTAAGTAATGGATGATGATATTATATGAATTAGGATCCTACATGAAAAATCATTGGTTGAAAAAAAAAATCAAGTAAACAAGTCAAAGTACTTAGATTTGACAATAGAGATGAGTTTGTCTCAAAATAGTTTAAACATACTACACACAGGGTAATACACAACTCATTACATTCTAAAAAAATGGATTAGTGGAAATGAGAAACATGAATATCATGGAGATGAAACATTTTATGGTGCAAATTAAAAATGTACCTTTTCATTACTAGGTAGAATATGCCCATATTGTAGTGTACATCTTGAATAAAATTTCATGTAAATCTATGTAGAACATCACTTCTGAAGAATCTATGTTAGTAAGAAAACATGATGTAAGTGATTTTTTCATATTTGGTTTCATGACTTTTTATCTAATACTTTAATAATAAAAAGAGTGGTTTGGATGGAAAAAGTAAAAAAGTACATGTTTTTAATCTATAATGAATAATCCAAAGCATATAGATTACTATGTGTGTCTAAAAATAAAGATTTTGTACATAGAGATGTCATAATTGATGAGAAACTTACATATTTTTCAATTAATCATAAACCCACTAATATTAGTAATATATGGATAGTTATTGATGATTTTACATCTATTTCAAGCACTAAAGTGTAACATGACTTGAAAAGGCAAACACTAGAGAAGTAAAGCTCCTTAGAAGGATCTAGTGAATCCAACAATGAATCACAATCAAGATATACTAGTCAACATAAAATCCCAAATTGGTTTTATTCCACATTAAAATATGTAAAACATGATGAAATTCAACTCATAATGGAAGTTATATCTATTAAATTTGGGAAATAAGTAATGTAAATTCAAGAGCAAGTATTTTTTTATCAAATTCAGTTGTTTCAAGAATATTTAAGCCAAATATTTATGTATATGCTAAAGTAAATACTAAACAGTAATGTAACATGAATTTGGAGTATGATGCATTAATAAAACATGGAGCTCGGGTTTTGTCTGATCTACCCCAAGGTAAGAAGCACATTAGATGTAAGTGGATTTATAGAGTGAAATGTAACTCAAATGGTCCTTTAGATAAGTATAAAGTTCATATTATTGCTAAGGGATATGCATAGGAGGGTGTATATTATAAATAAACTTTTGATCCTATAAAAAATGGAAACATTCATAATGGTTATTTCTATTGTTACTCAGATTGGTTGTACGGTATATCAGATGGATGTCAAGAGTATTTTCCTAAATAAAGACATAGAGGAATAAGTATACATGGTACCACCATAGGGATTATAGATTCCTATAAAATCTCATATAGTTTATAGGTTATTGAAGTCCTTGTATGGACTTAAGTAGGCTTGTCAAGCTTGGTATTTCAAAATTAAAAAATATCTTGGAGAGTATAATTTTAAAAGAAGCGATGTAGAATATACTCTTTATGTTAAATTAGTTAGTGATGTCATAATGGGTATTATTTATATGTTGATGATCTTCCCATCATCGAAAGTAGTTTTTTTTAATTCAAAAAGTGAAAGGTGACATTTATTTTGTGTTTGAAATGATTGATCTAGCATTGTTTCAATATTGTCTAGGTGTAGAATTTTGACAATGCTACAATTTTGGATATACCATTTTTTATCTCAAAAAAAATATAAAAAATATTTTTTATAAAAATTAATAATGATTGTAATCCTATATCTAAACCTATGTAATTTTTAACAAAACTCACAACTAACATTCCTATGCCTAGGTAACACAACATAACTCAAATCTTGGGATGTCAAATTCAAGATTTGCCTTCCATGTATTTGGGTATGTACATATTTGATGGTAACATGACCTTAAATTTATGGAATACTCTTCTCTAAAGATTCCAAAATAAAATATATAGATGGAAAGTTACACTTTTATCTCAATTTGGTAAGATTATGTTAATAGAAAGTGTGTTATAAAGTCTCCTAGTTTATTTAATGTCTCTTTTAAAAATGTGTAGAGTTATAAAATATAAATTGAATAGGATTCATAAATGATGCTTATGGATAGGTATTGAGGAAACACAAAGCTTTCTATTGGTTTCATGGGAAAGGGTGAGACTTCCCAAACATTGTGGTGGATTGGGCACTATCAACCTAAAATGGATGAATAATAATCTTATTTTAAGCTCTATTAGGTATTTTTTAATGAACCCAATCCTTAGATTCATATATTCAAGGATAAATATTTGAAAAATAGACTCTCCATTGAGTTTTTCAATGAAGATATGTTTGTAAATGGCTCCCCAATTTGGAATTCCTTCATAAAAAATAAGGAAATTATTAAAAAGGTTTGTAAATGCAAATTGACAATGGTATTAAAATCTTATTTTTGGAGAACCCATGGATCATAGAATTACCTTTGGGTAATCTTGTGCCTTGGCATCAAGTTAATAATTATGTGAAATGTCAATATGGGGACATGGTTGTTGACTACTTTTAGATTTAGAATGGTATGAGAAATTGGAGATAACTACAACTGGAAAATACTAGAGATGAAGTGAATAGTATCTCAAACTTGATATTTTTCTCCAATGTATCCACATTCCTAATTTGAAGAAAGAAGATGTTCTAGTTTGCTCTGCTTCATCTAATGTTTAATATGAATTTAAAACTAGGTATAATAAGTTGATTCCACAACTTCAAGAGATAATACCATGGTCCAAAATTTAGGATAAAGATATCTTTCTTAAATTCTACTTCTTTATTTAGCTTTGTTTATAGAATAGGATTATTGCATTGGATAATTTGTCTAAAAGGGGTCTGACCTTGGTCAATAAATGTGTTTTATGTGAAGATGATAATGATTATGTGTTTCATCTTCTTCTATAATGTCCCTTTGTTTTCAAGGTATAGGGTTTTATTTTAGATAAATTTTAGATTATATGGTCCCATCCCTCCTCCCTAGTTGATTCATGGACTGCTTGGATTTCTCCTTTATCTAATAAAGAGCTTAAGAAGTTATGGATTTTTATATTTCATTCATATTCTATGGGGAATTTATAAATAAATAAAGAATAATATGTTCATGAATTCTAAAAATCCCAGTACAAGAGTGGTTAATAATATTATCAACTTCGTCTCTAATAATTTCAAATCTTTTAAAGGGGGGAAGAAATAGAAATTTCCCATGAAAGAAGAAGATATAGCTAAGAATTGGATATTATCTATGGATAATAGACCAATTGTGGATTATAATATGGTAATAAGGATTAAAGTGAGATGGTTATCTCTTTTTAATGGATGGGTTAGAATAAAATTTGATGGGGCCTCTAAAGTAACCCCTAGCATGTCTAGAGGTGGAGGTGTTTTGAGAGATGAAAAAATCCTATTGGTAAGGGCTTAAGAAGGGAATATGGGATTTCAAATAAACCATTAGGTTGAGGATTTGTAGTCTCTTTTAGGAATTTAATTATCTAAATAACTTGATGTTATCAGGATTGTGGTTGAGGGAGATTCACTCAACATCATTAATTGTCTTAGAAATATCAACAAAGTTAGTTGGTCTTTTGATAGTATTATAGAGGAAATTTTTGCCATTGTTTTGTCTTTTCATGAGTTTAATTTCTAACACATTTTTAGATAATGAAATAAATTAGTAGATTGATTTTTAAATATGGGTGTGGCTGCATATGATTTAATAGTATGGGATAAGAATGAGGTCTTCCTTAATAATGTTGGTATCATCATTGCTAGAGATGTGACTTATTCACATGCTTAATTATTATTTGAGGGCATTTTGGCATTCATTGCATATCAATGATGAGAACTATCTAGAGTATATCATTATTAAAAAATTTAATCATCACACATGAGAGAAGAATTATATACAGCTATGAAAAGTCATGTTGATTGAGAAAATGTTTTGTTTTAATTAGTATAGGGATAAAATGCATTTCTCAGTTGGTTGGATTGATTTTGGTAATTTATTTAGTTATCAAGATTCAGAGATGGGAGAGGTCTTAATAGGGTTAAAAAACTATCAGCTGAGATAATTAATAAGGATGAGAGGGTTGATAAATCCTTCATACATGTGGATTAACCAATTTCATTGTGAGAATTGATGGCTTTAACAATTTATTGTCAAAAAAATTCATTGAGTAGTGGAAGGATTGTGTTGTGTACATTAATAATGTTTCTATAGAAATTTTAGAAGGGATGATTACCTAAGTGGTTGGTTTGAAAGTGTATAAGACCAAATACGTGAAATCTAGTAGGGATAACAAAGAAGAGAAGAACACATTCTTATTTGAGAATGAATTTTTGACTGAGTGCCAAGGGGTATCTGAGAAAAGACTTTCCAAATAATTTTGATGTGGTATTTGAATAGATCATGAGGTATGTCACTTTAGATGGTAGGTTTTTAGTTTTTATCATTTCTACATGATAATTATGAATTAATTCCACCACAACATTCATTTGAGTTTGCCCTTATACATTATTCACTCATTTTAATGCTAAATTTTGGATGTAAAAAGGGTAAAAATAAAATCCTAATTCACCAGGTAGTGATTTCCCTCATTTATAAATTTTTTAATGTGTCTAATATTACTGTTTAGGTTGGTGAGAATAAGGATAATCCTAAAATGGTGAATGACACAAAAAGAGTCTTTAAAAGTGACTCTAAATCTAGTCAAAGGAAGGTTAAAAATGATGTCCATAATTACTATTTTATTTATTATGATAGGGAATGTGCTCACCAATGGGATATGGGTGGGGTGGATACAACTAGAAATGAGGTGGGGTTTGATTTGATGGTTGGTATGGATGATGTTATTAACCTGAAAGATCTCAATAGGAATAAATAATGTGATGTGTCTAATGTGAGGATGGAAGAGGTGGTGAAAGGTTTAAAATTAATTAAACATGGAGAGAAGTACAAATTTGGTCAATAAGATACTATAGTAAATGACAATGAGGATGCACATTTATTCAAGACTGCTCATACCAATCCTATAGAGTTTTACATGGCTATGAATGAGGTTAAGAATCAATATAGTTTACACATAATTGGGGATGAAGTGGACCATCACAAAATAATTATTTAGTGGTTTATTATATAACATAAGAGACTCAAAGATGAGGTGATTAAGATGAGCCAAAAGGATGGGATCCTTTGTACCAAGGCATACCTACTAGAGTTGAGTGACCAGTTTATGGAATTGAAAGAAAAGATGGATATAATAGATAGATAAAATGTGAATTTCAAGGAAAACCTAGATATACTTGTGGATTTCAATTGTATTTCTAAGAAAAATTATTTTTAGAGTGTGGAGGGGATGAAACTATTGACTAAGATGAAGAATGATGATGTTGATAATTCCAAGACTGACAAGAAGATAAAGGTGATGATTGAAGAGGAAGGTGTTTCATGCACCTAAATTAACTTGCATACATTATTATGACTAATATTTCTATTAGTTGACATTAATTATGCTCATCTCATTTATTTTAATTTATCCCACTTTCTTAGTCATTTATTTAATATCCCCTTTTTCAATATTTATTCATTCACTAACTATAGTCTTATCCCACTTCTTCATTAATTCCCTTAATCATTTTTTTATCTTATCTTAATCCCACTTATCTACTATTTTAGAATTTAAAATTCCCAATGACCCATCTACTATCCTATGCCTAGGACTTCCTACACCCCTAGTCCCCAATCATCTCACCTAATCCCTATCCAATCCCCCATATAATCATCATTAACCCCTAAGAAAGAATCTACAACCCTCCAAATATAGAACACTATCTATTATCACCCATCCTCTCTAGAAGACTCTAAATGTAGAGGCTTTCAAGGAAATTTTAATTCTTTTTAATCTTCCACCCTTGATCTCCCTCAACCAACTTCAAAGCTCCACCATTGATCTCTCCATCCAAAATCTATATAAAAAAATCAATTCCTCCATGGAATGCCAACTTATGAATTCACAAAGCCTTCGTATCCATATGATAAAAAAGAAATCAAGTGAGGAATCCATGTCCAACCATCAATGCATCCTTAATCCATAATTAAGCATCACCATGTCATGAATATGAGTCAGAGGTAATCACAATCCTCTTGTTTTAATCCATTTAATCTTGGTTTGGAGCATTTATATTTAGGATTTAGGTGTGAGATTCAATTTTTAATTCATCCAATTGAATTTAGGTCTTAATTGATCTAAACTATAACTAAGAATTTTGATATTTGGGTTTGAATTTATGTAGCTAAATCCATATTGTGCCCAAAAATCCTTCTAAATTTTAGCAACCAAAGTGGGATAATCACTCCCAATTTAAAAAAATTATTGTTAGTGGTGATTTTAATAGCTTTTAGGCCTAATTGGATATGAAAAATTCTCAAATTTTTGATGTTTTACACATACAGTTTGAAGTCATATTTTTAAATTGTTATTCATGACTGTGTAGTTGTGATATTATACTGAGAGTCACGACCTTGTGACTAACCATTTGACTTGACCACTAATAGTTTTAGATTCTACAAGTTTTTGGAATTTTGAAAAAACCACAACTTTTGACTTATGTTTTTTCCTTAAAAGTAGGGATCTTACAAAGTGAGTCATGATTTTGTGCTAAACTGCTAAGATTCTATGCTACAAGTTTGTATCTTTTGATAGAATTATAACTTTGAAAGTAGAAAATGTGCTCTAGTAATTATGAATTTTCACTATGGATTCATTGTTTTTAGGTTCTGGGGGCACATATAAAGTCACTTGTTTTGTCTATTAATATTCATTTTGTCTAACCCCATTTATGTTTATGTTAAACTTCTTGTGTTGAAAATCAAAGTCTTGACTCTCTATGTGCAAGAAAAGGGATTAAATCCAAAGATGAGAGCATCATCCCCAAATCAAAATTTCACAACTTTGATAGTGATGGTCTCATCCTAATAAAGGTGGCTTTGAGGATAAGAGTTGTGGTTTTTTCAATTTTGATAAACTACTAACAAATTGATCCCTATCTTCTAACCTGTAGGTCTTTAACATTATCTATTTTTTTAGGGGATACACCATCACCTAGTTAGAGTAATTAGGGAGAAGGAAAGGTTGTAATATCATATATATGCAAATACAAGCATAGCCCCTTATCCTTTTCACATCATTAACAAAGCCACATATCACCTAATTTTGGAATCGTGACCTTGACCTATGGAATCATGGTATTGAAAGACCAGTACATATTTTTATCTTTTAATCTATTTATATCAATTTTGTCATTCTCAATCAATTTTGTTTTTTTATTGTTATCTTTAGGGAAAATTTAAGGACCTAAGCTAAATAAAAATAATCTTTGCATAGTCCTAGATTCTACCTATTTTGGATAAACATCTCTATTTATTAATTTTTGATATACCCTAAATCATTCTTTAATCTATTGTAATCACTTTTAAATAAGTATTATTAGGGATTTTGAACCATTTTTCATACCTATATAGGTCTCTATCTATGTTGAATATCTACATCTAGAGGTTTTGCAGTTTATAATAGAATTACAACTCTTGTTTTATAGCTAATAATGACTTTGTCAATTGTAGTCATAATTTTGTGTAGCTAACTATGGTTTTTTAGGTAACCATCATGGTCAACTATCCATTGAAAATTTACAACTCATGTTTAAAAATTTTGACCCCTCAGTCATGACTTTGCACTTTTGGTTATGATTTTACACTATGTAGTTATGATTTTGCATGGATTTTTACCTTTAATTTGGTCTTTTAAGTGTGTTTTTAGAGTCATTTTTGTGAATTTTGAGTCATTATAGGCCTCTCACAAGGCCCATATTTCCTTTGGTGTTAGGGGATCCACCCCTTGACCCCACCTTATACCATGATAGGGAACACACCTAAGGTGTTGCCCCCAAACCCTGCAAGGGGATATACCCCTTGACCCTATAAGGGATGCCTCCCCTACACCCCTGTGTCATGGCCCACTCACCCAAAGGAGTTATAGAACCAAATCATAATTTTTAGGGTGTTTTTATTAAGTCCTATTAGACTAATACCTTGTTTCTTGTAGGGGTGAATTTTGTCTAACACCTTTTATATGTCATTATTTTGGTCTAATATGGTGTCTTTTAGGTTTCCCTTCAAGATTATCATTTAAACTACTAATCACTTGCCTTATACATTTCCCTTTTACAATTTCCACTTAAAATACTAACCCTTGTCTATAGGTTGCCTATCAATGACTCCTTATGGTACCTTAAAAATTATTTTTGAATTATTTTAATCATCTTGTTTTATATATATAATTTGTATCATTTTGTATATATCTCTTTGATCATTTTGTCTTGACTATATTTTTTTCCTCTTATAAATATCTCACATCTTAATCTAATTGATTAATTAATATTTTTTTCTAACTAATTATATTCTAAGGGCTACAGTGATGTATTATCTCCTCCTTGAGTCTTAATTGTGATTCTTGGAAGATCAAAAACCACCTATAAACCCTCCCCCATTTTTAATTTTTCTAGGGGGCTAGTGACCATGGATTTCACCATCATGCAATATTATAAACTCCATTTTTAGTATAGTCTAAACTTATGAGATCTATCATTTCATACCTAAGTGTAATTCTCCATAAAGGGTTTCATGGAGTGAGGGACAATTGAGCTCCAATATGCAAGGTGGCTAGGCAACATCCTATATAGATTTGGGCCCCACTATACCTTCTCATATATAGGAAATGTACCTATAAATCCTATGAAAAACTAGAATAAGAACCTTTAGCTGTAATAAGCACCTTGTTGTTAGAGTTAGTATCAACTCCTAAGTAGACATCATGTGAAAATGTGGTTGAGAGGGTTTGGTTGATTCCTTAACTAGTCACTATCCTACATCCTCACCTATAAATCTATTTGATGATATAAGAATTATGTTACACACCCTTAAGTTTACTAATCATAGGTTTTGTGTCTTGTTTGATTTGGTGTGTGTTGTGATAAGCCATTGTTGTTTGTGAGCCAAATCAGCCTTCACCCAAACCTATATACCTATCTAGGTCTTTTGCACATACCATATTGTATATCCTTGCCTCATCATTATATCATCTTGAACAACCTATCATTCATTTGTACATATAATATTATACATATTTGTCATTATCCCAGTGTATATATTATATTTTTATACATATCTTTACACATCTCATACTATCTCCCATCACCATCTTATCTTTATCCCCTTCTAGTCTCACTATATCCACCCATCATTATTCATCATCCCCTCACTCACATACCTTAATCATCATCTTGTATATCTTTGTCTTACTCTCTTTTACATATCTATATTATGTTATACATTATTTTAGTCACGTCATATCCTAGTCTCACTCATCATTGGTCATACCCCCTACCCTATCTTAATCACATCTTGTCTCACCATCCACATCTTATCCTAAGTCGATACCTAATCACTTATATTGACCTTGCCTTTATTACCCATCTAGCATAACCTCATCATATCTTATCCTAGTTGGAATTTTTGTTCATATAAAGGTTTAAACCATCCCCATCTCACCCCATTTTTATCATTCTAAGTTATTGATCTAATATTTTTTTCCTTTCATATCATCCTAGTCTATTACCACTCATCATTTGGTTAGATCTCATACCCTGGTCGATATTTTACTAGCATATTATCACTTTGTTAGTCTCAATCTAGAAAACCCATCATTATTAATCTAATCATCTCTAGTCCAATCATCTTACCTATTCATAACAAGCACCCATCATATCATCATCTTGATAGTTTGAATCTAGGCACCTATCAAATCTCTAATCCTTTTTCTAGCTTGAAAACTAGGCATTATTGATATATTATTAGCACCTATTGTACTATCAATCTAAAATCTAATCCTAATCTTACATCATCTCAATCATATCTCATTAATTTCATCCTCATCATCACCTATCATAATAGCCTATTCCTTTTTGACCTACTTCTTTTAATCAACCATCTCTAATCACTAATCTACCTCTACATCAGTACCCCTTCATCATTCCTCTTTTATCACCCATCCCCATGGATTTGGCCCTGATTATTATAGACCAATACATCTTTGCCAACAAATATGATTTCATTTTGTGATCACTAAATATAGTCACTCACCTACCTTCTAACCTTGATCCCATTCACCCAAAACCAACACCTAACCCCTCAAAATTAGTTTCAACCTTCCTTGATGTAGTCACCCTAATCACTTAATACATCACAAAGAATAAATATGAGTTCATATTATGGATATGGAATATGGGTTCTCTTTTTATAAATGATTTTAATCCCATGAGACTAGAATTACCTCCCAAACAAGTCCACCATTGACCCTCATCCCCTTCCCTTCCACCATTCAATAGCCCTATCTAAATCCCCTTAGTCCAAGTTCATACTTGTCCACAATCAAATTCTCCATCTACCAATCATAATACATCATCAATCCCTCATGATACTAGAAAAGGAATACCCAACTTTACAACACCATCATCCACTAATAATATAACATCACCATCACCTTCTTCCAATTCTAATACTTCCAAATCTAACTCTCAAGCCCAATAAACCACCCATCATTTATCACCCACCACCATGAAGGTAGACTCTACTCTTATAGACCAATACATATTTATCAACAAGGATGAGATCATTTTGTATTACCTTATGATGGGTGTACCACTTCCCTAAGGTATTGATCCCCTTCAACTCATTTCACCCCAGTATAAACCCCTTTGCATGAGTCCCATTTCAATCCTCCATCCACTAGTCATAGCTCATCATCCACCCATTCATACACTATAAAATGGAATCCAATCTTGGCCACCTCATCTACCACCATACCATCCACCTATTCATATTAGCAACCATTTGATCTAAATTCCAATGCTTCTAGATCTAAGACACGAAGTGAAGAGGGTCCCTATATTCCCCTTCCTATATCTTTGGAAGGTTTTTTCTAACAAATTGTCACCACTAACATGATGGTTTACCCACCCATATGACATATTTATCCCACCAAGCCTAATCCTTCCTAGTATAAAGTTAAATGTTAATGTGTATATCATCAAAATTATGAGCATTCTATTAAATGATGTCAAAATTTTGAAGACTATGTCTGAGGCCTCATCAACAATAGGGACATAGTAATCAAAGATGAATCAGATGAGTTTATCTCCTTGGGTGAACAAGAAGAATAATTACAAAATTTCATTCCCAATCATGATTGAGCCCTTCCCCTTCTAATCCAAGGTCAATACATCCTATCCTTCTTCTTTGATCCCCTCATCATCAACCAATCTAGCCCTTTATATCTAATGAATCCTTCCATGGCCCTATCTTTGCTCAATCCATTATTCATCCACCATCTCCCTCTCACCCATCATATCAAATACCCCATGTTTAGAGGAAAATCATGGACAATCACTCATGTACTCATAGCACCATTTATTATACATTATAGTTAGCATCAAAACCAAAAAAAGTCTTATCTAAATTAGGATTATGTTTTGCACTAGCATTTGAATCATAATTATCATTAGAATCATCATACCTCATTAATATTATACATATGATGATAATTACTTATCATTTAAAGATCCCACTTAGGATGATGATGTCATAATCTAATTCTTACAAGCTCTATCTATCAAAGTTTATCAGAGTGGATCTGATCCTACCTTGGATACATGTCTTAATGATCCTTTTGATATTTTTTAGGACACTTTATTTGACATTGAGGCTAGAGATCCTAGTGACCTTAATATGATACCCATTATCCCCTTAATCCATCACACAACATTAATCATCCACCTTGCCTCCATAATCCCCATATCCCACTCTTTGAAGGGAATAAATAGGAACATGCATCATTGGATTCCCCTCTGCATTCAACATCATGTGCCAAAAATACCATGGTCTACGACAAACATTTAAAAATAAATCAAGATCAAATCATATTTGATCCTATCAATTAAAGTCAATAAAAGTCAAATCATTAGAATAATAAAAAATATCTTCTCCTAGTGAAGCCCAAAATTAGGTACATGGGGAATGTTAAAGTTAAAATAATCCAAATCATCTATACAATAAAAAATTAATCTCCCTTGGTGAAGCCCAAAATCAAGAACCAAGGGGAAGTCAAAGTTAAATCCCATAAAAAAATCCAAATAATGTTAAAAACACTATTAACATAGCCAATAATCCATCAAATGATTAGATCAAAGATGACCATAAATTCAAAGTATCTTGAATCTTTTGTAGTATTTTTTCAAGTAGCACCAAGCCAATGAAGAATTCCCCACATCTCCAATTATGTATGTGACTTCTAATCCTAGTCCTCCATCACCCATCACACCATCCTATCATAATTTTATCATTCATTATATTCCTAGTCTTTCATCAACCATCATACCATCTTATTCTATTCTTATTATCCATTCAAGTCTCATACCTCCCCATCAAGCTCTAATCAAATCTATATCTCTCATCACCTTTTTAGGAAACATTATCCCCCTAGGGGTGACAAAGACACCTATTCTAGATATTTAGTAAGGTATCCATCAAGAATTAATTAAGGACACAAGGACCTCAATACATCTATCAACAACATGGTCCTAAAATCACATATCCCCAAAATAGGTATTAGATGAATATAAAAACAATGTTTGCATCTTACATCTCTCCCTTCTCTAGTAAATTGAGATACCCAATCAATCCAAAAAAAATCATTCATCCAATGGTGAAAACTAATCTTCTAGTAACTTGGACAAGTACCATAATGAAAACTGATCTTCAATGTCATGGTAAAAAAATAATCTATTTTCCACATTATACCTCAAAACTTAGGGGAAAATCCATTATTTTTATCCATCAAACCCATCTCTTGTTAATCCCATCCATATTGTATCCCTTTGTACATATCACACATCCTTATCCATCTTATCCCTTGGTCTATTATTCCTACCCATCCTCCATCATCCTATTGTGCATCCTATCTCTCATTACTTCCTATATTGGCATTCATAAGGAATTATGAGGTATCTTGAGACATGTTATCACATCATCTTGGCATAGCCTCTAATGACCACTTAGGAAACTAAACATTTAGTTCCTTCACAATGTGGTCATTGACAATCCCTAGTCCATTACTTCCTTGGTCTTTATACCCTTTTTAGCATCATCCTCATCATCTTGTCACTCATCCATCATTCCATCCATCCTCATCTTGGTTACTAATCATGTTATTCCTTTTTCTAGTCACTCCATTTGTATAGTGTACATACATATCCCAAAAATTCCTAAAAATTGAAATATGTCGAAAAAACCTAAAAATAGTTAAACTTGACAATCTAAAAAATATTCCATGGTGTCTTGTCTTATGTCAAAACCCCTAGTCACATACATCTCCATCACCTTACCATCCCACACTCATTCCATACATCTCATTATCCTTATCACCATCCCAAACAATCGTCTAGATATATCTCCTATTTCATCTTGGAATTAGATCCTAGTGGTTACTCATCCCTCCATATTTTCATCATCATCCATTTTGACTAGATAATATAAACATGTAAAACCTTTTCAAATAATTTAATCTATAACCCATCAATTTTTATTAGTTTCTTTTTCATATTTAGCACCCATTAACTCACTTCTTTGCTAGTATGAAAGTTAATTGATCCCATCACCTTACTTATCATTACTTGTTCATACCTAGCACCCATAAAATAGCTTATTTACTAGTATGGATTTTATTTTATCCCATCATATCCTAATATTTTGATATATTAGACTCTTGCAAGGTTTTGTCTTTTAGTAATCCTTGGTCATGTTCACATCCATATCCTCATCTATGTCCTTATCCTAATCCTAGTCTCTCATCCAATATCATAACTTTATCCAAATCACTAATAAATCCTCATCATCATCACTATTATATCCTAAATCCATGTCTATTATTAGTCCATAATCAAGTAAACTCATCACCCAATCATTCATCCAATCATTAGACAAGATATTATGACATTGCATGTAGATTCTTATGTGTGTTACTTATTTGTTTTGTTTATCTTGTTTACATGTTTTTATCATGTATACATCTTGTTTATCTTATGACATATTTATTTTTTATTTTTAAATAAACAAGGATGCTATGAGGTCATCAAATCTATAATAAGGCTTATAAGGGCCCTCAATGATGCAGAGTTCACTATTTTCACATGCACTTCAGCACAATTTCCTCTTGGTCATGTTTATATCATGGGGAAACATCCAAGTATCATATATATCATATTTATTAGACTATGATTATCCTTATGAAAAATATGATGGATTGATGACCTACACCCTCATCATTCATCTAATCATCTCATAATCCTTATTCTCATCCCTTATCCATTCTTCTTAACTTAACTAACTAACATCCAATATTTTATCATCATATAAATCATATACTATAATCAATAACATAATCTCCTAATTTATAATCATCATCATATTCCTCCTATACTCAATCATTTTCATTTATCTTCTAATTAGAACTACATTGGCCCGAGGTCTTTTTAGACTATGTAGGCAACACTTGGCCACTTTTCATTGCCCAAAGATAGCTCATCCATTATATCCTCTTAGCCCATAATTCATCATCACATATTAAATTATTCAAATATTTGAGGTATAATAATTCATCAATAAATTAATTGATCAATCACCATACTCACAATCATCTCCCTAATCTTTTCATCAATTGCCTGCACTTGTCAATTAGGATTGACAAATCACAACATCCATATTTTCTCCCATCATCACTGATTGATCAATTTATCATCTATCACTCCTTTTATATGTCCTTTCTAATGGAATCATCACAATTAATCACATTACATCTCATTGATTTGATACAATTTAGTCTTATATTCTAGTCACTTAATCATATCCTTTCTTCTCTATCATCACCTACATCATATTGATCAATTTAGCTTTAAGCTACACCCATCATTAGTCAAAACATTTTCTTATCCTAGCCTATAACTCTCCCTTGCATGCATCCTTACTTGGTATATGTCTAAATATTTTGGCATTTTAATCCTATCATCATCATGTTATGGTTGATTCCCCATTAGGATGTGTTGACAACCATGACACCCAATCATATTTATTCCCTATACATGTGTCCTTTCAAGGGGCATTATCAATTTATAGCTCATTTATTAGGTCAATCATCTTCTTCATCTTCTATCTCACACTTGGTATCCCATCCCCTCATCTATCCATTGCATCCCACCCCTTGTTTTCTTCTTTTGAGTGGCCATCCATCTCATTCTTCCTCACACATCCCCTTGAGGGGGCATCATATCCCATTACATCATATAATAAAATTCATCCATGACATGGTTTTTATTTGAAATACCATTACTCCTTCCACTTCAATTCACTTGTAATTACTTTTCAAAGAGGGGTAAAATGTATACACCTAAATTTTATTACATACATTATTGTCACTAATATTTCTATTAATTGACATTAATTATGTTAATCTCATTTATTCTAATTTATCCCCCTTTCCTAGTCATTTATTTAATATACCCTCCAATATTTATTCATTCACTAACTATAGTCTTATCCCATTTATTCATTAATTCCATTAATCATTTTTATCTTATCATAATCCCACTTATCTATTATTTGAGAATTTAAAATTTATAATGAACCACCTATTAACCTATGCCTAGGACTTCTTACACCCATAGTCCCTAATCACCTCACCTAATCCCTATCTAATCACCCATATAATCATAATTAACCCCTAAAAAGGATTATATAACCCTCCAAATCTATAACCTTATCTATTATTACCCCTCCTCTCTAGAAGCCTCTAAATCTAGAGGCTTCCAAGTAATTTTTAATTCCTTTTAATCCTCCACCCTTGATCTCTGTCATCCAACTTCAAATCTTCACCATCGATCTCTCCCTACAAAATATATTTAAAAAACTCACTTCCTCCATGTAATCCCAACTTATGATTTCAAAAAGCCTTCATTTCCATATGATCAACAAGAAATAAAGTGAGGAATCCATGTCTAACCATCAATGCATCCTTCATCCATATTCAAGAATCACCATGTCACAAATATGAGTTAAATTTAATCCCAATCCTCTTGTTTTAATCCATTTAATCTTGGCTTGTAATATTTATCTTTAGGATTTAGGTGTAGGATTCAATTTTGAATTCATCTAATTGCATTTAGGTCTTAATGGCTCTAAACTATAGCTAAGTAGTTTGATATTTGGGTTTTAATTTATATAGATAAATATATATTGTGCCCAAAAATAATTATATAGATTTTATTTATATTTCTTATCAGATATAATTTTTTTAAGATATTGATGGATAATTGGGTGAAATTTTATGAAAACTAGAAGTTTTCAGGATGTTAGTGTGTTTCTTGTTACTTTCTTGCTTACTTTGGAATGTTTTTGAGCTCTTATTGTAGTATCTTCTATATCTATTGTTCTTGTTAGGTAGATTATTTTATTTATCTAGTTTTTTAACCAATTATACTAGTCTTTTGTAATGGGTATAGTCCCTTTCAAAACCCACCTTTGCCTTTAATAAAAAAACATTGATCACCACTAGTCAATGAAATAATGTCTCAACAATTAGTAGGTAGTTTAATTTATATTACTAACTAGACTATATTTTTGTTTTGTAGTGAGTTATATTCTCATTTCATGGCCAAAATACATGAATAACATTGAAAAAATACAAAATGATTTATTAGATATGTTAAAGGAACTCTTAAATTTGGAATTTTATATAATAAATCTATTGATTTGAGATATTAAGATATACTAATTTAGATTGGGTAGGATTAGTTGATTCAAGGTCTACAATAGTTTATGTTTTCACTCTTGATTAAATATTTTTTTCATGTTAGAATAAAATTTATAATATAATTGCCTTATTTTCTACAAAATCTGAGTATAAAGTAATTGTTAGTGTAGGTTATGAATTCATGTGGATTCAATCAATTTTAGAGGATATTTAACTTGATTCATCTACACCCACACCTATTTTATATGACAACCAAAGTGTTCTAAAAGTGTGAAGAATTAAATTTTTCATGCTAGAATAAAGAACATTGAAGTTCATTACTATTACATCCATCAATGGGTTAATAATGAAGACAAATTAGCCAACCCATTGATATAATGATAAACCTTTGAGGAAAGATAAATTTATAAAATTTAGATATAAGCTTGAAGTTGTTTATATTTTATTCATTAAGGGAGGGTATTATAATACATTATTATATATTGTATTATTTAATGTATTGTTGAATTATTTTTATTTTTGGGTGTATTTTCTAAGTTTGTGGATATGAGTGAAGCTTATTTAAGTTTCTTGTTCAAATGTTGTTATGCCTACCATTATAGATTATAGATAATGTAAGAAATTTTTATATGGATCATCTAATATTATTGATATTTCATGATTATTCATGTTTATACATGTTTTATTTTAACATTTTCATCTCTTGTCTTAGATAAATATCTCATAAACTCTTTCTTCTCCCATTAACTAGAGCCAAATATCAACTTCCTCTGACTTAAAAATTCTCCTCTGCCCATTTAAAATATTTATATAACTTCATATGAATCTTGGAGTTCCCATTAAACTTCATTTTCATATTATTTATGTTCACAAATAATTATTCATTCTCACCATGACTTTATCTTAACAATTCACACTAGTGAAATTTATGTTTTATGTAGTCTGGTAGTTTAGAAATCAACATGGTAGTTATGAAATTTACACTTTATATAGATTTTAGGTTAAAAAACCATCATGGTAGTTGCACAACTATCACTTAATCTTGTAAATTCATGATTTAGTGAACACTAATAGTTTTTTTAATGTGGAAAATAGACAAATATATGGAGGCCACAACATTTACATGTGGACTTGAAAAGAGATTTTTTTTAAAGTCCATAAATTTTAAATAAAAATAAAAATATGAAATAAAATTGAGGTTTAGTGATGTCCTTGATATTTTTTTCTCTCTAACCCATAACTTATCTATTTTATCCACTTAATAAATTAAACCACTTCCCAAATTTTATTGATGGTTGAGAAACTCAACAAACTCACTTGGAATCATGTAGCTTATTAAAACTAGTCCTTCTATGTCATAATTAATTCCATTAAAGTTTTGGAGTAATGATGGTTCCCTTAAATCATCTTCACCATGCCAAAATAAAATACAAACTAATAAGACCACATTAACACATAACTACTAATTTTGGTTGATACAAGATAATTTGTACCCTTGAATGTTCCTAAATTAGACACAAAAATTATACAATTTGAGATATTCAAGTCACGATGATATGGAAAATGATATATAAGCTCTCTTGGCCAATGTAATTGACCATGGTGTCCCCTTCCATGTTATTCAATACCCATAAATTTTATCTTTTTGTTTCTTCATTTTCTAACCACCTATTATAGCATAAACCATCCTCCCCCACCTATATATAATTATCCTTCTCATTACCTTACCCATTTATTATGAATACTATATCTGCAACCTCCAATTATCTCTATTTATCCTCTTTCATCCACTTTTGGGATTTGACCCATCACTATCCTTCTACTAATACAAAGTGTACTCAAAACATTTATTGTATTAGCATTTATTGGATTTGAAAAAACCACCTCCATTTAAGCTCAAGTCCTCTCTAATCTTATTTACCACTTGCAACAAATTTCTCATCCTATACCATATGTCTCTCACCATGTACTTCTAATACTTGTATAAATATTTCCTCAATCTCATCATCTTCCAATTGTATATATAATTCAACCTCATCCTTGTCTTATTATATTCTCATCCTATTTATATAATATTTAGGCTGATTGTAATCTCCTTACTTCATGATCTAACCTAGACCCTAAATGAATTTTACCTAAGATAGTATAGGGTCGACCTAGTTGACCTAGTACAGTAAATAGTTAAAAGGGGCTTAAGGTTAGGAAAAGGGGTATGGAAAGTAGGAAATAATTGAGGAGTGTGTAAAAGAAGAGTAATAGATTAGGTTAATGGTTTTAGAATCTATTTGTATTATAAATAAGTAGAAATAAGGGACAATAATCCTAAAAAGCACCAATGGTATATCCACCCCTTTCTTAGTACACCCTTTAAGGCATACACTCAGAGAGATTGAGACTCGATGAGTTATTATAAGATATAAAGCATAAAAAATTGATAAAGTTAAAAATATTATGTGTATATATATGCCCTAATTAAAGATAATCACATATCACTCATGTTCAATAGGGGATGATGCTTTGAGAAAGAACATAGTAACACACAACATTGAGGCTTAAAAAAAGTTACAGTATTTTAAAGTAAAAATAACTGAAAGTAAATGACTAAAAATGGAAATAACTAAAAAATAAATGTCATGTGTTCCTAAACTTAACTTTATCTTTGTATGGTTATCTACTATGTTTTTATTTTTGATTGTGGAGGGCACAAAGGCTACCTTCGATAAACCCATGAATACAAAACTAAAGAGAAAAAATAAATAGATGTAGGAAATCCAATATAATTAGTGCTATGTGGATGGGATGTACTTATAAATTTTTTAAGTTGGGGTGATATGTGATATGTTTAACCAAATCACCAAGTCAAAATTTAGAGTGAATTAGGTAACCAAAAATCCAAGGCTACTAAAGACCAAAAAACTCAAATAAATAAACCTTAAGGAATAAATGAAAACTCACCAAGTCAAACCAAATACACATGTAAAAAAGATGGTAATAAAACATCAAAGTAAAATAAATATCAATCCTTACTTAAAGAAATATGGGAAAGCAAAAATAATGGTAAAACAACATTGATGAGTGAGAGGTAACAATCCTTACTCAAAGATCAATGGAAAAAGGTTAATCAAGGGGAAATGAACTCAAGTGTCTAAAAAAAAGGGTGGTACAATAATAAAAATTTGTAAAAGAAAGCAAAACATGACTAGAAGTGTAGAGTCATGGTGCAAAGAAAGTAATCCATAATTTCTCAAACATGTTTTTCTCTAAGGATAGATAAAACTAAAACAATGTAGTGCTAGCATGTTTTTAAGATGTGAAGAAGAAGGAATTAGATAAGATGGAAAATATATTTATAATCACACATGCCTATCAAGGGGGAAATGAAATGGGTGGAGGGGAGAATGAAGGAAAAACCAAGGTAGAGGAACTCTTTATCAAAGTCAAGACACTCAAATTAGGTTTGTCAAAATAAGAGAAATTTCAATCTTAAGGACTCTGAAGAACTTCTCTTAGCCACATGATTTAGGTCAATAAATTTAGTATGTAGATCATCTCATGAGTGTTATATACGCGAAAAATAAAATTGATCTACCTTCCCACAATATGTTCCCTGTTCCTCAGGACCCCTTATAGAGCTATGGGTCTACTATGAAAATTGGTTACTTACGTGAGAAAGTAGGTATCACCATAGAGTTTTTGGAATTCTCCTATTCTAATATACTAGCCTACCATACCCCAATGGACCTTGGATCTAGTGTGAGGCCAATTATAGAGTTTGATCTTCAATTAGAGATAAGAGATGTGCTTATAATCACAAATTTTGGTGTGATTTTGATTTTTGAGATTTGTATGTTGTCTTTTTGATATCATTACCTTTTATTTATAATGATTTGAATTTTAAATTTATTTATGTATTTTTCTATTCCTCCTCCATATGGATTTAGAAAACCAAACATGGGTGTTAAAGATGACTCTCATTTGAATACTTGGGACTTAGTTTCTAAGAGAGAGAACTTTATAGAGCATGGTGTCTAAGATTCTCATAAATACAGGTGAAATAAAAGTGTTATCTTGATTTAAACCTTATTTTATCTAATGTGGAGTGAAATAAAAGGAAATCAAGAGGATTGAAACATGAAACAATTTGAATTACTTCAAATCATAAAAATATGATTTAGGATGAACAAGGATATAATGATAAAAAAAGTGTGATTCTTTATAATAAGAATGAGAGAAATAGATGAAACCATGCTAACATAAACTATTATGTAAATTCTATCTATGAAAAAAAGCAAAATCTAAAGCTTGAGAATAAAGGATCAATAACTTGTAACCATTGTAAAACACTTTCTAGAAAAGGAATGACAAGATGGTGATTTTATGAGGAAGGCCAAGTCCTATCCATGGTCTTCCATTACAACTCATAAAATAGAAACACATGAGGGTACCATAAAGTATGGGAAAAATAAAGAGGATAATAAAAAGATGGTATTTTTGAGGAAGGCCAGGTCCTATCCATGGTCTTACACTGTAACTCACAAAAGAGAAACCCAAGGGGTGCAAAAAGTGTGTAAAATAGTATGAAAAATAAAGAAACTATAGTACATCATGAGGAATATTAGGTCCTATCCATGGTTTTACAATGTAACTCATGAGAAAAAGGGAAACCAAAAGACCAACAAAAATGACTAAGGCTTGTGAAAGGAGAGAATGGCTACAGAGGGAGAGACACATGTAAGTAACCTATAAAAAGTGTTAGATAGATAGCATATAGAAATTATGAAAAGAAGGTAATGAATATACATTAATTTCTATATCAAGGATGAGTATGTGAGAGATAAGCCTATATGTCTTGATTGTTTTATTGAACTTGAATTACTTTGGTAGCATGTAATGGAGAGTAAGAGTGGGCATCGCAAGATACCTTAAAAGGTAAGTAAATGTAGGGATGGGCATTGAAAGATGCCATAGAGTCTAAATTGATATGTGGATGGGCATCACAAGATGCCCTAAGGGCTACATTAATGTGTGAATGGGCATCTTAAGATGCCCACAACTAAAAATAAGAATAAATGATAAGAAAATATAAGAAGTAAAGAGCACCCCATATAGTGTCTAAATGGATTCAAGTTGTCCAAGAAGATTTTGATAGGAGATATGTTGCTTGAGGAAATAAAGAGGATGCTAAGAAAGAAGAGAAAAATAGAGAACTAAGTCAGATATATAGGATAATAATAAGAGTATAGAGTCGCCTAGGTTGATGTAATATTATAAACTAGAAAAATAAGAGTTTGGTAAGAGTATAGAGTCAACTAGATCAACCTAGTACTAAAAACAAGGTCTAAAATTTGAGAAAATAGGGATATAGAGTCAATAGGGTCAACCTCGTACTATAACCTGGGATAGAAAATAGGTAGATAAGGATATAGAGTTGACAAAGTCAACCTATTATTATATTCTAAGGGGCTTAAAAGAATATTGTGTGAATAAGGTCAACCAATTACTACAAGTAGGGGAAACAAATAGTCTGTAAGAGACTGTGTCAAATAGAATGGGAGTGTATTAAAATGAGAAAAAATTAGTAAGTACTTTAAAATAAATAAATTAAAGGAAACACAATCAATTGGTTCAATGAAATTGATCCAATTGAGGTACATAATATAAAACCTTGTACCAATGCTGGCCAATGTAAGTTTTTATGATACAACATATAATTGAGCAAAGACCAAGAATTCAACTTGGAAAGTAAATTCTAACTAAGTGGTCATCCTGAATGTTTTTAGATTATTAGAGTATGACTTTAAGTGTGATAATAAGTTGGATTTAATTAAGGAACTATAAATCAATTAATGGATGGTTTTAGGATGTTTAAACTAAAAGAAATCTATGTCAACAATGGTATTGTCTTGGTATTGGGACCTGCACCCTCACTTCACACACAATAGTGATAAGGGTGTCAGGGGTTTTGAAAATATATACCATTAACCACATGTTTATACTTGGATATAAAACCAAGTTTGCATTTCCCTTGGTGATGAAATTCAAGTAGATAAGCCTTGGGTAGACAATTGTTTAAATGCATTTTAAGATTATGTGATTTGGTAGTGTGTTCTAAAAAGAGAGAAATAGTGAAACTAGATAGTATATTGAAAAACCACCTAATTATACTATGTGATCTATTCTAAGCATAAAATTAGCTGAAAGTAAAAGTATGAGACAATTATTAGCATACAAGTGTTAATTATAACTTTGAAACATAGTACAGTGTTAGTTCAGATGACAATGTATGCAAAGATTACATAACAGTGTCAACAAGGTTGCTACTTTATGACTAAAGTAAGGGTATGTTAAGAACTACATCAATAGTATCGACCTATTATTTTAGATAGAATACAAAACTAGGACAATATGGTAGACCTATTTTATTATATAATGGAAGTTTTAAATATTGTAAACTATGGAAAATAAAATTATAATGAATATCAAAAATGATAAAGAAAGAGATAAAGGAGCCTTGGTGGTTTGGAAGATGAAAAATAAAGTGAAATTTCTATTGAAGTGCCTTGATTTTTACTTATAAATTCTACCAACTATGTCAATTGGGTCGACCTAATTCTATAGTTCCCTACTTGCTGAAACTTGTGAAGAATACTATACCAACAATGCCAACCTAGTATATTTTTTAAAATTTTGTAAGTGTACTATGTTGATAGAGTCAACCTAGTAGCTTGTCTAGAAGTGAAAACTTATACTGTGTCAACATGTTTGACCTAATAACTTGTATCTGATGAAGACCTACATAAATATAATAGATTCATTTTGATGTGACTATGTGTTAAACCTACACATAAAAGTTAAAAAATATACCAACACTATCGACCTAGTATCGTAAATATAGAAAAAAAAATAAAAAATGATAAAATAATGAAAAATATGAAATAAAACTTGTAAGGGTTAGATTCATGTTATGTTCACTATAATATATGCAATCATAAATGCATCATGTCTATAAATCAATCCTAATTCAGAGAAGATAGATCATACTTACACTTTCGATTGGGGATACATTAGATAATCAAGAACATGACCAATATGGGGATCCATTAGACCCAATTAGGGGATCACTTACCATAATAAACAATGCTAGGGAGGATTTTAAAGCCTCTAGTCAAGCACAATCATGCAATAACCCAAACTAAGCCCTATGTTTTGATGTTTAGTAAACTAATAACAAGTAAAGTAAAGAAACTTAGTCTAGTGCTCACCAAAGCTTGTAGCATAAATCAAGGATCATAAACAACAAAACTAAACATTCATAAGAGACATATACTCATGTCAATGTATATCAAATCCTAATGCATGGAAGATAAGTACAAATGCATATGTATCTACTCTTACAAAGGAGGAACAAAGTTAGGAATATTTATCTTTAAAGATGAACCTGTCGAACCTCAATCTCTCCATTAGTCAAGGTTCTTCACAAGAGGTTGTAATGGTATGTAAGAATGACAAGGATATATCATCTCTAGGAAACACAACCTATCAATGCATCCAAAAGACTTCTCTACAAGATAAGATCTGTATCTCTAAAGAAAGTATGAAACCCTAAGCTTATTCCTTAAGTATAATGGTGGATAAGAAGATGCACAATAGCTATTACTTCTTCTCTTCTTTAAATAATTGTGAAATGATCTTGTATATATAGGTGGATTCAACCCTAAGCCCTTTTGAAAGTTTTAGCTAATAGGGTCGAACCAGTCGACCTAGTATAATTATGGACAAAAATTCAATAAGTCATGAGCTAGGTTAGCCAAGAGCTGACCTAAACCCTAAATGAATTTTACTTAAAATAGTATAGAGTCAACCCAGTCGATCTAGTACAATAAATAGTCAAAAGAGGATTAAGGCTAAGGAAAAGGGGGATGAAAAGTGGGAAATGATTGAGAAGTGTGATAAAGAGGAGTAATAGCTTAGGGTAATGGTTTTAGGAACTAGTTGGATTATAAATAAGTGGTAATAAGGGACAAGAATCCTATGAAATACCAATGTTTTTCTCACCCCTTTCCCAGTGTACCTTTTAAGGCATACACTTAAACAAATTAAGACTCGATGAGTTATTACAAGATAGAAAGCATCATTACTTGATAAAGTTGAAAATATTTTGTGTATACATACACCCTTCTCTCTCTACTTCTATCCTATTGATAACTTCTTCTTTGCAATATCTTATGATATTTATTATGAGAATATTTTAGAATCTCTTATTCTTTATAATATCTTCCAATATTTATTGTGAAATTATTATCTTCCACCTATTATTGTAGTATATGAATTCCCACTTACATATTCTCTTGACAATGTCTTTGGACTCTCAACTTTTGACTTAAAAAAGATCTTGTTTTTACTACTAATTCCACTATGCCCAATTATATGTAAAAATTATTATAAGCACTTATGTAAGACACTTCACATTCAAGACTTTAATTTAAGTACATAAAATAGTGTGGGGATTATTTTAACACCTTCATAATTATTAGACATGGATTTATTAGTTCTTAAACTTCATGGTTTTCTATACATGATGAAACTACCCTTGAAGTTATGTAATTATTAGTCTCAATTTATGACCCATAGCAAATATAGTTATTGGATTAACTATTATGATGGGAAAAAGGGAGGTAATAACACATGGGACATAATTTGACCTCCTTTTAGGATTCATCTAGTTGAACCCAATGGATGATAAATTAAACACCAAAATTTAAATCCACTCCATGTTGTCTAAAGATTATTACTGATGTTTGCTTAAGTTAGTTTGCTTCCTTGTTCACATGGGTAGCACACTATAATACAATGGGTATAATATTCACCATAAAATTTTTATAAAAGGAGATAAATATCAAGGAAATAAAGTAAGTTGTTCCTTGGTTTAAATAAGATTGTTAATGATAAAATTTAAAGGCATGCCTAATCACAATTATACCATTTGTACTAAATCTAGTTGTAACACAAACCAAATAAAATCAATGGGTAGGATTATGAGGAATTAATTGAACATATTACCCTAAAATTATATTAAATGAAAGCATATGAAATTCATGTAGCTACTACACACAATGGTTTGACACAACTTTAAGTTAAACAAAATGGAAATTTAGAACCACTCAAACTAACTATTGCACAATATAACTTCATATTCATTAGTAAAAAAACATTACAATCTCTTCTTAACATCAATAAATTCTGATCCATATAGAAATGAAGGACATTAGTAAAGAACATGAATTTCAAACCATATTGGTACTATTTTAGTGTTATTACAAAAGCATTTAAGTGTGCCCTTCATGAAGATAATCACAAGCCAAAACAAAATAATAAAAAGAGAGGAATGATCCTATCACAATTTCTATAGTCTTGGTACATAAAATACCCCCCATTTTTATAATAATATATACTACCTTTTATATAAAATATAATTGGACTTGTCTCCAATTATTGAAAGGATATTATATCTAATCATGATTGCCATTCCAGGTTGTTGCAACAACAATCAGTTATAATATTCCCTCCATTCTCAAAGGAAATCCAAATTCCATTTTCATTTTTCTCCATAGTTGTGACACTTTTATAACCATAATGATATCCCTACTTAACCCTTTTGGGCCAATTATTTTGAATTATTATTCTATTCATCCAACTTGGGATAATATTTAGGTCATGAAACCACAAGTTCACTCCACATACCTACTTTGACTAGTCATACTCAAAATATAGCTTGACTAATTATTATATTATTTTCCTTAATTCAATTCATTTTGATATTTTTATAGGATGTCAAATTTAACTCTACACCTTTTACAATGACTTGGATGGTTGATGTGGTTCGGTGCCACATGTCTCCTTTATTAGACTTGGGCTCTGCTTCATTGGCCATGTGGTTTATTCTCAATTTCACACTCATTTTCCTTCACTATGTTATTGGCTTTACCTATCGAGTCCCACTTTGACACATTTTAGTCCATTGGTGCTCCTAGGATTTACCTCACTATCTAACTATATCATCACCATGGCCATGTGTCTTCTTTTTGGCCTTTTGGGTTTTAGTTTGTGCTTACTTGGTCATTACCACATGGCTTTTCATCAGCCTCTTGGACTCTTCATGCTTTGCGATAATGTTTTAACCACTCTAAGCTCTTAGGATTATGCAAGGGCGATATGTGGCATATTCTCAAGATCTCATGGGATTGGTCCCTTTTCAATGTCATAATACCCATGAGATTTTAAGGTTCTACACTTCTAAGGTTTTGAGGTTCCGTGATTTTGAACTTTCAATTTTCCAAGATTTTGAGGTCATAAAATTTAAAGGTTCTGAGCTCTTGGGAAGGTGCCATGTGGTGCCATTTTAGGGCCATGGGGATTTAAAAAGACTTAGTAATTTTTTTAAAATATTTCCTTTCAAGGTTATTCATCGATGATATTTAGATAGGTGGAAGAATTTAGGGAACCCTAGGAAGTCTCTAAAACATGAATTAAAGATAAGGAAACATAAAGAACTAAGGTAAGTGAAGTCATTAATAAGTTAGACAAAAAATGATAAAATAAAACAAGACATAAAATAAAGGCTAGTTTCTAAGTTTAGACACATACCATAGTTCATTGGTCCATAGAAATGAATTCACATCAAATTCAAAGTTTAAATATTTTTTGAATAGCCAAATCAAAAACTAAATATCGATTGAGACTTTATAATGGAAAATTATAAAATCTTTGTCATTTTTACATTGAAATAAAAAAAATTTATAGGTAAAATTAAGTTTGGGTGAATTAGACATGGAACTTATTATGTTCAAAAGGATTGAATTTAGTCTTGGTTAATATCAAAAATTATTTAAAAGGTAGAACTTCATATCTAAAAACCTACAAACCAAAGACTAAACTAGAACAACAGGTTTCCCATTTGAAATATGAGAATGGGGCTTGTTGGACCCAACATGAACTACCTCTCCATAGAGTGACGAATCTATAACCATTTTCATTTATAGGTGGTAGTTGTGTAACTACCCTAGAAGTTATGTAATCATTCATCTACAAACCACAATGGTTCCATCACCTTTAACAATGCAAGGAAGGGGAATGGTTGAAAATGTTTCCTCTCCTCATATAAGTTTGGTATAAGCTCTTGGTGAGTTATATGGTTGAGATGGATTATAAAGGAGCATTGAAATATAAAATAATACATCAGAGAGGCATTGAGTTGTTAGTAAATTGGATTCATGTCAGTAATTTCAAGTTTGAGTATTTGTTTTAGTTTAATCATTATTGTTAGTTGTTATAGTTGGTTCAAGTGTATGGGTGTTATAATAAGAGTTTCTATAGAATTTTATTATGTATTTTGTCCATGTAGGTCATTGGCAATACTTTATATATAGTTTTTAGAACATATTAGAAAGAGGTGTGTGCTTACTCACCCATTGGAGTTTTTACCACATTAGGTTTCTCTAGGATAATACTTGTGTCACTTTTTTTATTCATCTCTTGATATTTTTTTATGTTATGTAGACTAATCATTTCATTCCCAATCATGTATTCAATTTTTTTTGCTTATCATAGTCTTGGAATCAATTATTTAGTGAGATAAGTTTGTAGTATCCATGTTGATGAAGTTGAGAGTGGATTCTCTACCTACCTTACATATCAAATTGGTATCACAACTATTTTAGTTTTTTAATTCTTTCTGTTGTTTGTGTTTAAGTAAATTACAAGTTTATGCCTATCACTAGAGATAATATTGCTACTGGTCAAGGTGTCATAATTACCTTTGAAGAAAGTATTTATACAAGGAAGTGGAACCAAGGAATAAAAATTATGGACCATTCCAATTAATAAGATAGCAAAATTGATGAAGAGGGATTTTACAATCTTGAAGGAGTAGAAAATATATCTCTTTTTTATGATCAAGGTTGACCAGTTGGATTCCATCATGGGACTTCCTATGGAGAAGCTTGATGTTTCAATAGAGACATTGAAAGAAAACACAGAGGATGCTCCTGCAAACCATGATAATAAAGGATAACATCCATATTCTAAACTAACTTCACCTCCATTCATTTATAAATAAAATATTAAACTTAATTCGTATGATGGATATGTGAATGTAGAAAAGCTAGACTATTGGCTAGCCCAACTTGAGGTATATTTCAATTTAAATCAGATTAATGAAAGACAAAATATTTATTTTTCTAGGTTAAAATTATCTAAGAATGCTTTAACTTCATTTGAGATTTATGTTCATTATTTAATTTTTAAGAAGCTTCCTTATATTTATAAGTGGGATGATTTTAAGATGTTAATCAATAATAAATTCTATCCTATGTTTTATGAATAAGAGAGGTCCATGTATTGGAAATATCTTAGGCAAAAGTAAGGCCAAAGTGTATAAGAGTACACCAGTGAGTTCTATATGAAGGTTTCCCAAATGGGAAAAGATATAATGACCCATGATATTTTGATGAAGTATTTGGGTGGGATACATAGTAATTTGAGGTGATTGGTACTCTTGGCCAAGCTTATGGATGTAGATAAGGCTTGTTCTCAAGCTTGATACTTAGATATGGATAGGAATAAGTCTCCATATACCTACAAAAATAAATCCATCAAACAAAATGACTCAAAGAAAAAGGGGAAGGGTAAAGGGAAAGGTAATAAAAATGATACTTATAGTTATAAAAAGGATACTAAATTACATTTGGTGAATTTAATTTCAATACTCATTTTGAAGATAAGTGTTGGAAGATCAATTTGGAAATGCATATGTTTAAAAATAATAAGAATAAAAAGGTTATGTCTCCAATTCAAGTGAGAATATTATTGAAACTCTGAGGTTGATGATACTTTATGTTTTACCTCCATCAGTAGAGAGGTATGCTTGGGTACTAGTGATAAAGAGAGTGATATTCTAAAATTTTCCATATTAAAATTAAGATGAAGAAAATAAAAGTGGATCTTCTTTTTTATACTTTTTCACAAGAAAATATAATAAGTAAAGAGTTGGTAGAAAAAGTAGGGATTGAAAATTACAAACATCCAATCCCAAATTCATTGGACTGGGTAAATAAAGGTGTAGATATCAAGGTGACCAAACAATTCAAGTTTAAGTTTATTATTAATGCTAGTTTCATTGATGAAATTGTAATGTATGTTATTCCTCTTGATGTGTGTGGTGTAGTGTTTAATAACCCATACTTATAAGAGATATAACTAATACCAATTGATAATGTATGGTAAGAGCTACATCATTTTATTTTATGAAGGAGATTCAAAGATATCCTTGGTGTTGTTTCCTTTACCAACATGCCCCATTTTTAAACTAAAAATGGGGACCCTCTCTTCTTATTTGATATTTTTATATGGGGTTGTGATGATATGTATAATTGAGCTCTTCTTGAGTGGTAGGTTACTAGATCTAAGTTACGAATAATTATTTATGCTCATTTATAATGCCTTTACATTTTTCTCTAATCAATCTAAGCTTTCATATATGAATATTAATGTCTAAATTGTAGGTTTATTTTAAGACTGTTAATCCTTATTTCATTTAAAATTTATTAAATATTCACCCATTTGAATTTTTAGGATTAAAAATTAATTTTATGAAAATTATTGGTTTCAATTTTTATATTAAATGACATCTTCTCGCATGAAGTTCACTTGGAAAAACTTAGTGTTTTTCAAAAATCTTTACTCAGTCAAATTTATCATTTTCTCATAGGTTTTCAAAAGATTATCAAGACCCCAATATTCTTCCACATGTCCAAATATCATCTACACATAGCTTTAGACCTTATTTTTTTTGTAAAAATGACTATCTTTTTAAATCCTTAAGGCTTCAATAAGACATCATGTGGTACCCTCCTAAAATCTTGGGAGCATGGAGGATTTAAAGCATTGATAAAGGCTTAGAACCTCAAAAATTCAAGGGCATTAAGGTATTAACCATGAAGTTGGGAGTTCATCAAAATTGGAAAAGGTTAGTGGCCCTAAATCCCTAATAAGATGCCATGTGGTACCCTCCTCAAATCCTAGGATCTTGGAGTGATTATAACATTAGCCTCACATCTTGGAGTATTAATAATATTGACCTGATAAATTATAAAGACCCAAAGAGGCTGATAAGAAGCCATGTATCCTTGATAATGACCAAGGCAGACAACATAGTAAAGCCTAGGGATGCCAACAAGCTACCAAGTGGTAAAGTGAAACCTAATGAGTAAATATAAAATCCTAGTGAAGGAAAAAAAATGTGAAACCAAGGAAGGGCCATGTGGTAGTGGTGATATCAGAAGATGAATGGACTATTATTGATGGCCCATCTATTTTTTAAAACCATAAAAATCCAAGATGTGACTATGCATTCAATTAAATAACAAAATCAAGTTACATCTTAATAACATGATAATAAATGATGGAATTTAAGGTGTTGGAGCTTTTACAATGATTAAAAATGGGTATATTTAACAAAAATCATGATAAGGCATGAATCATGGGTATGGCATGTGTATTGGGATAAAATGAAGAGTATAAGATAAATTTATCCTTCAAGAGGCATGGAACCTAACTCTTGTAACTCATATAAATGGTAATCCCAAAACAATCCTAAAGAACCTTTGCTACTAGAGTTCAATTCAATATATACAAGAGAATGGTCAAGTTAGCATGTATATCAGAGCCTCAACTATGAAATCTATTCACATTGATGATTAATTATAACCACCCCAGTAGTGGGATAAATTTGAAAGTCCATGGACTTGGAGGTCTATATATGGTCAGTTCCTATGTTGTAGTAAAGGTTGGTGTTTTTTAGGATTAGAGAAGGTTATACTTGGCTATCTTCTTTTAGTCTTAGATTTAGAGTAGTGGACTAGTCATTTTCTTTCTTTTATCATCATTTTTTATAGATTAGCTTATTAATTCAAGGTGATTTGAGTCCATGTTTATAATCCAAGAAATTATTGATTAATACTAAATGATATTTCATGGAAATATATTTATTTTAAAGCTTTTCCATTTGATAGACTTGGTCTGTGCATGTATATGGTGACCCTATTTTCCCCTTTTGCATTATTGTTACCTCCATCAAGCTCTTACACTATCCTTTAGTCAGAGTTGTGCTAGGTTTGGCTTAACTAAGGACTAGTTTATTTAAGGATTAGTCTATTTAAGTGGAACTAATCAGCTCCATTAGAAATCAAGATCTTTTTTCTCTCCCTACCCTTCTCTCTTTTTATTTTCTTACTAGCTTTGTTACTTTAGAATATAATAAATCTACTCTTAATGTCTTATCTTGATTTCTATTACTCTATCTATTTATTCTTATGCATATTTGAATCCATGTAATATATATGTTTATCTAAATTAGTTATATTCACATAGTTAAATCATTCTACTGATTCTCTAAGCATTAGTTCATATTTTAAATGTATATTGATTTATCTAAAACACCCACAAAGGACCCTTGAATTGGAATGGTCAACCAAACCAATTGAGTTACCATGTGTACCAAAACTTTGGGGAGATTTGTTCACATGAGTCTCATTTTAAGAAAGACAATGATTAACAATCCCTACCTAATTATTGGTTGCATCAAAATATCCATCAACATGAATGGTGCTAGGAGGGCCTGAGATGGATTATTTTGGACTTATTATTTATTTTTAGGGTCTTTTCCTAGTAATATTCTAGGATATAAGACTATATTAATGATATTTTAAATCCACTAATGGTTTTATCTTAGATCATTAGAAGGTTCTACCCTATTAACATTCTAGGGCCTTCTCATGACTTACTTAAGAATCATGATTCATTTTTATAAAAGTACACATAGGGTGGGATCTTGATAGTAGAAAAAATTATTTAAGCATTCAGGGATACCATCCTTAGGACTCGCATCCAACATAAATATGTGTATTTTTGTTAGGATTGTGGAGCTAAAAGCTTCACTGATGCAGATACAGAGGAGGTTGCAGGAGAGTTGCTGACTGTCAGAGACACCGGCATCGGTCAGGCCAACCGACGTCAGCAGAACAGGGCAAGAAGGCAACCGACGTTGGTTAGAGATCGGCCGGCATCGGCGACCCCCAGGTAGACAGGGACCGACGTCAGTCACCTGTGTGGTTCAGACTGTGCTTGTTACGGGCAGTTAGCTAACGAACCAAGTGTTTGCATGAAGAGATCTAATTTTAGACTGAGAGCTGCGGATCTAATTATTGTAATTAGATGTCTAATTATTGTTTGGATGAGATCTATATAATAGACTCATGGTTGTATTGGAAATGTGTGCTAGGGAGTAAGAGAGCATAATTATAAGCTCCTTCTGTGTGTGAGGTAGAGCAATGGTGCGTTCCTCCTAGTGCCTCAGTACCAGGTGTGTTGGTGCTGGATTGGAGAGCCAGTTGGGTTCTTCAAGAGTGTAGGATCTTGGTCACAGTTGCATGGCCTATATAGGAGATCTACATGGTAAGTAAGATCGTTGATCTGCAGGTGTATGTGTTTGCAAGGTCGAGGTTCACAGGTGAGCAGAACCATTGTTTGATTTGTAGGTGTGCAAGGTCATACAGACAGCAACACAACAGGGAGCAGTATCAAGTAGGATCTACTTGGAGTACAGGTGTGTACTCAGATAGAGCAAGAGGAAGGCAAGGGAGTTCCTTCCATAAGTATGGTCTGTTGAATTACAGGTTGTTGCAGATTCATGGGAGATCTACTTGAAGTACCTTGAGTACTTGTGGAGCACGTGGAGTGCTTGTGGAGTGCGTGGAGCACTTGTGGTGTGCGTGAAGCATGGGAGGTGAACACCAACTCTGTATTTGAGTTGGGTGTTGGGACCTGTGAGAGGGAGAGCTTTGAGGAGAAGATTTACTGTTCACTTGAGGTGTGGGAAACCTCTGTAAGGTGGTGGAGAAGAAGTGGCATCTTCTTTATTGTATTCTTTTCTGTATAAAGTGTTAATACAAGTTGTGTATTGTCTCTCATATGTTGTGTTATTCTGAATTCTAGTTACTTGGTGAATCTGGTTATTTCTGCATATTATAGTTGCTTGGTATTTGGTAATCAATTGTATGTTTCCAGTTTCGCATCCTGACAAGTGGGATCAGAGCATGTTTGTTGTTCTAGATTCCTGACAAGTGGTATCAGAGCCTAGGTTGTAGGTTCTTGAGCTCGATACCAACAAGTGGTATCAGAGCTAAGGTTGCAGGAAGCAGGTTGTGTTTTGGTTACAGGGCACTCTCAGGGGTTTCTGATTGAGTGGGAGTAGAGCAATGGTAGATCAAAGTAAGCTAAGAATGGAGGAGTTGAAAAGCACAGACGGTTACTCACGATCTGATGGAAAGAAAGAGCAGGTAAAAGAACATTGTTGGTTGGTAACAGATCAGCATGAAGAAATTGAAGATACAGATGTAGCAGGTGTTGTTGCACAGGATGTATTTTCAGGTTTCTTGGATAAAGTTGAATCTTGGATAAAAGATTTGGTTGCCTCTTTCCATGCAGCCCCAGGTAGAGGAGCTGGTAAGCCTTGCCAAAGAATTGGCAAAGGGGAAGTGAAGCTGAAATTGCAGGCGGCCAACACACAGGTGTTGATGAAGGTCATGCAGGTCCCAGGTTTGGAGATATGGCTAATTTTTTTAGAAAGATTGGGTGATGAGAGATGCACAAGAACTCTCACAGCGGTAGCACTTGAATTAGCTGGTGGTAAGAAAACAGGTATTCTTTATCTACTTGTTTATATTACTGATTCTTCTTCTATTGCAGAGACGTGGCTTCATAGGCTTGGTCACATGAGTAGGAAGGAGATGCATGTTCTTAAGTAGAAGACAGATATATTTGACAGGCTTAAGAACTGGAAAGCCTTGGTGTTCTTGGAGGAGATGGCAGACAGAGTTTAGTGGATGAGGCTGGATACATCTGAGCAGAGCAATTTGGACATGGGTTTTGATCCAAAGGAGCTCGCGGATAAAAAGTCATCACTCACAGGCGAACACAGACACCGATGTCGGTCAGGAAGAACTGGCGTCGAACAGACAGGTGCCGATGTCGGTCATGTGCAGACCAAAGCCGGTAATGTCGGGCAGGGTAAGACCGATGTCGGTCAGGGGACCGACGTCGGCAGTATGTAAGACCGATGTCAGTCAGGAGGACCGACGTCGGCAGCAGGGACACCGCAGGGTCGGTAGTCAGGTACAGACGCATAGAACCGATGTCGGTCGGATGTAGACTGTGGAGTGACCGAGGTCGGTCACTGTAACAAATTTTGGGTGGACAGCACGCTGTCAAGGAGTCTCAAACACCCATACGGAGGACTGAAGGCATAAGTAGGCCCTCAAATTCGTGTTCCTCTTCTTCATACTTGTTGCTGATTGTAGAGCAGGAAGGATCCAGGAAACAGGTGTGAGCTAGGCAGGATTATGATGTAGAACCATACGGGAGTTTTGGTAGGGTTGCCAACTGGATGAAAGCACAGACACGAATGGATTACTTAGTAGAAGAATAGAGAGAACGGATACGTGAGATGGAAGACCAGGTATATGGTCTTGAGGAGCTGCAGGACAGTGGTACCAGGTTTGACAGGTGGAGGACGAAGCATGGCTTCAGTCAATGTCAGGGTATCTACTGTGGTTTGTCTTACCAGGTGGATGATGAGTCGCGACATCATTCTGTTGCTGTATGTGGATGGTATATTTGCTAGTAGGGTTAGTACATACAGGGTTTTGCTGAGCTAAGGGTAAGATTAGTTCAGTGGCATGTCATGAGGAGTTTGGAGCAGCGGAATTCTTTGACATGGGAGGCATGGAGATCACAGGTTGATTTTGTCTCAAGTGGGAGCTAATGTGAATTAGGTGTTGGCGAGGTTCGGGATGTAGAACCGGAGCACACTAAGGGCTGGATAGGTACAGTGTCCAAAATCACATGAGGTCTGGTATAGACCTGAGTATTCCCATGCAGTGGGAGCTGTCAGAGTTAGGAGCCAATTCAGGGAAGTGGGTTCTCAGGTTTCTGAGAGGGACTGGCAGTAGGTGTTGTTATGCAGGGTCAGGACTTCACTACAGGTGTTGTAGGTTTGGATGTGGCAGGTTACTCAGATGACAGGTGGTACACCACGGGATGTGTGGTGGGTTGTCTTTAGGTGAGAGCTTGAAGAGGGATACAAACTAGGAAATAGATTAGACAGAGTACAGGTATAGGTACAGTGCAGCTATTTATCTCCAAGTGGGAGATTGTTAGGATTGTGGAGCTAAAAGCTTCACTGATGCAGATACAGAGGAGGTTGTAGGAGAGTTGCTGAGTGTCAGAGACACCAGCGTCGGTCAGGCCAACCGACGTCGGCAGAACAGGGCAGGAAGGCAACCGACGTCGGTCAGAGATCGGCCGGTGTCGGCGACCCCCAGGCAGACAGGGACCGACGTCGGTCGCCTGTGTGGTTCAGACTGCACTTGTTACGGGCAGTTAGCTAACGAACCAAGTGTTTGCATGAAGAGATCTAATTTTAGACTGAGAGCTGTGGATCTAATTATTGTAATTAGATGTCTAATTATTGTTTGGATGAGATCTATATAATAGACTCATGGTTGTATTGGAAATGTGTGCTAGGGAGTAAGAGAGCATAATTATAAGCTCCTTCTGTGTGTGAGGTAGAGCAATGGTGTGTTCCTCCTAGTGCCTCAGTACCAGGTGTGTTGGTGCTGGATTGGAGAGCCAGCTGGGTTCTTCAAGAGTGTAGGATCTTGGTCACAGTTGCATGGCCTATATAGGAGATCTACATGGTAAGTAAGATCATTGATCTGCAGGTGTATGTGTTTGCAAGGTCGAGGTTCACAGGTGAGCAAAACCATTGTTTGATTTGCAGGTGTGCAAGGTCATACAGACAGCAACACAACAGGGAGCAGTATCAGGCAGGATCTACTTGGAGTACAGGTGTGTACTCGGATAGAGCAAGAGGAAGGCAAGGGAGTTCCTTCCATAAGTATGGTCTATTGAATTGCAGGTTGTTGTAGATTCATGGGAGATCTACTTGAAGTACCTTGAGTACTTGTGGAGCACGTGGAGTGCTTGTGGAGTGCGTGGAGCACTTGTGGTGTGCGTGAAGCATGGGAGGTGAACACCAACTCTGTATTTGAGTTGGGTGTTGGGACCTGTGAGAGGGAGAGCTTTGAGGAGAAGATTTACTGTTCACTTGAGGTGTGGGAAACCTCTGTAAGGTGGTGGAGAAGAAGTGGCATCTTCTTTATTGTATTCTTTTCTGTATAAAGTGTTAATACAAGTTGTGTATTGTCTCTCATATGCTGTGTTATTCTGAATTCTAGTTACTTGGTGAATCTGGTTATTTCTGCATATTATAGTTGCTTGGTATTTGGTAATCAATTGTATGTTTCTGGTTTCGCATCCTGACAAGTGGGATCAAGCATGTTTGTTGTTCTAGATTCCTGACAATTTTCACCTATTCCCTTATTATTTAGATAAGGATGCATATGAATGGTACAATAGACTACTAGATGGGTGTGTAACCACATGGGTTACTTTTGAAAGTTTTTTACTAAGACATTTTAGAGAGCAAATCAATACTGCTACCCTATACCACTAATTTTATATGGATCATAGGGAACCTAGTGAGTCTCTAAGTGATTTCAACCAACACTTTCATAGTCTATATATGAGGTTTAAAGACCCTTTAATAAAAATAAAAGTAATAGCCATAAAGATTTATTTGAAAACATTATTTCCCCTCAGTGTTATGTTTATTTGGAGGACTCATTTAGCTCTCACATCCTTGGCTTTGACATACCAATCAACTTGTACCATTTAAGGACAAGACATGTTTTATGATAATAGTACTAATTTATCCTATCCATGGGGATAATCAAGTGTTCACCCTCAAAATCCTTCAATGTTATTTCTTATGAGTCAAACCATTGATCAATTCACATTTTATAATGAAACATTTCCCAAATTATTACCTCAAATATTCTATTAAGTGAGCTCCCATGTATTTAATGAAGAACTTGATTAATCCACTAATACATATAACCTTGTTAATTTAGTATGCAATCAAAAATATATTTCTATTAGTTTTAGTAGTCGAGTGTCTTTTGATACTTTTGATAACTATGTGTCATTCATTTCAAGAAGTCAACAACATATAATTCCTAAGTTAATCCCTAAGATCAATGATGATTAGACTAATGTTGAGGAAGTAGTGGATATATTGAGCAACCTAGTAACATAAAATCAAATCAAATATGAGATATCTACTCAAGAGGGTGAGTCAAAAATATCATTAAATCATATTGAATATGAAATTGATGAGTTAGAGCCATTGGATGAGGAAGATTCATGATATAAATCTAAATCATTCTCATCTCCTATTTATCCCTCTCTTATTGAAAGGTTGATTCAAGGTGGTAAACAACACAATAGTAATAACATCTATACTAGTCCATCATTGGAGATAAGCGAGCATGAATAAGAAACCAAATATGAATCAAGATATATATGTGAAATCAATGGATTGATTAAATACATAATAGAAGATCTTCTACTTCCATGTATCCTTACATTCAAATAAAATGGTGAAGCCCTAAATTTAGAGGTCATGGACATGAGGGTATGCCAATATAAGTTAAAATTGAACATGCATTAATTAAATTTAATTCTTTGAATACCTCTACCATAAATGAAAAATATAGGAGATCATTGGAATGGGAAGAACTATTCCCATGCATCCTCAAAAATAAATATAAATATTAGGATAATGCCATAATAGCCATCTCATTCTAAAATTAGTTCACAACGGATTCATAATTTGGATGTAATAAAGGTGACACCCTTACCAAGTTGGATGCTTAGTTATTTTTATTATATAAAAATTACCACCCATGCACCTCATGATGGTATAATGTTTGGGATGATTTATTCTCTTTCACTTATTCCAAATGCTTGATGCAAGTTAAATGTAGGGTCATTTATGAGTTTCATAATTAGAATGTGTTTATTTTTCATAAAAATAATATTGATAAATATCTATGGGATAGTGTCCATGAGTGTAGAGGGAAACATATTGTAGTCATATAAAATGTGAAATTTGGTAACTTGAGTATGGATAATGACACCTAATCCATAGGTCCATCTTGCTTTGTCTTATAACCCTCATAGGCATGTTTTCATAGTTTCCTAGTCATTTATAACCTTCCAAACTGAACCTTTTTTGACCCAAGCTAATCTTCCCATGAAAAATCCATCCCCCTATGTTTCTTTCCCTGTATAATAGCTCCCAAACTTAAATTATATTATTAAAACTTAGGGTGTCTTATTTCTAGCACCTTTACCTAAGTGTATTTTAGCTTCTAATAGTCATTTTATCATAGATCATTATCCTAATTCATGTCATCCTAACATGAATTCATTTAACCCTTGATCATTAAATCCCATATAAAATGCCATTCAAAGTCCATATAGAAAGGTTGGCACTCATTTTTAAGAGAGAAGCAAGAATACAAGCAAGACTACTCAAACACTCTTCCTTATTCTCTGCATATAGCCATCCAATAGTATTTCAAGCTTATTCAAACTTTTATACCAATCCCTAATCATTATAATTACACCCATTTTAACATTTTCATCACATTGTTCCACCAAACACTTCAATGGAAGAACTACATATAGCTTGATCCCTCCTCAGAGTATTGGTATGTAGGTAGTGTGCCCACACATGGGGTGTGAAGTGTGTCTAGTGTATCCTTTACACACTAATCCCTTTTCCTTATTTTCCAAAGTTCCATTTAATTCATAGAAAACACAAGAACATGAAGAATTAGCTCTGTAGGTGTTTTTTTGATAGCAAGGATCTAAAATTTGGTACATAAGCTCATATAAATGCTATGAACAAAACCTAGAAAAAATAAATCTCTATGATTAGTTTGGACAATAGCGGAAACACTAGGACTATAACACTAAAAAATAGGGTGTCTTATTTTTGGTGGTCCTATCCAATCAAGAAATTAACTCTAGATTCTTGTTTTTGATAGTGTCCTAGCCCTGTTCCTCCAATATCAGACTCGATCTCAAGTGTAATATCCCAAAATAAGCTAAGTCATAGTTTCTCTCACTTATTACTATTTTTAGAAAAGGTAAAAATACAATTTGTTTACACAAATTAGTGGCTTAATTATTGCATATTATTTACTAATTTTATCTACTCAGACCCATTTATTATTTAGGAATTAAACATCTAATTTCCCAAAAATAATAAATCATTTGGTGAACCCAGCTTACTTTGAATTACACATAAAAAACCTAAAAACCCTAGGGTAAATTCCTAGCTATTTTTTCCCATTAATTTTTGAATTTTTTATTGAATATTAAAATTAGAAATTACTCTCAAATTTTAAAATTTTGTAGTAAATTTTTTTTAAAATTATTTCAAACCCTAGTTTCATACACGAGGTCCTCACAATTTTCCAATCATTTTCTAAATTTGCAGTTGCATATTAAAATAAAAAATTCACTTCAAATTTAAAAAATTCATGGTAATTTTTTTTTTAAATCTTGAAAACCCTAGTTGCATCTACTATGTCCCATTAAATCAAGCATTCTCCCATAAAATTTTGAATTTTTATTTGCATCCTTAACTCATAAATTCAATTTAAATTCAAAAATTCATAGTATTTTGCAAAAATATCATTTTTAAATCCCTAGTTGCATGTATTAGCACCTATTTAATTCTTAAGGTATCACCTTACATCCATAATCAAATTTCAAAACTGATGCTTATTTATTTACAAACTTTTCTTACATTTCTTGAAAATAATAAAGAAACCATAATGGGCCTTATCATGTATATGAATGATGAAGTCTATCATATGTTAGTAAAAAGCTTGATCCTTTACATTTCATGTTTATATTTCATTATATGTGATGATATTACAAAATTCATTTAAGAAGATGCACAAGACTTTAAAATTATTTTTTCATATTTTCTTTTGCTCATATAGAATAATTACCAACTCCATTTTGTTAAATACATTCGAGATGTTATGTTACATGTCAAAAATGTATGTCTTTATACAAAAATTTATGTTCTCTATCCTTTTCTTTATATTCCTCATGTGGAAAAAATTTCAATCTTATCATGCTAAACACATTAGAAATGTCATAGCACATGCCAAAGCTTCTTATACATGCATGCACAAATTCATGCTTTCCATCACTTGCTCTCTATATTTCATGTGGATTTTTTTTCAAGATTATCATGATAAACACATTAGAAATGTCATATGACATATAATAATTATAAATGTATTTGTCCAAAATGTCATGCTCTCTATTACATACTTTTTCTCTCTCATTAGGAAAAATTTTCAATACTATCTTTCAAAACATATTATAAATGCCATGATTCAAGTCAAAGTTTTATATGAATTAATACACAATTCCATGATGTCTATCCCCTATTTTCTACCTATCATGTGGAATGTTCTTTATAAACATATTGTTATACATGGTTTCTACTTATATGTATCTAAATCTTTGGATTTTTTAAAGTATCTCCATATCACTACTAGACACAAGAAAACACTAGTGGTTATATATATATATATATCCCTCCTCTCTTCAAACTTGGTTCATATAGCTTTTATCCCATACCTACTACTAGCTATCTGACTATAGTAGATTAGACGATACATGCTATCACCCAAGTTTATGAATATAGGTACATTGATTACACCCATGGTTATAACTTTGTCACTCATATTATCACCCCTTTCGATCTAGTTTTAGCTCCACCAATTATAATTCTTCCTCCAATCTAGATTCATCCACAATCAAGACCTTCATCTGCAGCACAAAGAGTTCATACACCTACACAGCTTCAAGATTATAGATAGCTTCAGACTACCATATTCACACCCAGGCCAGTCTCATTAAGATCTCATGTATATACACATAGAGCACATGTTTAGAGAACTTTCCCACTACTAGATGGGTACTTAAGAGCCTTACAATTGCATTCACTTCTCAAAGTTACAAGGTGACCCCATAATTGGTTTCCACTATAGATATTTTAGAGTATTTACAATATATATAACTTTCATAATCACAATCTCAGCATTTTCATCATTCTTCATGATCATGGATGATCCTTCTTTCTGATACAAGATAACATAATAGGGAGTCTCCCATGAAACTCATCAGCTAGTATCATTTCTTCAAAGTATTACTTGTATATAGCTTCTTTTTACTTGATTGTACATAGTTCAAATATTTCAAAATAAAAAACAATATAACATTTCAAAAATACAAAAACATTTAAAAATGTTAAAACAACATAAACATTTCAATTATATGCATCATCAATGCTTTACATTGATACTACTATGCTAGGACTTACATTTATTGTTTCATACTATTTTATGTCAATTTATCTTCATTACCATGATTCTCTTGATCTTTTTTGAGTGTGTGCAGTGATATCCATCTCTTTGATTGCTTCATTCTACGCATTGAGGGGGAATCCTACATCTACATTAGAGGCACACTTAGATATACATACCCATTGGGGGCATCTTTTACATGACTGCACCATCCAGGTTATGTCATTCCTACACTACACACTCTAAGTTATCATACTAATGTACATTACTTACTAGATTATACAGATTATTATATTAATATTTCACTAGTATCTAGCACTTGTGTATCTCTTAGCATATACCTAGTCTTATACTAAACATGTATTACATACTTTCACTCTTGCTTTGATTAGTTATATGTGATTTATCTTTCATTTATTACATGCTTTCTCTTTTGCTTAATGTAGCTTATTAGATTGAATTTCCAATTCCTTCTTGTCTCTTGTATGTGCCTTAGGATATTTTGTATTTTCCTTCTCTTATATTAATATGTGTGTCTTAGGACATTTGCCAATGTCCTTTGTTTGTACTCTTCTATGTGATTTTGTCTTCCATGCCAACTTGCTTGTTTCAATTATATGTGTATGTGGCATTTGAACATGCCTTATATGCTTTATTTATATTTTGAGTGATGCATGCCCATGTCACTTGATTTATTATCTCCTTGGCCACTAATATATGCTTATTACTTCTTACTTTATGTGTTTGTTTCTAGATTACTTTTCTTATTTGTAATGCCATGATCCATATAATGAATTTCTTTGCTTTATTGGATGCCATGATGGACATTATGATCCATCCCTACTTGATAAAGACTAACAACTAAAACTTTCAATTCTAGTTTAGTACTTTACACATCCTATTAAATTGTTACATTTATCTAGGCATACCCCTATTGATCTAATAATCTCTCAATACAAACCATGCTATATCTTGAGATATCTTGTTGATTATTATTACTAAAACATGTATATTTTATCTTAACATACTTGCATGGATATTTATTCTAAGGGTAGTCATTGTAGCATCATCATTCCTACCCTCAGAAGAGGGGGTAATAAACATGGGTTTTGTCATAGATATCATAACTCTTAATAGTCAAAAAAACAATTTTTAGAACACTCAAAATAGAATCTAGACATCAAACTAGGCAAACAATAGGGAATATAAAACAATTACAAGATTTAGCCTTGGATAATAGTGCCAAAGTTAGAATATAGTGTCAAATAGTAGGGTTTCCTATTTTTGGTGATCCTATCTAGATAGTATAAAAATTATTTTTTATAAAAATAGATAGAAAAGTTGTGAACTAGGAATTTGACTCAAGAGAGGTGACTAGTACTATGTTAGCCCAAACATGCAAACAAATTGATAAACACACACTAATTAGAATACATATATGGGCCTAGTTGATAGGGTGAAATTAATAACAAAAAATAAATAAAAATCACAACTAAGAAGTAAGTAAAAACAAGAATCATTCACCTTATTTGGATGCTCCAAATGCTTGTTGTAGTGACTTGCTCAACTTGTGATCATGAAGTCTTTATCAAAGGAGGCTTGGCTATCTCCTCTTTTCCTTGGCACCTCATGGCTTTGGCTTGGCTTGGCTCAATATTTTTTCATCATAAATTTGGAATGTGAGAGATCTTGGAATAAATTTACATGGTAAATTTGCATAAATTAAGCTTAAAAATGATGTTCATGGCCTCTCTATTTATAGATTTTCAAGAATGGCCAGAATCAACCATGACCATTTATCTCAAGATTGAGATGTGTGATCATGGATTAATTGAATTATGTAATTAAAATCCATTATTATCCTCATCATGACTTTGGAAGAAGGTACATTAATGAGGCATGGGAGGTAATAAAGAGGCATGTGAGACCCATAATCCTAATATTTGTGGCATTTATGGCCTAGGGATGTCTTCCCAAGAAATGAGGTCACTTGATGATGTAGATATTCAATACTCATTTAGAAAAACAAGTTTTCAACAAGTTTACATGGAATTATTAACGAGGCCTTGATTTGGATTAATTATATCTTAATCATGATTAAACACTTTGTGCACAAATTACTCAAATTGATTAAAATGCCTTGTTATTAGTCCAAAATTTGACTAGATTGGAATTAGAAGTTAATGTTAGATGCATTAGATCCATTATCCCATTTAAGATATTTTCAACATAAGATAATAAAGGCATGTGTCTCATGTAAGATATTTTGATAGAAAAGAGCAATCCAAAGCACGCAGGTACAAAATTGATATTTTGACTGAAATGATATGATCAAAGCTAGTTGGCCCATAAATTACATTACCATATGTAATGATACTCTAGCCAAAATTGACACTTGAATATATCAATTTCAACTCATTTAATGCATTTTAGTGTTTTAAAGCCAAATTTTACACTTTAGGTGGAAATTGGTCAAAACCCTAGTTAAAGGTCATTAGTGGCTAGATTTGGGTGTCTACAGTTTGTCCCTATTTGGGAAGGTGTTGCAAGCTATAAGCATAGTAACATCTTATAAAATAATGAAAGGGTCTTGTATGCCTACAAATACAATGATGATTAACTAGCTATATGATACCCCCTCAAGGGAATGGTTGGCACAAGTAGGTTGGCAAATGGTCCCTTGATAAGAAACAAAATGAGGGTACCAAAGAAAGGAAAGATGATGGGGTGAAAACATAATGATTTGGAAAAAGTAGTCAAAATCACTGAGAATGCAAGTATAATGGTGTACAATGGTTTTCTTAAAGGTGTTTATAAGCATTGTACCTTGATATTGGCAATGTGGTATGATAACATAATGATTTGCCTAAATATGGTTATAATCATTGAGAAGATGGAGCTACCCTAGTTAGGATAGACAAACAAGATAACAACATGACCTTATATGGGTAGAAAAATTAAAATGGTGAGAACATAATGATCTGCCCAAAGGTCGTTATAATCATTGATAAATGTAGGTGGGATGGTGTATAATGATTTACTCATAGGTAGTTATAATCAATGGACCTTGATTATGGAAAATATGATCAACTTGGTCAAGGATTATGATAAATTAACATAGAGGGTGGTGATGAATTGAAACAAACTACTAGTAGGGAGATGCTCATCAAAACTAATAAAGGTTGATATTTTTTGTGGTTAATTACTCTACTTGGGATATGATTGGGATTGAATCAAGATGTTGATGCCGAAGAGATATTGATGCTGCCATTTTTGAATAGACTTATTAAAGTTGAGGTTTGTTGTAGCACATGTTGGTAGGCATCATGGTATAAAATCATGAGGACTTGGCCAAAATATGCATGAAGATTGACTCCCATAATCCAATACTCAATATAAAATAATGCACTAATGATAGAACCATGATGACAATGTAAACATATGAATATGGATGGATTTTAGTATAAGTGTGGGTAAGGAATCACCTAACAAACACACATAAACTAAATCAAGGAAATAGTGATGAAATCAAAAAAATAAGTAGACAAATAAATAAAATAAGTAGAGATAAATAAATAAATAATACAATAGAAACCATATGAACATTGACCCTATAAAATAGGTGACAACTTAACAAATGAACAAAATGGGGGAATAGAAGAAAAGGAAGGGGGTCACTGAGCTATCTCCATATGCATTAGGCAAGTGGACACTACCTATATAGTTCTATGGATGTAATATCTAATAAAAAAATTCAAGCCAAATGTAGTTCTCCCATGGAATGGGAATAATGTGATAACTGATGAAAACAAATAGAATGGATGTGATAGAAGAAGAAGAATGGTCTTTCAAAATGAAAAGTACTTGAGAGAAAAAGCCAAAAAGGATAGGGAAACTAAGTGACAAGTGGTTTGATTGAAACTTAGTAAGGGTTACCATAATCCTTAAAGCAAAGAAGTGGTCAAATGTTTTTTGGTTTTTCTAATGATTTTATAAATATTTTAATTTTTTTGGAAGTATCTCAAATCAATCAAGAATGATGAGACACTAAATGGTTCAAGCTCACAAAATGATGAGAGCATTCAAACTTAGGTTACTTGTAAAATGGCAAGAGCATTTAAACTTAGGTTTCTCACAAAATGGCAAAAACATTCAAAATTAGGGTGACTAAGCTGATCACAAAAAGTATCAAGCACTACCTACATAGTCTTAGAGTATGACCTTAATTCATTGTAGTTCTACCCTAAAATAGAGGAATTTGACTAGTATAGTAGTCAATTCAAACAAAATAGGCATAGGTGGTAAAAAGGCATAGTATGGCATAGGAAGTGGCTAATTGGTACATCAAGAATTAATAAACAAATGTTTCTCATAGTTTTCCCATAGGTGGTTATAACTAGGACACAACATCATAGATCAATGGTACTAATTTTCCCAAAGGTGGTTATAATTAGTAGAAAGACTAGTGATAAGAAATAAATAATAAATGAAGGATGTAACTACTAAAAATTATATCATACTGCTCCAAAATACAATCTCTATCTGAAGTACTTAAAACAACTAATGAAACTAATCAAATTCCTCAATGCTAAAAATGCATAATGAATGGAAAAAACCAAGGTCAAATGGGCTAGGATTTAGAACATGTTTGGTTGATAAAACTAAAATTTAAAATGGATAAGGCTAAGATGATAGATAAGAATGATATTTGTACAAAGAAGAATAGTAATAAAATGGAACCAATAAAATGGTCTTTATAGATAGTATACCTTATCATTCAAGCATAATACTACTTGAGGTGAATAATATTCATTAGCTCAAGAAGTTCATCTCCATCTAGTGTGGCAAGCTTGTATGCCCTTGATCTATAATATGTAGTAATGATGAAAGGCCATATCCATTTTGGTTTGAATTTACCTTTATGCTTCTTCTCGACCATGGTATTCTTTTGGTTTTCTTAAAGAACAAGATCACAAAGTTCAAATTTTCTATATTTGACATGTCGATTGTAGTGGCCTTTGAGTCAGTTCTAATATGCTAGAAGATTATTGAGTGCAGCTATGCATTTTTCATCAAGTAGGTCTAACTCTTACAGGTGAGCTACTCGATATTCATGATCATCTAGGACATGTTTGAAATATATACGTAGTGAAGGAAATTCAACCTCAATGGGATGGATGGCTTTAGTACCATAAACAAGTGAGTATGGAGTGGCTCTTGTAGGAGTATGATGATTGGTATGATATTCTCAAAGGGTAGGGAATATTTGTAGGTGCCAATCATGACCAGCATCATTGACAATCTTTTTGAGAATATTAATAATGGTTTTGTTTGATGCTTTGGTCTGGCCATTACCTTGAGGGTAATATGCTATATAAAAATGTTGTGTGTACATAGCTAGTCTACATCCTTATTCTTGAATGATCCTCCATTTTTAGATATAATGTCAGAGGGGATACCATAACGATAAATGAGATGGTTGAAGATAAATTTGGAAATTTGTTTTCAAGTCACGTGAGGGGTATAACTTCAACCCACTTAGTGAAATACTCAATGGAGGTAAGGATATGTTTATGTCCATCAGATAAAGTGGGGTTGATCTTCCTAATGAGGTCAAGTCCCCATATAGCAAATGGCCATGGTGTCAACATCAGTTTTAGAGTTTGTGCTAGGACATGATTTAGATTATCATGCCATTGACATTTATCACACTTATTTACATATGCAACTACATCTATGTCCATCATGGGCCAATAATAACCAATATGAAATAGCTTTTTGGATAGTACTACCCTACTAGAATGAGCTCCACATACTCCTTTGTGAACTTCTCTTAATACTAGTGTAGACTCTGTTGAATTTAAACAATGAAGCAGCGTTCCATCAAAACTATGATAGTAAAGGGTGGATCTAAGTAGAGTATAATGAGTGGAATGATGAATAAAGGCTTTGGTTTGTTTTTTATATAGGTCAGGTGGTATAAACTGGTCATGGAGGTCATTTTAAAGGTCTGAGTACTAGATAGAATCAGGACCAACAATATCATAAATCATTACAATGGTTGAAGGTTCATGAGTTGGTACAAACAAATTCTCAACAAAGAACTAATATTCTCTACCTTTGTCTATTTGTTAAATCAAAGAGCTGATAGTAGACATGGCATTTATAGTTTTATTACTAGCCCTTGGTATATGCTCAAATTAGATATTTGCAATTTGTTGCTTTAGGGTATCAACCATAGCCTTATATGGAACCAACTTGTCATCTTTGGTCTAAAAATGGTCTCTGACCTAATTGATGATTAATTGAGAATCATCATGAACCTTTAGATGAGATATATTCCATTTTACTACCTTTAAAATTTCTATGATAAGTTCTTCATACTCAGCCATGTTGTTTGTACAAAGAAAACTGATTCTAAATGATTTAGGGATTAGATCCCCTTAAGGTGTAGTAAATAAGAGACCTACCGATGATCCATGTGTAGTAAATGAACCATAAAAATATAGATTCTAGTGCTTCTCACCAAGATGTGTGTCAATTATGATCATTATAGATTTATCAAGAAAATGAAATGTGAGTGGATTTGTGTCGATAAGGGGTGCTTCAACAAGTTAATCTATAAGGACCTATCTTTTGATTACCTTATGATTAACATACTATGTGTCAAACTCACTAATAAGCATGATCCATTTGGGAATTCTACCTTATAAATCTATTTTAGATAGTAGATACTTGAGTGGATCTACTTTTGAAATGACCATGGTCTTATTGTTCAACATGTAATGGCACAGTTTCTAAGTTGTGAAGACCATGGATAGACAAGATTTTTAAATAGGTGTACAGTTGTGTTCATAAGTGACCAAGTTATGGCTTAAGTAGTATACTACATTCTCTTTTCCATTGTCATCATGTTGAGCCAAAAGTGCCCCTAGCACATTATCGATATCTGATAGATACAACAAGAATGATCTTCTTGGCATAGGAGGTAACAAAATAGGTAGATTAACTAAATAGGCCTTGAGTTGTTAAAAAGTTATTTGGCAATGGTCATCCTAGTGAAATGAAACTTCCTTCTTTAGAAGATGTGTAAATGGATGACACTTGTCTACTAACTAAGAGATGAAGCATCAGATTGATTGGATCTTACCCTAAAAACTACAGAGTTGCTTTAAAGTGGTTGGTGGTGGCATCTTGATTATGGCATGGACTTTGGTTAGATCAAATTCAATGCCCCTATGAAACACAATGAAGCCAAGTAACTTTATTGAGGTTACTCCAAACACACATTTCTTTGGATTGATTTTGACTTTATACTCCCACAATCTTTTAAATATCCTACATAGCACTGTTGGATGGTGAGCCCTGATTTTGGATTTTCCTAATATGTCATCGATATAATATTCAACAATATCATGTATCATATCATGGAATATGATATTCATGTTGATTTGATATGTATCCCTAGAATTCTTAAGACCAAATGGCATTACCTGATAACAAAATGTTCCCTATGGAGTGATGAATGTTATTTTATGTTAGTCTTTTGGTGCTATTTTGATCTAGTTGTATCCTAAAAATTCATCCATGAGTGAAACCATTTTATAACCTACCATGGGTTTAATGATCATGTCAATATTAGTCAATGGAAAGTCATCCTTAAGATAAGACAAGATTTTTTTGTCTAAAAAATTAGTATAGATTTTTATTCTTTTAAGATTTTTGCTAATAGGTACAACATTAGATATCCATTCTGAGTAGTCAATAGATTGAATACATCCTACTTCTAAGATTTTTTTTTAACTCTTTATTTTCCAAGATAGAAATGCAAGGATGTATCTTACATAGCTTTTATTTCACTAGTTTGGCATCAAGATTGACCACAAAGTGGTACAAAACCAAGGAGAGGTCTAAACCTAGCATATTAGAATAAGCCCATGCAAAGATATCTATAAATTCTCTCAATAGAGATATAAAGAATTCATGTTCCTCCTCAGTGAGGGATGCACCTAATTTTATCCATTTAAAGTTTGATGAAGTCTTGATGTTTACCTCTATTATATTTTTGACTATAAGGGTCAAACCATCTTCTAAGATAGTAGGCAAATACTTGAAATATTATACTATATTAGGGTCTTCTTTTAGGACTTGCTCTTCAACATCTCCTAGGCATGATGAATTTGAGTCCCTTAATGAGAGATCTGACCATGTGACAAAAATAGTTGGAAATTATTGAATAATTTTATCAAATACTTATTGTTGTGCAAAATTAAACTTGGATCCATAGGAAATTTCATCATTGGTGGTCTTCTAGTCTAAATTAAAAGAATAATGAACACCCCCATCTAACGGTACCTGAAATAGGTTTTCACCACTAGATTGGCCTTTATTTTTACTTTTTCCTTGGTCAAAAAGTGCCTCAAAGATGTTTTCATTTGGGGACCTTAATGTTTTATTTATTTATTTTTGGCTAAGGGTGTTCACCCACTCTCCAAAATAAGCTTCAAGATATAATGTAATTGAGAATCCTGATTTATGATCTCCAAAAATAACATTGTCTATAAGGCCTAAAAAGTCACATAATGCCTCATCATTCTAAAATTCATCAATAGATAAATTGGATTCTTTTTGGTCCTAATCTATCAGTTGGGGATAGTATAATGGTAATGGGTTATGACAAATGATGGGGGTAAGAGTACATATGGCATTGTTATTTAATAGGTTACTCTCAGCTAGGTCATCAAAAGTGAGGCTATGATCAGACTCTACTTCACTATCGACATCATCATTACTAGCCACCAGTGATGGAACTCAAATAAGATATGTGGGGTCACCCTTAGGTGGTTTAAATACAAGTCCATAGGGTATTTTGTACTTAGTCATGGAAATTGGCCCAATGGTTCCTTGTTGATTTGATCCAAGGCCTCTTCCTTCATAATATTGACTCTACATGATCCTATTGGGAATAGGATACTTTACACTTTTATAACAATCAGCTTGGTTTTCATTGTACAACCATGATTCATCCCTTCAAGAGGGTCTAGTTTTAGGCCAAATGATGGTACAAACATAACATGTCCCTTATCTTTGTTATTTTATTGCTAATGCATGTGTGGGGTATTTTTAGATTGCCCAAAGGTCTTTGGATTTTGAGCAAGATTGGCAATATGGAAGGTATCATGGGTCACATACTCCCCTGGGCCATTATTTAAAATGGTGAAATGATTAGAAGCTTCAAGAGGTGGCATGTGGGAAAGGGAGTCCAAGGTATTAGGATCTATGCAATTATCTTGTGGAGGATTAATAAGTATGGCCTTTCTTTTATCTTGATTGAAACTTGGATTCATGTTGTATTGGTAGTTATAGCTTTAAAACTTGGACTCAAGATATTTTTAGTGTTCATATGGGTGTAAATCTCCTAGAATATTCACTTCCATCCCTGAGTGAGATAAATTGATACATTGGTGCAATGTTGATGGGACTGAATGAATCTCATTTAACCAAGGCCTACTTAGAAGCATATTATATGATAACTCAAGATCAAGCACATGGAAAAGTGTATCATGGGTTAAAGGCCCAATGATAACCTGTAAGCTAATGGTGCCTTGTGATTCTCTTTTTTTATTATCATAGGCTTTGATAGTTATCATTTTTGGTTGAAGATCTACCATTGTGTACCTGAGAAGCTTGATGAGCTTTAGAGACACTATGTTGAGGCCTGATCCATTGTCTATAAGGACATGCTTTACTGTATGCTAATTTATATAAACTTCTATGTATAATGGATTATTATGGAGTAGACCAAGGGAAGACATATCACTTTGGTTGAATGTGACTTGGGTTGGAACTATGTGTCCAATAAAATCTTGAAATTTATCAGGGGAAATGCCACTATCAATAGTGGATTGGGTTAAAAACTCATTCAAAATGTTCTTATGGATTATTCACATTCATAGAAAATCTAAAATAGAAACTTGTGCTAGTGTCTTCCTCAATTATTTCATAATATCAATATTTTTATCTTATTCAATGGTAAATGGTTTATTTTGAGGCTAAACGGTTGGTTGGAAAATAGGTAAAGTGGCAAATGGTTGTGGACCTATGATAGTAATCTTTAACCTCTGAGTTTTGATTCCAAAATTAAGATTAGATGTTAGACCATAATTACTAATAAATATAGGGAATGGTGTGGTAGTAGATAAGACAAGTCTCAATTTCTAGCGCACTTGTATGTGGTCACATGGTAAGGGTGAGTTATCGGTATATGGTCTAAAAGTGGGAGTCTCAATTTATTAGTTTACCTATGTGTAGTCTCAAGTCAAATTAGGATTATCCATGTAATTTGGTTGAATGGTATTGTTTAGCAATGGTCTAGATTGATTAGTGCTCAGTCTAAGATTAATAAAGATGGTATTAACACTTCACCTTGCAATATGACCTATAACCTTGTTGTAGTCATGTGCAACTATATGATAGGTTTATTGGTTGTTACCATTCTAACATTATGGTTTTTATTTTTGATTCTACTAGTTTGGCCTTTGATTTTGATACTATTGATTTTGTTATTGCACTAGCTGATATTGTTGTTCCTTATTGTTATGTTGTTGTTGTGTGTTATGTTGGGGAAAGGGGTTTTGATAAATCTTAAGAGTTTGATTGGAGGTGGAAGCACCATTATCCAATGTTATCTCCCCATTATCTAATATATTCTAAATTAAATGCTTGATTTTCACACATCTTCATAGATTATACCTATTGACTTGATGATATTCATAGAATTAATTTTCATGGTACCAATCAAGATAAGGAATGCCTTATGGATAATGCTTTGGTATAGGCCAACTAATCAAATTAGTAATGGTAAGTTTATGAAATATAGAATCAATAGAATCTCTTAGGTCACTAAAGACATGATGCATAGGTATAGTTCTCCTTGGAGGAGGTGTTTGCAATGGTAAAGGTTGTTGTATTTGTTGCATGGGTCTTGGTTGTTATGCTTTCGGTGTTGGTTAGAGAGGTTATTCTATAGAATTAAGCTAAAAAGGTGGTGTAAATTATGTTAAAACTATTTGGACATGAGGTGACTCAGATAATACATTACCCACAATATTCCTATTGTGGTTGAATTGCTTTTGTATATCTTAGTTATTGGCCTGTGTTGGTTGTGATGCTTGCACTTGGATTGGATGTTGATTTTGGCCACTTCCCTAATTGGTACTTTGATTTTGATTAGTTGACATAAGCTTGATGGCCTCTTTATTAATAATGGATCACTCAATCAACACTCCTTTATCAATGATCTCATTAAAAGTATGTGCACATTATAGTTCTAGATGATAAGCTATCTCACTATGCAAATTTTTAGTAAACATAGTGGCTAATGTTTATCTAGTAGTTTATGCATGAATCAACTTACAAGGGCTCTCCATCACTATAGGTAACTTGAAAAACTCTCACCAACCTTTTTTTATTTATGTTAAATCAACTAATGAAATCTCATGTTCAATACTATAGGGAAAATGCTTCACAAACTTATGAGAAAGATCATCAAAATCTATTACTAAATTCTTGGGTAGCTTTAAAAACCACTCTAAGGCTTGTCCAGCCAAGGCTTGTCGAGCCAAGATCCTTGGAAAGAACAAAAAAATTTATATATCAATATATGCCATTGGTTGATATGCAACAAAGAACTGGGTTAAATGGGCCTTAGGGTCACCTTTCCTTTTATATTTGTTGAATTTTAGTGGTTCATATCTTGGAGGAAATGGTATCTAGAAGTAATCCATGTTGAATGGATAATAACACATGTCATCTAACTTAAACTTTTTAGTCTATTTTCTAGCCTGCATCCTTCATCTATTGTAATTCTTGGGATAGGAAACTAGAAGGAACATTGGTTTAAGGGAGAATATTAGTTTGGGTAGATGGTTGGGAGGTCACAAGTGGGATACTTTAACCAGGGTATGATGGAGATATCTATTGGGGTATATAGATTTGGTTGGAAAATGGACCAAAAATATGCATACATAGGTTAGGATGTACTTAAAATTGCACATTTGGTTGTGTGATATTTTGGTTTGGGTTGGCTATGAAGGTTTGACTTGGAGGATTTTTTAATTGGGATGGAGGGATATAACTATACTTTGACTATTTTGGTTGAAAATGGACATGATAACAACTAATCAAACCTTGTTATTGAGTTAGAACTTGTGAACTAAGACCCTATCTTTAAACTTGTGGCACATTTTGAACTGATTATTGTCTAGTAGGTAATTGAAAAATATGGGAGCCTCTTTGTTACATGAATCCTTATTGGGAAGCAAAAGCATGTTAAAGATCCAACATCTGTTATTGACCAATATTTACACGTTATTGGTTAGTCATCATTTGGTTTTGGATTGGTACAATGGTCTGTGACTGAGGAGGTATATTTGCCACTTCTTGATGAGGTGGAACATTAGTTTCCCCTTGTTGAGGTGGAAATATATTTAGCCTCTATTGCATTGGTACACTAGATTGTGCCTATTGTTTTGGAATACTACTTGTCACTTGTTGAAGAGGAGTAGGATTCATCACATATGGTTATTGAGGCACGACATTGGTTATTGATTAACTACTTACTCATGTTGGTTACACACTTGATGAAATAGCTAGTTGAGGTTGGGATGAAAAAACTCCTACTCCTTGGTATGATGGTCCACTCATGGTATTAACTACAATCACATGTTGTTGACTATTTTTTTGTGCATTAGTACCACTTTGATTTGGATTGGACATTGCTTACACATTATCCACTATATTTTGCTCATTATTCTATATAGAAGCAGAAGACACTTATTCAATAATGGGCATATGTAGCAAGTTTTCTACCAAATTTTTTTGCATGAATGGGTCTAAAATTTGATTATCTTGACCAGTTAACTCTATCAAAACTCCTATTGAAGGAACTAAGTCAATAAGAGGTTTGATCACCATGGTCATCTGATTGAAATTGCGTGTTAGATTCAGGTAGGTTTGATATGCCATCTGCATTTGGTTAAAGTGGTCTTCCATGAGGTTTTTTCCTTTATTAGGAATATTAGGGTCCTAATACATTGTTTGGACTAGATCCAAAGGATTTATAGAAGAAGCATGTTGATCATAAATTATGTTGTGGGGCATTCTTACTAGGCTTGATAAATTCTCATGAGAGAAGTTTGCTAGAAACTTGGCCCCTACCTCTATGGCTCAAACCAAAATCTCATCTTTGTTCTCCAAAAAATGATTCTCAAACAAAAATGGTTCATACATAGAAGGAATACTAGTAGAGCATGATTTTTGAGGAATTGGATCATCAGCTGTGAGTATTATAGCTAGGTATTGTGTGATTTAGTCTTGGTCTTATTCTAAATCAAGTGGTATATTAACCTAATAGTTAGCTAATGGATCTTGGATTTGTACCCATAATTGAGTATTATAAGAGGTATAAAGATCAATATCATTAGTAATATTAATTGCATATGGGTCTTGCACTATTTCTTCTTACATAACGATATTACTAATCCCTAGATTATACATGAGTCCACTACAAGTGTAGGAATACATGTTGGGATCCATAGTCAATGCTTTGTGATAGAAAGGGAAGAGAGTTATACAAAATCTAAAAGGACAATTTATAAAAATATGATGTTCAAACTTGGTCTAGATTCATCAAAAGGATCAAAATGGTTTATGCAAAGATTTGTGATAACATAAACCAATGTTAAGTGTCTAATGTTACAGTCTTACATAAAAAGATTAAGTAAATGAACCAAAAATCAAAATACCAAACACTAAGGTAAAGTGATTAAAATCATTCTAATTTAGGAAATTAAAATTTTTTAAGTCTTTTGGCTAAATGTAGTATCAAAAGCTAGTCTCAAACAAGGCATGCACTAGGACTCTTAGCCAAATGGTATCAAAAGATAGACTTTGAAAATAGATGAAATTTTTAATCTAACAGATTTGAAACACTTCTAACAAATATTAGGAATTTGATTTTTGGACATGTAATTGATCAAATAGGTATAAGGTATGAAACAAAAGGCACTTTAGATATAGTTTATTTTCTCATAAATAATGGTATAAAACTTGGTTCTTTTGAAAAATAAGCTAGATAATAGTGAACCTCGTAACTGTGCTAGACAAAGGTTCACAAAAGTATATTTAGATTGGTTTTAAAATGTAGAAAAAAAATTTAAATCTATGCAACAGGGCCTATGAAACAATATGTGAAAGGTTTTGGATAGAGTAACAGTGCTAGACTACCCAAAAGATGTGACAAAATGCTTGTTTCAAAAACACTCTAAGGTAAAGATAATTTCTCACAAATTCGATAGCATAACACTACCTTCTTGAATCAAAATGTTATGGTACATAGACTCAAAATGCAAGTGTTTATCATGAAATGACTTAAGTTTATCAATTGGTGATAATGATCATGAGTCTTAAATGACTTTCAACCCAAATTAGAAATTGAACCTAAGCTCCCTCAAATTTAGTGCAAATGGTGAACCCACTTAACACATCAACCCTATGAACTTATAAAGGTGAAATTTAGAATTTAGATTATAAATGAAGGACTTTAAAAAACTTTGTCAAAGGTATAGACTCAATTGGGTATCATAACTATGCCAAAGTTGATGATATGACTCCAAGTTTTGATGAAATTGAAACAAATAAAATTGATGATTTCACGTGGGCAACATAACGCCTCTCTATTCAAATGAAAATGAGGACCATTGTTTAGTTTTCATCATTTATTTACACTAAGTTTTGAATCCAAAATATACTTTAATCTAGGACAAATCTAAATAATTAATCATTCTTAGATCCTAAATTGACAAGGTTACTTGGTATTATTGGAATCCATCAATATACATCATTTGAGATGATTTTAAGTGTTCATACAAAAATAAATATGCATTATATAGTAGGTTTTTTACACCCCCATCTCTCAAATGATAATACTATGAAATGGACCTTGAGGCACACCTTACACCAACAATACTTCCATGACAAGTGGGGATTTGTCTAAGATCTACAAGTTTTCAAACTTTCTAGGGGAATCAATTTCACAATGACTTGAATGTCAAATAATATAAAAGAAAAGCATATATTTTGGGTCCGTGTCACTTGGCTTGTTACAAAAAAGTCTAGTCCTTTTTGCAACCACTACATCTTGTTATTCACTCAGTGTAGTGTGATGTTCAAAGTGCCACTACATCCCATGTGCAACTCTAATATGGAGCCAAATGAAGTCAATGCTAGGAGGTGAAATCCTAGGTAAAAGCTTTCATAAAGAACTCATGGGAGGTAATGACGTCCTCTTCACAATACAAGTTTACATGAAATAAAAAAAGCATAGAATAGAAAGACTTTAGGGTCATTGTAGAGGTCACCCAATACTTTTTGTGAGTTTTTGGGGAGTGATTTAGATGATGTTATTTCTATGACTTGGACTAGGCAATTTACAAATAAGGAAAGTGATTTTGATTCTAAGGGTTCCCTAAAGGGATAAATGGAAGAGCATACACACAACATCCTTGTATTTTGTGAAAACAAAGTGCTAATTTAAATAATGAAAACAAAATTGACAAGTGTGTTCAATTTTAAGCCCAAATGAAAGATTTAGTGGTGTTCATTTGGCCTATTGGTCTTAAAATTGTAAACTTTGAAAACTAAGTCTAACAACTTACTTAATCACCTCAATGTTATATTAAGCACCAAAATAATGTTCCTAGTTCATTTTAAAGCATAAAAAAGATGATTTAAACACATTTTAGAAATTTTCCAAGTTGGTCCTATAATAAAATTTTTAGCAAGTGGCTTAACTTTTAAGCATTTTTAAAGATGAAACAATTAACATAGGAAAATGAACACTTGGGTAGACACAGTCGAGTTGGAATCTAAGTTGGGATTTAAGTTAGGATCTGAGTTAGGTCAAGTTAGGTCAAGTTGGGTTAATTTAGGACAAGTTAGGATCCAAGTTGGGGTGAGTTAAGATTTGAGTTAGGATCTAAGTCAGGGTGAGTTAGGTTAAGTCAGGCCGAGTTGGGATCCAAGTCAGAGTGAGTTAGGTCAAGTCAGGCTGAGTTGGGTCAAGTCGGGTCAAGTTGGGATCTAAGTCAAGGTGAGTTGGGTCAAGTCAAGCCAATTTGGGATATGAGTTGGGATCTAAGTTAGGGTGATTTGGGTTAAGTTAGGCTGAGTTGGGTCAATTTAGGCTGAGTTAGGATCTAAATTACATAGTATCAAGAACAAAACCATAAACTCTACAAAATAATCTTTTTGCTCAAATCTTCACCTTTTTGTTTTTATACTCTAAGATCCTACATGAAAATTGTTAGTCTATTAATTTTAGGTGCTATTTTATCGAATTTATGGGGTACGGTCCCACCAGGACTGTCATTATGTGAACTAGGAATTTGACTCAAGAGAAGTGATTAATATTGTGTTAGTCTAAAAATTCAAACAAATTGATAAAAACATAATAATTAGCATACATATCTAGGCCTAGTTACTAAGGTGAGCTTAATAATAAAAACAAATGAAAATCACAACTAAAAATTAAAGAAAAACAAGAATCCTTCACCTTCTTTAGATACTCCAAATGCTTATTGTAGTGCCTTGCTTGGCTTATGCTCATGAAGTCTTCATCAAAGGAGGCTTGGCTATCTCCTCTTCTCCTTGGCACCTTGTGGCTTTATCTTGGCTTGGCTCAATTTTTTGGAATCATATATTTTACATGTGAGAGATCTTGGAATCAATTTGACGTGGTAAATTTACATAAATAAAGATTAAAAATGATGTTCATGGCCTCTCTATTTATAGATTTTCAAGAATGACCAGAATCAAACATGACCATCCATCTCAAGATTGAGATGTATGGTCACAGATTAATTGAATTATGTAATTAAAATCCATAAGTATCCTCCTCATGACTTTGGAATAAGGGAAATTAATGAGGCATGAGAATTAATAAAGAGGCATGGGAGACTTATAATCTTGATATTTGTGGCATTTATGGCTTAGGGATGTCTTCCTAAGAAATGAAGTCACCTAATGATGCAAATATTCAATATTCATTTCTAAAAACAAGTTTTCAACAAGCTTGTATGGAATTATTAATTAGGCCTTGATTTGGATTAATTAGATCTTAATCATGATTAAGCACTTTGTGCACAAATTACTCAAATTGATTAGAATGCCTTGTTATTGGTCCAAAATTTGACTAGATTGGAATTGAAAATCAATGTCAGATGCATTGGATTTGTTATCCCATTTAGGATCTTTTCAACACAAGATAACAAAGGCATATGTCTCATTCAAGAGATTTTCATATAAAAGAGAAATCCAGACCACTAAGGTGAAAAATTGGCATTTTGACTTGAAATGATCTAATAAAATTTAGTTGGCCCATAAATTATATTTCCCCATTTAATAATACTCTAGCCAAAATCAGCTCTTGAATATATCAATTTCAACTCATTTAATGTATTTTAATTTTTTTAGGCCAAATTGTGCACTTTAGGTGAAAATTGGTCAAAATCTTAGTTAGAGGTCATTGGTGGCCAGATTTAGGTGTCTACAAAAGTTAGTTCAGTCACAAGTTTGTTAGCTTAGTATATTCTAGATTTAGCATGCTTTAGTACAATTTTTTCTTAGAGAATCCAGATATGAAGGGCATGATGGCTTTCACTTCTAGTTTTAGATTAGGTAGTTGATATAACTTCTAGATCATAATCCATGTTCTAGATACCAATGATTGGGGGCAATATGTGTAGCACATTGATCCTCCCCTTTTTCTGAGTTTAGTTTATTTTCCAAGAATTTATTAGTAGTTGTGTGGCTTACTCCATCTATAGGTGGTTGGCATCCTTTTTCAAGTTGGGAGTTCATATAAACTTAGCTTTTTGAGTACCTAATTTTTCTTCCACATAATCCCACTACACTAGTTTTGGAGTGGCTTTCATACTATCCTAATCTCCATATTCCAAAATGGATAAGAGTGGCCTAGTTTCTAGCATACATTTGACTATCCAAACCAACATTGTTAAAACACAATACATTCATGGTCTTTAAGATCCATCTTATGCGACATCTATTCCATATCAATATTATTTCATAGCTTCACTTCATGGGGCAATGATGGAGTCAAACGAATGACTAGCCTTTGTATTCTTGATCCACCTATTCAAAGGGATTGGACACATAGTCCAAACATAGATTGGCATATGCATGATTCATTAATTCACTTAGTAGATGAAGATGGATCCAAAAGGCATGCCTTTGCATTCTTGGACCACTTATATGTAATTGAGCATTCATCTCCATTCATGATATTACTTTTGATATAGCACACACCCAACACAATCTGGCATCACAATAGGTTTTGTATTGGTTCACATACCTAGTGAGGTGTATTCTTTCCTTTCTCTTCCTCTCTTTTTTACCCAATTTTTGTACATTATTATTTTAGATATAACATATCTAGTAAGGACTGATCTACTCTATGTTTTTCATTACAGATTCACACTTCACATCATGCTCTCTCTATGCACATCCAACATCACATAATTTCATGAGCTCCACATTTATGGGTAATTTCAGGTATGATTTCTATTTTTATTTTATCCTAATATTTCACTTTGCTACATCACTAAAATAAAAGGGGGAAAATGTAGTGATATAAAATGTGAAATTTGGTAACTTTAGTATGGCTAATGATACCCAATCCATAATTCCATCTTGATTTCTCTTATGACCCTTATAGGCATGTTTTTATAGTTTTTCATTCATCTATAACCTTTTAGACTGAACCCTTACTAACCTAGGCTTCTCTTTCCATGACAAATCCATCCCCTAGGTCTCTTGCTCCCTAGACAAAAACACCCAAACTTAGACTACAATGCTGAAACTCAGGGTGTCCTATTTTTGGTGTTGTTGTCCAAGTGTATTTTAGCTTCTAATGGTCATTTATCCTGGATCCTTATCCTAATTCATGTTCACCTAATGTGAATTAATTTAACCCATGATCATTAAATCCCCTATAAAAGGCCATTCAAATTCCATTTAGAAGGGTTGTCACTCATTTTCAAGAGAGAAGCAAGACTACTCAAGCACTCTTCCCTGTTCTTTGCATACAACCATCCAATAGTGTTTTAAGCTTATTCAAACCTTAATACTAGTCCCTAGTCATTTCAAGTACATCCAGTTTCACATTTACTTGCATTTTTATCACACTATTACACCAAGCACTTCAATGGGAGAACTACATATAGCTTGATCCCTCCTCAGAGTATTGGTATGTAGGTAGTGTGCCCACACATAGGGTGTGAAGTGAATCCAACGTATCCTTTACACACTAACCCCTTTTCCCTATTTTCTAAAGTTTTATTTAATTTCATAGAAGACAAAAAAACACAAATAATCATCTCTATAAGGAGTTTAATTGATAGTGAGGATCTAAAACTTGGTACACAGGCTCACACAAACACTACAAACAAAACCTAGAAAAATTAGATCTCTGTGATTAGTTTGGAAAATAGTGACAAGACTAAGACTATAGTGTTAAACAGTAGGGTGTCCTATTTTTGGTGGTCCTATCTAATCAAGAAATGAACTCTAAATTCCTATTTGTGATAGTGTCCTAGCCTTATTCCTCTAGTATCAGACTTGGTCTCCAACATAATAGCCCAGAATAAGCTAAGTCATATTTTCTCACTTATTACTATTTTTATAAAATGTAAAAATATAATTTTTTTACATAAATCAATGGCTTAATTATTTCATATTATTTACTAATTTTATTTACTTAGACCCATTTATTATTTAGGAATTAAAAATATAATTTCCCAAAAATAATAAATCATATATGCATAAATACATGTCCCCTCAACCTTCTCAAAATCCTATAACATACGTTTCTAACTAAATTCAAACATACTCTTTCCTGAAAGAACCTTTATGAATAATTTATCTTTTCCTTTATTGTTTTATTTTTGCTTTTTTTTACTTCTCATCCCTTATTGTTTGTCTGTTCCTTCTCTTTTTCCTTTAAGTTCACCCATTAATCAAACAAATTAAATGAAAGGAATGTTGTGTATCTAGCATAAATGGCACTCAATAACATGAAGGAAAATCTTGCTTGAACATTTGCATGAATTTTTATGATTCTCTTGCACATTTTCATATTTATAAAGGCCAATGATTTGAAATAGAATCTGTGGATTTATAAAGGCTTGCTCTCTCATTTAAATCCATCTATGCACTTAATTAAAACATCTAAATAAAATGAAAAATTATCTTTTTTAGGTTTGTCCTGATCATGAACTTTTTGATTTTCCTTAAACCCATGGATTGGTCCTAAACCCTCCATAGATATAAAAAGTAAAGTCTCCCTTCAAAATAATTGAGCCAAAGTGAAAAATATAAAAATCTTCCTTGAAAGGGTGATCTTGGTAACCTCCACCATAGGCTTTCTAGTCTAGTTGTAAGTGGATCAAGGCCTTCATAAGGGACCAAAGGTATCTCTATTGGGGCTATATATGCATGGCTAGCATCAAGAAAATGTCCATGCCATTCCCTCCATGAAAAACATCTAAATATTTCCTTTCAAAACTTCTTGTCATTTATATAAATATGAAATATTGTGTGTGCATACAAACAAAATGAATTAATCACTTGATCACATATGCATATGGTATTTGATGAGATTGCAACTAAGTATGCTACATATTGAGGTAGTTTTTTTTTATATTATCCAAATGATTTTATATCAAGTAATCATTTTTAGCTAATGCTTATTGTTTGGATGCAAGAACTAGAGATTTTATATTCTTTAGATACTCAGGAGTATCTACTAGTAGGAGTCACAATTTATTATACCTTCACAAACACACCCCATTTTCAACCTGAAAATAAGGACCCTCTTTTTTTATTTGATATTTTTCTATGAGGTTCTGATGGTTCGTTTGATTAAGCTCTTCTTGAGTGATAATTTACTAGATGTTAAGTTACAAATTAGTGTTCTTGATCATTTATAATGCCTTTACATTTTACTCAAATTATTTTAAGCTTTCATTTATGAATATTAATGTCTAACTTGTAGGTTTATTTTAACCTTATGAAGTCTTATTTCATTTTAAAATTCTTTAGTACTCACTGATTTGAATGTTCGAGCGTAAAACTTAATTTTATGTGAATGATTGGTTTCAATTTATATATTAAATGATTTATTATCACATAAAATTCACTTGAAAAAACTTAATGTTTTTTGAAATATTTACATAGTCAATTTTCTTATTTTCTCAAGTTTTTTCAAAATATTCCTAGGACCTCTAGATTTTTATACATGTCTAAATATCATCGACATAAAGCTTCGAATCCAAATGTTTTTATAAAAACGACCAAGTCTTTTTAAAGCTTTGAGGCTTTGAGAAGATGCCACATGGCACCCTCCTAAAAGCCCAAGAGCATAAAGGATTAAAAGAATTAACAAATGCTCAGAACCTCAAAACCTCAGCAGTATAAATACATTAAACTAGAATACCAAGAGTTGATAGACATTAGAGAAGGCCCACGGCCCTGAGGCCCTAATAAGATGTCATGTGGCACCCTCCTATAATATAGAGATCTCAAAGTGATTAAAACATTATCATAGGAACTCAAGACATTCCCAATATTGACCTATAAAAGTATAAATATCCCAGGAGGCCAAGACAAAACCATGTGGCCATGATAATGACAAAGGAAGATAACATAGTAAATATTAGGGACATCAATAAACTACAAAGTGGAAAAGTGGGACCTAGAGGGCAAAGCTAAAATCCTATTGAAGGAAAAGGAATGCATAAGTAAGGAATGGATTTATGGAAGTGGTTATATTAGAAGATGAAGGGACTAATATTGATAGCCCATTTGGCCATCAAAATTTTCAAAATCCAAGATGGAATTATACATTAAATTCAAGAATAAAATCAATTTGTAGCTCAGTATCATGATGATAAATGATGGAATTAAAGGTATTGTAGTTGGATTAATACTATAAAGGGGGATGATTAATATGAAATCATGAATAAGACATGAATCATGGGCATGGCATGCACATTGGGATAAAGCAAAGAACATAAGATAAATTTAGATTTTAAGAGGAATGGTGCTTAACTACACAAAACATGTCTAAATGGTAATCCCAAAGCAATCCCATCAACCCTATGTTACCAATGTTTAATTTAGTATCTTTAAGAGCATGGTCAAGATGGAATATCTATTAGATCCTCAAATACACCTTCCAATCACATTGATGATTGCTTATAACAGCCCTAGTAGTGGGACAAATTTAAAACTCCACGGACTTAGAGGTCTATGTAATATCAAATCATAGGTTGTAGTAAGGGTTGGTATTTTTAAGGATTAGATAAGGATATACATATTGGATTCTTTTACTCTTAGTGTTGAAGTAGTGGACTAGTCATGTTATTTCATGTATTGTCTTGTTTTTTAGATTAGTTTGTCGAGTCAAGATTTTTTAGGCTATGTTTGTAATCCAATTGAGTATTGAAATGATATTTCATGGAAATATATTTATGTGAAGGTTTTTACATCTAATAAACTTGGTTTGTGCATGTATATGGTGACCTTATTTTCCTATTTTACATTTATTATACCACCTTCATAATCTTGCACCATCCTTTAGCTAGAGTTTTCTTAGATTTGGCTTGGCTAAAGGACTAGTTTCTTTGAGTATTGTTTACTCAAGAGGATTTGACTGCATCCATTAAAAAATAGTATCTCTTATTTTCTCCCTACCCTTATATTTTTTTATTTTCTTACCAAATTTATTAGTTTGAAACCTAAGCAATATACTCTTAATGTTTTATCTTTATTTCTCTCACTTTGTCTATTATTGCTTATGCATTAATTAATCTATGCAATATATATGTTTTTTTGAGTCAATGTTATTCACATAGTTAAATCATTTTATTGATTATCTAGGTGTTAGATCATATTTTAAATGTGTAATTATTTATCTAAAATACCCATAAGAACCCCTTGAATTGGAATGGTCACAAAGAGCCAACTAAGTTACCCAACATATTAATACCTGGTAACCAAGACCTTGGGGACATTTGTTCACACAAGTCCCCTTTCATGAGAGACATGAATTAACAACCCTTGCCTAATTTTTGGCTTTATCAAAAGACCCATCAATAATTAGTAAGTGACTTCAAAGCTAAGAAGTTTATTAATGTTAGAAGTAAATTTAATTTGATTATTTTGAGAGATATTCAAGATAAAGAGGTTGTGGTAAATAAAAATTCTTGTATCATGTTTACTAACAAAGAATAAAAGTATATGGGAGAGATAGTATAATAGTTCAAGGAATGTTTTTAGAAGCCTATGGGGTTACTTCCAGCTAGGTCCATTGAGCATGAAATTCATTTGATACTTAACAATCCACTTCTAAATCTCAGGTTATATAGGTAGTCCTTGAAGGATGATAATGAATTAAAAAAAAGTTATACTCTTTAATAAATCAATGTGTAATTCATATTACTTGTCCATGTGGTTTTTCTATTATTTTAGTACCTAAGAAAGATGGCACATGGAGAATGTGTGTTATTTATAGATCACTTAATAAGATAACCATAAATAATAGGTACCCTCTTCCACAAATTGGTTATCTTATTAATCAAATTCATCATGTTACATATTTTAATAAGATTGATTTGAAATATGGGTATCACCAAGTATGGATTAAGGGGGATAAAATTTGGAAAACAAACTTCAAAACAAGTCAAGGGTTTTATGAGTGGTTGGGTTATACCTTTAGGGCTATGGATTACACTGAATAACTTCATGTGATTGAGGAATGAGGTAATGAGACATTTTATAAATTAATTTGTAAATGTATATTTTGATGATATTCTTGTTTTTAGTAAAACTTTTGATGAACATTTTGAGCATCCTAAACAAGTTTTACTAGTGTCAAAGGAGAATATGTTATTATTGAATGAGAAGAAATGTGATTCTTCCCAATAATCACTAGTCTTCTTAGGGTATGTGTTTGGATATGGGGAGTTGAGTATTGATCCAAAGAAGATATAATCCATCATGAATTGGCCAAGTTTATTCAATTTTACTAAGGAAAGCAGTTTTATAGGTATAGTCTAGTATTCAAGGAAGTTCATCAAGAAATTATCTTCCATATTCACATCTTTGTACACAATTACAATAGGTGGTAAGACTTTTACTTGGGGTAATAATAAAAGAGATGTATTTTAATTATTTAAACATAATATTAACCATGTTCTGGTTTTATCTTTACTTAATTTTTAATTTGATTTTAAAGCAGAAATAGATGCAAGCCACTATGTTATGGGTGTTGTTTTGCTTCAAGGAGGTAAGATGGTATGATGCCATTCTAATTTATTCCATGTTGTAATATTAAATTATTATATATAATAAAAATAATTATATGATCTTATATAAGTGTTTAAAAATAGAAGTAGTATTTAATGGGTAAGGATACTATTATGTGTACGAATCACCAACCTCCTCAATATTTGGAGACTCAAACTAAACTTCAAAAATATAGGCACTATAAATGGATGGGTTTATTTAAATAATTTCATTTGATTATAAAATATAAGAAAGGTGTGACTAAAAAACTAGATGACATGTTTTCAAGACCTCATTTACTTACAACCATGGGTACCATAACTCTTAAACATTTTATGTATGAATATTATGTAGGGGGATATGTTCATGATGCATATTTTGGGGACCTATTTCTTAAAACAAATAGGTCCCAAGGTGTAGGGTTTGAGCCCAAGGAGGATTAATATATTCAATATGGATTACTCTCTAAGATTGGTAAGCTTTGTGTGCCCAAGGAGGAGAGAGTTACATTATTGAGAGAGACACATACTTAAAAAGTTTTCCCATGATTTTGGTGTTAAAAATATTTTTGCTCATTTATAGAGGTATGTTTATTGCCCTGATATACAAGTTAATATTGCCAAGTTCATAATGTGTTGTGTTTTATGTAGTATAAATAAGCTTAGTAACAAAAAATTGGGTTTATATATGTCATTATCAGTTCCTTTTATGCCATGGGAAAACACTTCCATAGATTTTATATGTAGGTTGCCTATGTCAAGGCATGGACATGAATATATATTTGTGGTTGGGGAATAATTTAGTAAGATGTGAATTATTTTCCCTTGTAATTGTACCCTCAAAAGAAGTGATGTAACTTATTTATTTTCTACTAATGTGTGGGTTCACTTTGGTATGCCTAATTATATTATTTTAGATTGAGACTCAAGGTTTCTTGAGAAGTTTTGATGTAAATTATTACAGAGGATAGATACTAAGTTGACATGTTCTAACACTTTTCATCCACAAATATATGAGTAGATTGAGGTTATGAATAGAACATTGGTGTATTTGTTGAGAGATTATAACATGAAGCGTCTTAAGGCATGAGATGGAAATTTGGGGTATAGTGAACATTATTATAGCATGCCTATACATTCTTAAACTAGTGAATCTCATTTTAGAACTTGTTTTGGCTAATTATGTCCATGTGCATTTCATGTTATTTTGAGATTTTCATACAAAGGCAATGGTAAAGTGGATCATAAGGTCCACAAGGCTGAGAATTTCATTAAGAAAATTTAGCTTATTTACCTTAAAGTACAAGAAAGGTTAAAGGAGTCTCAAGATGAGTAAAAATCAAGACATGATTAACATAAGACCAAGCATAGTTTCCTTATTGGTGACAAGGTATGGTTGCACTAAATTAGAGAAAGGATCTGAGGTATGTCTAAGAAGATTAAGCTGCTAAGGTATCTTCCATTTGAAATTCTAGAATAAGTAGGTAATAATGATTTTAGACTTGACTTGCCTCCTTATACGAAAATATATTTAGTTAAATGTTGAGAATATACATATTTTTTAGCCATATATGATATACAATGAAGATGAAGGGGTGTTGTTACCCTCAATTTAATATCTCACCCCTGATAATCAGTTAGAACTAGAGGAAGATGTTATTTTTAGAAGAAGAAGGAGGAAATGCAAAGAGGAGTGAAATAATATTGGCTATTTGGGTTAAAAGGGAAGATAAATAAAGGAAAAATGGTATTATATAGAATATTATGGGAAGAAATTTCCTCACTTATAGAATTCTTAAAGTTTTTAGGGACTTAAAAGCCTCAAATTGTGGAGGTATGATGAAAAATGAATCTTGTTTGTACTTAGTCCTTTGTGTGAACTATTTACACTATACCAAATTTTATGTAAACATGATTATAAGAAATTATTAAAGACACTTCATGGTTAAGAATTAATTTTAAGTACAAAAATAGTATGGGGATGATCTAGACACCTTTACATTGGTTAGGCAAGAATTTTTTATTTCTTAAACTTCATAGTTTTCTATAGAGGACAAAACTACCCCTATTTGTAGGGTGGTGGTTATGAAACCACCCCAAAAATTTTGTGGCATCCCCTCCATAGAGTGATAAATTTTTAACCGATATCATTTTTAGGTAGTGTTTTTGTAACTGCCTTAGCAGTTTTATAATTTGCCATATACCAACTGTAGTGGTTCCTCCACCTTTGATAACACAAGGAAGAGGAATGGTTATAAACACTTCCTCTCCTCATTGGAAGTTAATTATAAATAATTGGTGAGTTATATGGTTTAGAGGGAATATAAAATAGACTTGAAAAAACAAATAACACATTAGAGAGGTAGTGAGTTTTTTGGAAATTAGATTCACATCAAAAATTTTGAGTTTTAGTCTTGGTTTTAGTTTACTCATTATTATTAATTGTTTTAGTTGGTTAAGGAGTATGGGATTTATTAAAAGAGTCTTGTAAGAATTTATATTTAATTTTATATGAGTTTGGATATAATTATATTGTGTATTTTATCCATGTAGCCTATTGGAAGTATCTTGTATATAAATTTTAAAACCTAGTGGAAAGGGGAGTGTGTTTGCTCACTCATTAGAGTTTTTACCACATTGAATTTATCTAGGATATTCGTTGTGTCATATGTGTTTTGATAACCTATTTATATTTATTTATGTTATTTAGACTACTAATTTCATTCCCAATCATGCATTCCATTATGTTTGCATATCATAATCTTGGAATCAATTGTTTAGCAATCTAAGTTTGTAGTATGTGTGTTGATGAAGCTCGAAGTGGAATATATAACTAGATTATATATCAAATTACCACTGTCTATTGTCTCCATGTTAATGTAAATAAAATTATCTATTGTTTTCATGTCCTTACCAACAAGATCTTCAGTTAATACTACAATAGTATCTTCTTTTTCATTCTTTTCTCTTTATTTCTCATGAGTTCCCACACTTTTGTATCTCCTTTGAAATATTATCTATTATTGTAAATACACATAGATAAAACATATTATTATAATAAAGAGTTCCAAAAAAAAAATTATTTAACCACTTCATCATGCCTCATAGGCATGTCCAACTCTTCTCTTTTGCTTGCATTATTCTCATAGCTTTTAGTCACATGATAGATTATCAAAGGTTCATTATTAGCAACCTCCATTATTTTCCTATCCTAATTATTTGCTTAAATTTATGCCTCTTCCTCATATATATGGTATTTAACCATACTCACCTCATGTACATTAATTTTCACTTCAACCACATCCATTGTTTCCTTCATGGAAATGTGAACTTATTATTAGTTTTCCTCTTCATTTACCTATATTTTTCTTTCGAGGAAACATGTAACTTTCCTTGGTTTTAATTGACATTACTTCCCTTAAAAATATTAAAAAAATAATTTCCATCATCCATTAAGGATAATTATATTTATTCCCACTTATGGGATACCACAAACTCTTTCCCAACATCCATTAATGGGTCTCTTTCTTCCAAAAAAAAAAATGTCACCTCCACATCGTCTTCAATGAGGATTCTTTACCTTATGAGATACTTAAATATTTATTTATTCTTGTTGTCTTTTTTAAATGTGGTACTCTCACATGGAAACCTCACTTTTGTATTTCCTCTTAAGTCAATCCTCTTCTCTTCACCCTTTCCATTTTCCATGTCATTTCTCAAATAACTTTAAGTTGCTCACATATAAAATTCCCTCTCCTACTACCTTTCATGGAAATATTATTATTATTTATCTCAAGTATCAATACTTTTATCCTCTCAAATTATTATACATGAGTTATTTGGTGCAAAAATAGGCCCATAAAATTGGAAACCATATCTTACAAACTTCTCACCTTATTCTTTCCCTTCTCTTGTCTCCTTAGTTGAAGATCTCTCTAATACATAACTACATTATTACACAACCTCTTAATTTCAATATTTGGTATTATACATTATCATCTTTAAATTAATTATGTTATTCAACTACCCATTTCATGATCTACTTTAAGATTTACTTACCAAAAAAAAAATAGCATTGTTAGTGGGATCACCTTTTCCTTTCACCATGAACTGAATTAGTATCTCTTATTTACATGCTTGTCAACTCTCTAAGACATAAATTTTATTATAGGGATATAAATATCTCATAAAATTGTTATTCATCATATTCAATCAATTATAAAATGACTCATATATATGGTGTAGTCTCCATTACATCCAATCTCACTTAGATTTCCTTGAACATCTCTACCAAGTCTTATACTCCTAGTTTTCTTACTCATTTATGTGACATGTATTTGTTGTGATAAAATCACACCCCACACCATTTATTTGAAAATTATGGAGACCCATTTGAAAATAATTAAGGCTTCTCAGAGTTTTAATCCCTTCCACATTAGCCTCAAACCTTCAACATTCATAAACTCCTATTTTGCCTTGGTCGATACAGAATTTAATAAAGTCTATAATGGAAAGCTAGTCCTTGCTAAAGATACATATATTTTTATGATTTTAAAGCATAATTTAGTCCTTATCACATTCTAAAAAATGCATAAGATTTTTTATACTTATAATATTTTATCATGCTAACTATGTTTTTCATAGGTTTGGAGTCATTATTGGTTGTCTCAAAGTTACAATCGCCTAAAGTCCTACTCAACACTTCTTGAGGATTTATTGGTAGGTTGATAAGATTTCAATTATTTATTAGGATCCATTTTAACTTATTAATTTTTATCAAATCTCATAGGAAATCTTGATGAATGAAGAAGCACCATGGAACTCAAATGTCAATTTTGTAATTATCCTAGACTTGGTAAAGATGTCATATCCTACGAGAGCTTGACCAAATGAAGAAGTGGCACATGGACATTTTTAGATATGTTAGTCTTCTAAAATTGTTATAGATGTCAAATCTTAGGATATATTGAAAAAATGAGGAAGTTCCATGTGACCTACTATCAAAATTGTCAGCCTCTTAAACTAGAAAAAGATGTTAGAGCTTGGGAGAGTCTGATTGAATGAGGAAGTTCCACATGGATACTATCAAATATTTTAGTGTCCTATAACTATTAGATATGTTAGGGCCTATGAGAGATTGACAAAATGATAAAGTGCCACATATCTTAATGTCAATCTCAAAGACATGTTAGATATGTCAGATCACAAGAGATCTTGACCAAATGAGGAATCACCATATAGATCCTATCAGATTTGTTAGTTTCCTAGACCTATCAAATATGTTAGAGCCTTAGAGAGTTTTACCTATCAAATCACACCATGTGGCACTTCTATACAAATTATTAAAAAAATCCTAAGATGCCTAAGATGGTTATAGATAAGTAAAATTAAATTTTTAAACCAATCAAAAGATTCTAGGCATTATTATAACACTCCATGTGGCCCATTCTATCTCTCAAGTAGGTAAAGTGTGTGACACCCATCTAAAATTAGGTGGCACTAACCATAGACATAACTAATTAGAGATAGACACTTGACATGAGTCAAAGTAAACTAGGATGCCATAAGGGTAAAGTAGCTATGTGCCTACCATACTCCTCGCAATAACTAGATGAAAACATGGGCCCTAATTGGATGATTTAAAATATCTCATCACAATCATAAAATCTAGTAGGTGACATAGATTTGAATTTAACGAGTTAATTCTAAATTGATAAATGAATAATTGAATCTTATCACTAACTCAAATTTGAATTTATGTTGGGTGAGATGACAAATCCAATCAATGTAAGAGATATGTGTGAATCCTTATAAGTTCCCAAAGGTAACATAATTTGCCATTATTTATGACTATTTCCCTAGAGTTTGCCTCCTCACTTTTAGATCATTATTATGTCATTCATGCCCTCCTTTCTTAGAGTTAACTACTATCAAGATTTACCCTTTATACCATGGTTGTTTCATAATCTAAACACAAGGCTATGATTAAATATAGAGACACCACATTCCTTAAGAACTTAATCCACATTAACCTTTATAATTAAGTATTCAAAGCGACTGAAGTTGTACCCAAGTTTACATCTAATGATAATGAAGATGAGGCCGAGTTTCCAGATGCCCTTAGTGAATATGAAATATGTGGGTTGCACAAAGTTACATCCAAACTAGAGGTTTTCCCATATGTTGACATCTTCAATAATATTCTTCTAAAGTAAAATAAAGTATAATATTGTTCCCATGATGTCATGTACTCAGTAGGCTCTAACAAAAATATTGCAAACATCTTGGGAGCTATATTTTAAGCATAATATAACCTCCTAGAATACACAATCACTTATCAATCAACCATAGTGGATGTAGGGGATAACACGTATTATATTTATTATGTTTTTAAGGATTAGGTGAAGAACCTAATGCCAAGTGGGTCAATAAGGAAAATATTGATTCCTACATAGTCTGTACTTTCAATGAGGGAATCCATGTTAGGATGATCCTACTTGATCAATTACTTGTGTCAAGTGGCTATTTACACATTGATATCCTTTGGGTATCCATACTTTTCCTCATTCTCAAGGGTAAGAATATCCTAAACCTTAGGAGTGTCATCAACTTCTAACTGGTGAACCATGTCATGGAGGCTTGGAGTGATGGTAATTTATATATGATGAGCTACCTTATATATGCCATCTCCACTACTATCATGTTCAATCCATCTAATTTAACACCTTAGAATTTTAGGGTTATGTTTTATTTAGTGTTTTATAATCTATATGGCCACTATTATTGAAATCACATCTAATAAATTTATGAGTCATTTTTACTTAGTGGTTTAAATGGCTACCATTGAGGTGTATATGACTCAATTCTCTAATTAAATTAAGAAATATCTCTCCCCCATATTTGAATATTGTTACTAAATATATTCTAACATCATCTGAGTGGTAGGTATTTATAAGGCCCCCCTCTATTTTCCTTACTAGGTTTTGAACTAATTGGTCTAATAGGAGATTACCTATTATTTGATCAAAGTAATCTTATACCACTACCTCAACCACTAGAAAAAGGCCTACCTAACCTTACCTATCACCATATGCCTTCACATATATAAAATTATACATATGTTACATAAGATGGTAGTGACTAGGGACTCTTATCCCCTAAATAGAGTGGAGATAGAGAATGGGACCCACTAACTAGGGACTCTTATGCCCTAGGTAAAGTGGAGATAGAGAATGGGACCCACATGGAATCATTAGGGCCCATGTGGAAAAATAATAATCTTGACTCAATATCAATTATGGACATGAGCCCAATGATAAGGACAAGATCCACCTCATCCTTATAGATGAAAAAAAGGTGTTGGATAAAGTCAAGACCAAGAATAAAAAGGGAAAGTAGGGGAAGATAGAAGCATCCACTCAGAATAGTCCTATAATGACACCTAACATTTTAATGAAGATACTCTAAGAGGTCCCAACTCCCTCTCCTTTATGAGTCTCACCTCCTTAGGTATATTCTTTTGATCCAACACATTTTAAGTTCAAGTAACTCAACTATAGGCTACATATATGCTATTGTTTAACATCAATATTAGCTTGGAGCCAAGCTAAAATGTGACTATCAATAGGCATCTATGTAGATCCCTCCTCTACCTTTAGCCATCCCTCAACAACCTAGTGGATTACCCCAAGTTTCATTTTTCTTACCAGACCCATTTAGGTGGTTCCTCCCCTTTTCCCATTCTAACTCCCCCATAATTTTTTGAGCATGTTCTTGAGATGCATTAATTGTCATTGATGTCAAGGTGATCTAAGTACATAATGTTATAATGATAAAGTGATAGGTTATAATTGGATTTGAGAGTGCATATCATGTGAGCAAGTATTTTTGATGTTATATAATTTTGTTGTAGATATGTTCTTATTATAGATGTAATATGAGGTGTTATGAGTACTTGGAGTGCTTTTAGAAGTTAAAGGAATTCATTAGAGTAGTCGTATGAATGTTTAAGTTCTCCTAATCATCTTGGCTAATAAAAATAATTGAGAATACTAATGAAATTATTGATCACATGTGTGAAGGTGTTAGAAGAAATTGGTCACGTGGGTTTGTTCAAATTTGTGTTTTGATCATGTAGTTCAAATTTGAGGTCTTGATATGGTGTCCAGTAAAAAATATCAAGGTGTAACGTCAACCTTCCAAGTAGATTGTAGTGTTTCCTATACTTATCCAAAGTTTCTCTTGCACACTATGAATAAAAAAGATAGTCAATTTTAAGCCTCAAGAAATAGCTATTATAAAGGGTAAATGTAGGGATACCAAGTGTCAAAATCTATCTTGATCAGATCAAGGATCAATGGCACGTGAATGATCATACAAATGAAGATCTAAAAATGCACATTTAATCATAGATGGAGATATAATGGTGAGCACAAGGTCAATAATTCAAAGGATTAGTAGATTGCATGAGGGGATTCCAAGTGGCATAAACATGTTGAGCGAATAAAGACTGACATCAAGGTCCATAGAAGGTATGTGGGGCTATGAAGTATCATAATATTGAAAGCATGGATCAAGATCAATGGATAATGATTGAAAGAAAAGTCTAGGAGACTCCAAAAGATATTTATAGTGTATTTAAACAAATTTCCAAGGGGAATAAAATGAAGACACGTGTCTAAAGCTTCTGCATTACATAGTGATCATTGGAATTTAAATTAACAAAGGAAAACCATTCTATATGTTTTGAGCTATATATTTTGTTATATGATGAATTTGACAGTGGTAAAAAAATAAAAGTTATAAATAAATCCAAGGCACATCCAAAAAAACTGATTATAAGGTTTGATTATTTTTATAGTTGTAGATATCAAGTTCCAAATTTGATTATGTGTTTGACCATCTTCTGCAAGTGACTCAAGAAGAATGTTTGAATTTGTTTTGATAGCGATTTGATGTTTCATGATTAATTATATATTAGAGAGTGTTATATGCTACATGAGGATCATTTGTATGTATTTTATAAGTTTTACCAATCTATATTCAATATGAACAAATGCTTATAAGTTGACTATTTGTTCATTCATGGTGTTCTTCTATACAAGACTATTATTTGAGTAGGTTCTACATAGATAGAAGAGTGTAAGGATGGATGTAATAAATTAAAGGTGTATTAGGGGTCATGTAGAGTTAACATATGTATTTATAAGTGGTCTTGTGTTTCTAATTTTCTTGATGAAGTGATAAAAGAGTGAATATGTCTCTATGAGACCTATAAGGGATACTAAGGTCTATTTGAAAGGTGTAGTTGCTTAAGAGTGAGCCATAGATGAGATGGTTAATGAATTAGTGTGATAATAATCCTTAAATGTTAAGGAAAGTATAACAGTTGACCAAGAAGATGATATTCATGAAGGCTCTATAAAGAGTGAAATTAAAGGTGATGGTTTTTAGAGTTTTTGTGTGTTGAGAGAGTGGAGCATAAGAGAGTGTTGAGTAGAAAAGGAAGGAGGAGAGAGTGTATTGAATGGATGTATTGAAGAGAATAGTAGGTTGAGGACTATGTGTATGACCTATAGGTCATAATTCTGATGTTAGAATAGTGTATTTATAGGATTGAAGATTAAAGATGAGTGAAAAGGTTTAGAGTGATCCAAAAGGGTGTTTTGGATGCATTGATTATGTGTGCAAGTTTGAGAGAGTGTGAAGGGTTGAAAGGGAGGTTTTATACATTTTGTATGCATTAAAATATGATCACCCCACTAATTTTGATAATTCCTTCCATATTAACCTAATTCTCATATTTCTTAACTATATTAACTATTAGCCTAACACCCATAACCCATTCCTACATCCCATATAACATTTATCTCATCCTAGAATAAATTAATCATTTCATTAAACCTATGATATACCATATTACCTACTAACCTACCCTCTAAATCCACTAACCAATTTTAAATTCAAAACTATTCCATCTACCCACCCATCACCCTACACTAGCCATTCCTAAACCCCTAAACCCTATGGGGAGATTTTTAGAATTGGAGGATTCAAGAAATCTCCCCCAACTTGGCCCCTTCCTCTATAATTTTCCTATTATATATATTTCCTTGGAATTAAAAATTCCATGGAAATTTCATAACCATAGATCTTAATAACCCAAATATGAATTTGAACAATAGATCTTCCCTCTATTTGCCTATAAAAATAAATCTTCCCTCCACCCTCAAGAATAATGAAAAATATCTAAGTAAATCATTAAGCTCTCTCATTAAGCATACATAATAGCCTTCAAGCATTTTATCAACACCATTTTCCATATCCATATCCCTTTTGGAATCCATTGTCAATTTATCACAAGCAATCTAGTAATCAATATTTTCAAGTCAAGTTTGAATCCTAGAATGGAGCTATGAGAAGGTAAAGAGGATGGTAAGAACATTCTAGTTGCTTTGATTTATCTTTTCAATCATTTCCTATTGGTGTTTATCAATGTTTTGGGTTTTATTTTCATTTTGATAATATTTCTTGAATCCAAATTTTGGTACTTTTTTTGCAACCACAGTGGGACTAACCTCCCTTATTTAGGCTAACACTTTTGCTGGAAGCATTTTAGGTGATTGTAGGACCAACTAGACATTGAAACAAGGCTATATTTTTACTTTTTGACATGTTTCAAGAAAGTTGGGGATCGCATTGTTAGTGGTGATATTATAGTCATGCTATCATTAGTCAAGGTAATGATATTATCAGATAGGTCATTAGTGGTGAGGGGTCTAGTAGGGTTTTAGGTTTTTGACAATATCACGACTCTTCCAATCATGATATTTCGCTATTAATCAAAGCATTGACATTCCCAATGGTGATATTATGGCATCTCATAATAAACATTAAATTTTGAGACCTTTTGTATTGACTCTCTACTATTCTTTAGGTGTGTGTTTTTATGTGTAGGACAAAAAGCATCTCTTCCAAAATCAAACTGTCTAGACATATTCAACAATCTCATGAGTTCTCAAATACTGAGTTTATCCTAGTAATAGAGATATCATAGATTCCAATAGCGGTATAAGTCAAATTAATAACTTAGCCCATAACATAGTTTGTCCTTGATAATATTCTATATTTGTAGATTGATTGCCTCTTATTGTTTAACCAATGTGTAAGGTAGAAGGAGGAATCATCTTGAGCATAGGTAATCACCTTCTTTTCCATAATTCTATCACTTCTTTAGTAGTGTTGTTCTAACATTAGCAATATTGTAGATTACACTAGTGTGAATTTTTTAGAGTCATAATTAAGGGGATATTTTGAGTGAAAAGATAGTTTCTATCCCATTGGTATTTTGTTTGTCTTATTTTAGAATTATGGTAATAGGAAGAATAAATTTTCATCTATTTGACAAACCCATGATTCCCTTAGTGGTGGGATTGACCTGGTAATAGCGGGATTGTCATTCCCAATTAAGATATTGCATAATCATCAAGAACTAGTAAAACACTACCCCTGTTCTTGTAATATATCATTTATAAATTTATCAGGTGTTGATTAGTAGGGAATTAAATATTTGTAAACTATAATTCTAAACATATCCTCTTTTTAAAAATTATTTATTTCAAACATTCCTTCATATAATCAATTAGACCTCCATTTATATCTAAAAACAATCTACTTATAAAGGGTGCTTTCTATCTGGTAAGGTTTTGATAAAACATAATAGTAATAAGATCATTTGGAGATTCATCCTATAGACTGGATTAGCCCCATATTTCAATACCACTACTCCCTCAATTATGGGGTTGCCCTGCAAATAGAGACATTGTCATCCTGAGTCATGACTTTGTAGTTTAGCATAGTTAGGGCTAGGGTTAGACTATAATAGTTTTTTCATTATAAATAAATGTATTTAAAAATAAATCCCTATAATTATTTATGGTTTTATAGGTAATTTTTTGGTTTAACACAAATATAGACTATTTTCTTTAACCTTGTAATATCGCTATTAGGACCTTTTTCTCAGTAGCAGCTTTGTCGATCAAAGTAGTGGTATTAGCTAACCATAGATTTTTTTTAGATAACCATAGTATTTAGTGTGAAAACACACCACTAGCTAGTTTTGGTATTGATATCTCAATGGTGGGGTTGTGCATTCTAGTCACAGGATTGCTCTGTGCACTTTTAGGATTGTAGGGTCTTGTAAGGTTGTAGAAGTTTGAGTTGCTAACCAATTTCTTCTAGGGTTCTTAAGTATTTTGGCACCCTAATTATATATCTAACCTTTATGATTACAAGGGGGTGTCATTTTATTGTTTTTACTTTAAGATTTAATTATATTAAAAAATCATTGATTTAGATATATCATTGTCTTCTTTAGTTGCTTGTAAATACTTGTTTGTTTATTATGTGTGTTTTGTTTTGTTTTTTTAAATAATTTTTCATATCATGTAAAATCTCACATAAGTAATAAAAGTGGTTAAAATAATTATATCATGCATTTGCCTATTTGTTAGTCCCTCCCTTAGGATACCATGTTGCATGGATTTCATCACCACAAACATGGATTAATCTAAAGGGTTTAGTGTTGTGGATTTCACCACCACACTTTAACCAAACTCTATGTTCTTATGGAGTATAAATATAAGGAGAGATATCATTATGGCCTAAGTAGAATTCCCCATATAGGGTTCCATGGAGTGAGGGGTGATCAAGCCCATATATCTAGGGTATTTAGATAGCCTCTTACATGGATTTAGGACACAATATACCATTGAATATATTGGGGACCCCCTAGATCCTTTTTCAAACCTTAGAGTAGGGGACTATGGTTATAACAAGTGTTTGACTATAGGCATCAGGAATAGTGCCAAAGTGAACATTAAGTGTAAATAAGTTTAAGAAGGTTTGATCAATTTTGTAATGGGTCACTAGCCTATAGCCTCACTTGTGTAGCCATTAGATGGTATGGGAATTACATTACACTCCCATATATTTTACTAATTAGGGATGTACTTTGTGTGTGTTGTTTGTGTGTTGTGCCTATACTTGTTTTGTTTGTTAGCTGAGTCAACCACACCCATACTTTTATATGCATACCTTTGAAAACCTAATAGGATCACTTATATCATCCCATCATCATTTATTCATCTCCTTCCTTCATCTCATCATTATTTCATCTTGACTATCCATATTTTATCATCACTTCATAGCATTTACTTTAGTCCACCCCATTTTCATTCATCATCACTTTCCATATTCATCTTAATAACATCTTTCTTCTTTAGTAATTTATATACTTTGACCAACTTTTGACCATAATCACACTATATCATTCTATCATTATACACTTAGTTAATAGTGCCTCTTGTGTCTATACCCATCCCATAACACTTAGCATCCACTACCTTTTGTCATATCCCTTTTGTCCATCACACTTCCCCATACCCTGCTATCCATATCATTTTCACTTTATTATCCTATCCACACCTCATAAGATCCATCTTCTTACATCCTTCATTGTGAATTTTAATTAAATCCTTATCATACTTCCATCCATTTTACAAGCATTTTATCATCTGCATCCATATTATCCATTCCATAACATTTATTTTCTCCATTTATCTTATATTGGTCATCATATTTATATCTCATACCATTCTACATATAGTGTCTATCCACTTGCTATTCATTCTCTTCACCATCCATTTTCTTATACTACCATCTCATATATATACCCCCTTTTAATAATCCACACAAACCATATTAGACCAAGTATTTACCTACATCTATAGTTTCATATATAATTATCATTTTTATCACTTTTTTAGATTATATTAATCCACTTTCCATCATATCTTATTGTAATTACTTTATCCCCACAACTCACCTTTTATACCAACCATCCACTTATCCCCCATATTATATTTATATATCATCCCATTATCTCACTCATTTTTTCCTCATAGCTCATCTATTTATTTACACTTTCATTCTTATATCATCACATTTTTTTATAATTCCTCACATCTACTTACTCATCCTCACCACCCCATATTATCATTACATCATCCTATCTCCTATAAGATTCTTGGTCCATAATCTTCCATCTATCCTAACTTCATACATATTATCCTTATATCATCCTAATAATCTTTTTTCATCATTATATCTATATAGTCCATTTTCCATGGCTAGTTATTCATCCCACCTATATTATTCTTATATCATCCTATCCTCTTTGTAATTTCCTTATTCATATAGTCTATTCATCCACTCATTTGGTCATCACTTCATCATATCCTCTTGTAGTTATTATTGTCTCTAATCCTTCTTTCATATCAATTATCCATTTATAGATATCACCCTATCCATATAAGTCCACCTTTCATAACTATCATTTACATTATCCATATATTATCTTATCTCTTCATAATTCACTTACTTTATCCATGTTTCATCATACCTCCTTATAAGTAGTTCATTCACATAAATCCATATTTCATCCATCATAATCACATATTAACTCATATTTTCCATTTAGTAAATGTTCATCTACTCATTTTGACATTCCTTCCATCCCATATTATCCCCATAAACCATCCCATTTTAATTAGTATATCCACATAAGTTTATCTCTCACACCTTATTACCCATTAGTTCACCCCAATTGTCCATATATCACCCTATCATCTATATAGTCCATTTATTCCATCTTTTTTATCCTCTTAAATCTTTTGTATTTAATTATTCTACCCATATAACGTGTTATTCATGTCTACTACCTATAACACCTTAGACACCTTTTTGACATTCCATTCTTTTTATCCTTTAAAATATCATCCCATCTCATATCCTGATTTAATTATTAATCCATAATCCTTCCATAAATATCCTCATTAAATCCATCCACATTCAAGAAATTGGATTGCATATACCTTATTCTATACCACTTTTATTTTGAACTTTTTAACATTCCACATCTATCCTACTAATTCTACATCCCATATTGCACATCCCCTTCTTATAACTTGTGTATATCCTTCCTTTCATAAACCATCTATAATCACATCTCATCAATTTCATCTTTTTCCATTACCATTTAATCCAAATCCACCTCTCCCATTTAGTTATCTTGAGTGGTTACTTTTGTCCAAAATCCTCACACATCACTATCATCACACCTCCCATCTTCTTCTTAAATACTAGTTTTATTATAAAAGATAAACTTTTGGTGGTCACTCATCCTTATCAAGACATTAATCATCCTCCTTTGAATATAAATTATCATTATACATATCCTTATAATATCTCTATCTATCACCCATCACTATCCTCTTCTCTATTAGGTATCTTTATCCCCTAACACCCATCAACTTATCTATCTACTAGTTGACAAAGTTATTTGATGCCATCACCTTTTATCATCCTTGTTAGATTGTTTTCTTAAAATATTTTATCTTTTGGTAATTTTTGGTCACATCATCTATATACATCCTCATCTTTGATCACTATTAGTCTAATTTTTATCCCAAAGGAAGTATTTGAAAACTCCCAACTTCATCTATCACATCTCATCCTCTTAACCTTTCATCATGGTCATCCAAACCCAAGCTCAACTCTACCTTGGTCAAGGCTCTAGTTAAGATAACAATACCATGGGACAAATGATGGATTCTAATCAATAATATGATGATAACCACATTGATATGAATAAACCTTGGGAAAAAAATGAAAGATACAATCCCCTCCACAATGATGATAACCAAAATATTATAGTTTGATATTTATATGAAAACCATGATAAGTTATAGTATGAGCCATAGAAATAGAAGGCACCTTACCACCTACCATTGATCACACCCTCTTAAATAATATAATTCACCCAATAAGACTAGATTTACCTCATCAACATGCTCATCATAATCCTCAAGAAAAAATAGAAGTGTACCATGGATTCATGGATGAAGAGGAACACCAACCACCCCTTAGTAACCACCATATTGAGGCTAATAGGAGATAGACTACCATTGAATATTACCTAGATCAACTTACATAATATATTAACCTCCTACTTCATAATCAATGACCACCATAACCAAGATGGAATAATCCCAATAATACTAATACCATCAATAATGGAAATAACCTTGATAATGCCAACAACACCACTAACAACCTTATCCATACCAATAATGTTGCTAACAATCCCCACCACACTCATATCCCATAGGATAGTCACAATTAGATTTCCAATCTATTTGGGGATCTTGTCTTTGCCGAAGAATGGAATATGATGAAAGAAACCCTCCAATAGATGTATCCTCAATCTCAAGCCCTCAAATACATATATGATGACTTTTTCTCATCAACCTTGGACATCAAAATTTTACAAATTCCCTTTCCCTCACACTTTAAGGTATCAAAATTTGATAAATATCAGGGAAAGGTAGATCTAAGAGACCATATACAGGAGTTCTATGTAGCTTACCATGAAGTAGCCTATGAGGATGCTTATTTATTGAGGCTATTCCCAAAGAGTCTAATAGGGTCAAAATTGGAATGGCTTATACATCTACCTAAAGGGTCATTATCAAGCTTTGGTGAATTAATTAAGTAATTTGTTAGACATTTCTCCTTTAATATAAAACATGACATTTTTATCATTGACATTTATAACACAAAATATCATAGTGGGGAAAGCCTTGTCTAATTTTTATAAATATGACATGGTTTGGCAAGATAGTTGAGTTGTAGTGTACCCAAAAAGGAATTAACCAAAATCTTTGTAGATAATATCAACACAGAGCTAAAGTACCAACTTAAAATACAGTGTTCTAAAACATTTAATGAAATCATAAAAAGGGGAATGTAGATATAAAATGCCCTTATAAAAAAGGGAACTATCAAATTATTCTCTTATAATGAGCACACTTCAAATACAAAAAATTCATTTTCAGGCAAACCCAAGGTCTTTAATAAGAACAAGAATGGTGTGGGTGATGGAGTGATCAATTCCAAGGCACAACATATACAGATGATCCAAATTAAGAGCCCCATACAAATCCATAATATCTCTACCATCAAAGTTACATGAGGCAAGCCCAGGCCTCACATAGGCAAAAGGCCCCTAACAAGTTTGGGAGTTCCACTAGAAATGGTCTTGGAATAATTAATTGTTGCCAACATGATTACTCTACCTAAAATCATACTGGTGGATAATCATCAACCAAAACCTAATTGGTACCATGAAGATGAGTTTTATAAATATCACTGAGTTAAATGGACATGATACTGAGTAGTTTATGTCGCTAAATAACTATATCCAAGACCCAATAGAAAGAGGTGATATTAAGATTGAAGGAGAAGTGCCATCAAATCAATTAGCAAATCAGCACCTTGTCATTTATAAGGATCCTCTCCCAAAGCATGAAAAAGGAAATAGAGACCCCAATGTGACCAGGGTCCTAGTCAGGCATCATCTTATAATTACACTAATTATCATAATGTTCTATATATTTACACTAATACCATAAAAATCCACAAAATCCAAGAGCCTACTCCACCACCCTGTCTTGTCCTAAAAATAAATAGGGCTACAATTGATTACATTATCACTGCATGATGTAATAATATTGTGATTTCCATGGCACCCCCTCAAGATCCTTCTACCTCATCTATTGCACCTAGGGGGAATACATATAAGAAAACCTCAAGTAGGTCTGATAAAATCTATGATATTATTTAGCAATTAGAAAAGAACTTACTTAAATTTCCCTAATGGAACTCCTTAAGACACCCACATTGCATAGGGAAATATTAAATCAAGTGCTTAATGATTTAAAAGTACCTAGTGACCTAGATATAATTAGTTCTAAGAACAGTGGTGCATTTATCCCCCTCTTAACAAATTACTTTTAGCACCTAAGATCTACCTCTAACTGGCCCACATCATAACTATACATTGTGTATTGAAGTCACCATCACTCATCATCATGTCTCCTACATCCTAATAAATAAAGGATCTATACTTAATTTGTGTAATATAGATTTTATAAATAAATTGGGATATTCTAAATTATCACTTGGGCCCACCCTAATAAGGATAAAGGCACATGATGATAATGAAAGGCCATTAGCAGGGTCTATCTATCTTCCTATCACTATGAGACTTATGGTTCATCAGACCTTGGTACATGTATTAAATGTGAACTTGCCATATAATATGTTACTTGGGAGGCCATGGATTCATGAAATGCAAGCCCTACCATCCACCCTTCACCAGTGCTTAAAATTCCCTCATTTAGGAATGGAGGTTACCATTCTTGGATTTACTAATCATTATAGTTGTCCAATGGATTAGTCCATATCACCATTTCCATATATCAACATTGAAAATTCCATCCTTAGTCCAATGGCTACCAAATATGTATCTCTTGATCAACTCGATTCCACATCCACTCTAGCACCCAAACCTACTAAGTTAAAAATCACACCCATGGGCTATGGATAATATGAATATAAAACATCTTATAGTAGATATATCCCTTTATCCCCACATAGCTACATGCCCCTAGGTATGAAGAGGAGCAATCCCATCAGATACCAATTTGGGCCAATAACTTTTGAAAGTCTAGGGTTTTTATTAGATGAATACATTAAGGATGGGGATGATTCTTGTCTCATACTATATGATGAGGTATTTATCTCACCCAAGCAGAACTATCCCAAAGTTTAGCAAATAATGGGAAATATGAACTACAAAGGAACAGGACTAGGAAAATAGGAACAAGGCTCATTAGAACATATCGTGGTCCAAGAGAGTTCCTCAAACTTTGGGTTAGGTTATAAACCATATGATGATGATACAACATATCGTGGTCTAAGAGAGTTCCTCAAGTAGGTCTGATAAAATCTATGATATTATTTAGCAATTAGAAAAGAACTTACTTAAATTTCCCTAATGGAACTCCTTAAGACACCCACATTGCATAGGGAAATATTAAATCAAGTGCTTAATGATTTAAAAGTACCTAGTGACCTAGATATAAATTAGTTCTAAGAACAGTGGTGCATTTATCCCCCTCTTAACAAATTACTTTTAGCACCTAAGATCTACCTCTAACTGGCCCACATCATAACTATACATTGTGTATTGAAGTCACCATCACTCATCATCATGTCTCCTACATCCTAATAAATAAAGGATCTATACTTAATTTGTGTAATCTAGATTTTATAAATAAATTGGGATATTCTAAATTATCACTTGGGCCCACCCTAATAAGGATAAAGGCACATGATGATAATGAAAGGCCATTAGCAGGGTCTATCTATCTTCCTATCACTATGAGACTTATGGTTCATCAGACCTTGGTACATGTATTAAATGTGAACTTGCCATATAATATGTTACTTGGGAGGCCATGGATTCATGAAATGCAAGCCCTACCATCCACCCTTCACCAGTGCTTAAAATTCCCTCATTTAGGAATGGAGGTTACCATTCTTGGATTTACTAATCATTATAGTTGTCCAATGGATTAGTCCATATCACCATTTCCATATATCAACATTGAAAATTCCATCCTTAGTCCAATGGCTACCAAATATGTATCTCTTGATCAACTCGATTCCACATCCACTCTAGCACCCAAACCTACTAAGTTAAAAATCACACCCATGGGCTATGGATAATATGAATATAAAACATCTTATAGTAGATATATCCCTTTATCCCCACATAGCTACATGCCCCTAGGTATGAAGAGGAGCAATCCCATCAGATACCAATTTGGGCCAATAACTTTTGAAAGTCTAGGGTTTTTATTAGATGAATACATTAAGGATGGGGATGATTCTTGTCTCATACTATATGATGAGGTATTTATCTCACCCAAGCAGAACTATCCCAAAGTTTAGCAAATAATGGGAAATATGAACTACAAAGGAACAGGACTAGGAAAATAGGAACAAGGCTCATTAGAACATATCGTGGTCCAAGAGAGTTCCTCAAACTTTGGGTTAGGTTATAAACCATATGATGATGATACAACATATCGTGGTCTAAGAGAGTTCCTCAAGTAGGTCTGATAAAATCTATGATATTATTTAGCAATTAGAAAAGAACTTACTTAAATTTCCCTAATGGAACTCCTTAAGACACCCACATTGCATAGGGAAATATTAAATCAAGTGCTTAATGATTTAAAAGTACCTAGTGACCTAGATATAAATTAGTTCTAAGAACAGTGGTGCATTTATCCCCCTCTTAACAAATTACTTTTAGCACCTAAGATCTACCTCTAACTGGCCCACATCATAACTATACATTGTGTATTGAAGTCACCATCACTCATCATCATGTCTCCTACATCCTAATAAATAAAGGATCTATACTTAATTTGTGTAATCTAGATTTTATAAATAAATTGGGATATTCTAAATTATCACTTGGGCCCACCCTAATAAGGATAAAGGCACATGATGATAATGAAAGGCCATTAGCAGGGTCTATCTATCTTCCTATCACTATGAGACTTATGGTTCATCAGACCTTGGTACATGTATTAAATGTGAACTTGCCATATAATATGTTACTTGGGAGGCCATGGATTCATGAAATGCAAGCCCTACCATCCACCCTTCACCAGTGCTTAAAATTCCCTCATTTAGGAATGGAGGTTACCATTCTTGGATTTACTAATCATTATAGTTGTCCAATGGATTAGTCCATATCACCATTTCCATATATCAACATTGAAAATTCCATCCTTAGTCCAATGGCTACCAAATATGTATCTCTTGATCAACTCGATTCCACATCCACTCTAGCACCCAAACCTACTAAGTTAAAAATCACACCCATGGGCTATGGATAATATGAATATAAAACATCTTATAGTAGATATATCCCTTTATCCCCACATAGCTACATGCCCCTAGGTATGAAGAGGAGCAATCCCATCAGATACCAATTTGGGCCAATAACTTTTGAAAGTCTAGGGTTTTTATTAGATGAATACATTAAGGATGGGGATGATTCTTGTCTCATACTATATGATGAGGTATTTATCTCACCCAAGCAGAACTATCCCAAAGTTTAGCAAATAATGGGAAATATGAACTACAAAGGAACAGGACTAGGAAAATAGGAACAAGGCTCATTAGAACATATCGTGGTCCAAGAGAGTTCCTCAAACTTTGGGTTAGGTTATAAACCATATGATGATGATACAACATATCGTGGTCTAAGAGAGTTCCTCAAGTAGGTCTGATAAAATCTATGATATTATTTAGCAATTAGAAAAGAACTTACTTAAATTTCCATAATGGAACTCCTTAAGACACCCACATTGCATAGGGAAATATTAAATCAAGTGCTTAATGATTTAAAAGTACCTAGTGACCTAGATATAAATTAGTTCTAAGAACAGTGGTGCATTTATCCCCCTCTTAACAAATTACTTTTAGCACCTAAGATCTACCTCTAACTGGCCCACATCATAACTATACATTGTGTATTGAAGTCACCATCACTCATCATCATGTCTCCTACATCCTAATAAATAAAGGATCTATACTTAATTTGTGTAATCTAGATTTTATAAATAAATTGGGATATTCTAAATTATCACTTGGGCCCACCCTAATAAGGATAAAGGCACATGATGATAATGAAAGGCCATTAGCAGGGTCTATCTATCTTCCTATCACTATGAGACTTATGGTTCATCAGACCTTGGTACATGTATTAAATGTGAACTTGCCATATAATATGTTACTTGGGAGGCCATGGATTCATGAAATGCAAGCCCTACCATCCACCCTTCACCAGTGCTTAAAATTCCCTCATTTAGGAATGGAGGTTACCATTCTTGGATTTACTAATCATTATAGTTGTCCAATGGATTAGTCCATATCACCATTTCCATATATCAACATTGAAAATTCCATCCTTAGTCCAATGGCTACCAAATATGTATCTCTTGATCAACTCGATTCCACATCCACTCTAGCACCCAAACCTACTAAGTTAAAAATCACACCCATGGGCTATGGATAATATGAATATAAAACATCTTATAGTAGATATATCCCTTTATCCCCACATAGCTACATGCCCCTAGGTATGAAGAGGAGCAATCCCATCAGATACCAATTTGGGCCAATAACTTTTGAAAGTCTAGGGTTTTTATTAGATGAATACATTAAGGATGGGGATGATTCTTGTCTCATACTATATGATGAGGTATTTATCTCACCCAAGCAGAACTATCCCAAAGTTTAGCAAATAATGGGAAATATGAACTACAAAGGAACAGGACTAGGAAAATAGGAACAAGGCTCATTAGAACATATCGTGGTCCAAGAGAGTTCCTCAAACTTTGGGTTAGGTTATAAACCATATGATGATGATACAACCAATATCATTGTGAATTCTCTTTTGACCAGTGATTCATCTCTCCCTGAGGAAGACATTGAAACAAGCTTTGTTTGTAGTCACTTTGAATAACTTACTACCATGAACCTTTTACTTGACACTACTATATTCATCATCAATATCTCCCTGCATTACCCCTCCATCATAAAATGATATTCAAAGAAAGAGCCCAAAATGATGAGGCCATTCTTGAATACATGGAGGCAAGAAATTTTATGCCGTTTGGAGACCACAAAAGGGGATTTCCCATCAATCTATGTGAATCAACATATTTTTAAGAATAGGAACAATCCTATATCCAAAGTAAGGAATAATATTCTAACAAAGAAGAAAAATCTATCAAATAACTAGATGAACTTTCATACATCACCTTCATGCTAAAAGACTATTTTAAAATTGACACTAAACTACCGGGTTGCTTTACTTTTGATAATCCAAAGGTCTCATTACCCCCTTATTTATAAGATCAATCACCCTCTCTTATTGAGGAGGTGATTGAAGTTAATATTAGAATTGACAAGCATCCCAAGATAATGAAACTAGGGGAATATATTACAACTAAGGAATGTGAAGACCTTATTGAGTTTCTAAAGGAGTAAATCAACATGTTCATATGAAGCTACTTGAACAAGCCAAGACTAGATCCTTTTATAGTAGTACACCACCTAGTTGTCTATCCTAATTCAAAACCCACTAAATAGAAACTATGCTAAATACATCCTAAGGTGGCACTACTAGTCAAGGAGGAACTAAAAAAATTCCTGAAAGCTAGATTCATCTACCCTATTTATTATTTATATTGGATTTGTAATATTTTTCCCATGATAAAACCACAAGGCAAAATCTATATTTGCACCAACTTTTGGGATATAAATAAGGCATATTTTAAGGATGACTCCCCTTTCCCTAACATCAATATGATTTTTGATTCAATAACTAGGTAAGAGATGATGTCCCTCATAGATGATTTCTTAGGATACAATAAAATCAAAATATCCCCTAAAGATCAACATAAAACAACATTTATTACTCTGTGGGGGATGTTTTGCTATCAAGTCATGTCATTTGGTCTCAAGAGTGTAGGAGACATTTATCAAATGGAAATAAATTTTATCTTTCATGATATGATGCATGACATCGTAGAAGATTATGTCAATGATATCCTAGGGAAGTCTCACCTCATATCAAAGAAACATGTGGTTATTTAAATAATATTTGAAAGTTTACAAAAATATAAAGGATCAATCCCAAAAAGTGTGTCTTTATAGTAACATTAGGAAAGTTGTTGGGATTTATAGTCTTAATAAGGGGCATTGAGGTATGCCTATAAAAAATTATATTAATTATATAAATGCCCCCACCTCATAATCTCAAGTAGCTACACAGTCTATAAGGAAAACTTCAAGCCATCTAGTGGTTTATTTCTCAGTTATCTGATAAATGTCATCCTTTCACTCATATATTAAAAAGGGGAATAGATTTCCATTGGAATAAAGAATGTCAACAATATTTTGATAGATTTAAATAATATTTGGAAAATCCACCTATTTTATGACCAAATCTGAGAAAGCCTTTGATCCTTTACATTTCAACAATGTCATATGCCATTGGCACTCTTCTCACACAACACATTGATTAAGGCAAGGAGAAATCCATTTATTACCTTAGTCACACATTAATATCATATGAGTTAAATTATACTCCTATTGAGAAATCATGTTTACCTATAGTTTTTATGTTGTAGAAGCTATGGCATTACATGCTAAATAATCATGTGCAGATTATCATAAAAGTTGATCATTTAAAATATTTACTATCCAAAATAGCCCTCATAAGTCAAGTAGAAAAATGGATAATGCTACTCAGTGAATTTGACATTGAGTATACAAATTAAAAATCCATAAAAGGATAGGTCATTATAGATAAACTAGCAGAGGTACCTTTAGAAGTGACTAAGCCCATTACGACAAACTTCCTAGATGAGTCCATCCTCAATACCTCGTAAGTAGAAATCTAGAAGTTATACTTTGATATCTCATTTACTACTTATGAATCTGGGGTAAGCATCCTTTTGGTCACCCCTTAGGGTGATCTCATTCTAAAATAATTTCACCTTGTCCTCCCCTATGCTAATAATATTTTAGAATATGAAGATTTAATATCCAAACTCTAGCTCACTATTCAATGGAATATCCAGAAATTAAAAGTATGTGGGGACTTATAATTAATTATCAAATAGGTCAACAAGGATTTTCAAATTAAGGATGAAAAATTTCTTCCTTACAAACAATTGGTAGACCAGATAAAGTCAATTTTTTAATCTATCACATTCAAATAGGTATCATGAGGAAAAAATAAGGAAAATAACTCTATGGCCACTTTAGGCTTACTCACTAAACTCCCTAAAGATGTCCTAGAAGGCAAGTTACTGATCAAACATTTAATTATTCTATCATATCAATCATTCACTCCACTCCAAATTTGTACAATAAGTAATCCCAATCTACCCTGGTACCACAATATCTATAGGTACCTTCATGAAAACATCCTTCCACCAAACCTTAATTACCATCAACATAAATATTTCATCGATTTCACTACCCAATATACCATCATTGGCATCATGCTCTATTGACAAGGTTATGATGGGACCTTATTGAGATGTTTAACATTGAATGAGGTGACTCAAAGCACTTAGAGAGGTCCATGATGGTATTTACAAAGGGCACTTCAATAAGATGGCCCTAGCCAAGATGCTCCTTTGAATAGGATATTATTGTCTAACCATAGATTATGACACTTGTTAGTATATGTGTAAATTTGTGGCCTACTAGAAATACAATACTCTTATCCATGTACCAATGTAAGAATTATAACCCATCATGATTCCATGGCTTTTCTCCATATGGGGCCTTGATTTGATTGGTAAAATTAATCCTAATTCCTATGATAGACATAATTTTATAATCATTACTATGAATTATTTCACCAAGTGGGTAGAAGAAATGATACTAATTTATACCATAGGCCTCCAAATATCAAAATTCATCCTCAACCAGATTATTTACCATTTTAGTATCCCTACTAGCATAATTTCTAATAATGACAAGTCTTTCAAGAATCAATAATTCTAGGCCTTATGTTATAAGTATCACATCATATAGCATTTCTCTTCCCCATATTACCCCCAAGGCAATGGATAGGTAGAAGAAAAAAATAAGACTCTTATCAATATTTTAAAAAAGACCATCAATCAAGCTAGATGAAATTGGCATATTCAACTATATCTAGCATTAGGTCTTACTGAACTAGTGTTCACACACCTATAGGGGCTAATCCATATGCCTTGGTCTATGGATCTAAAGCTATTTTACTAGTGAAAGTAGAAATCCCTTCTCTTCAACTCTCATTAAGAGGAATAATCACTGATCATAATCTCTAGAAAGAATGATTAAAAAAATTAAAACTCCTAAATGAAAAGAGATAAAAGGCCTTGATTCACTTCCATGAATATTAGAATAAACTCAAGAAAAAATATTACAAGAAGATTCTGTCTAAGGAGTTCAAAGTGGGTAATCTAGTCCTAAAAGAGAATCATAATAATACCAACACAAAATGAGAAAAGAAAGGGAATTATGAAGCCAATTAGCTAGGCCCCAATGCATTATAACCAAGTTCAGATTAGGAACATACAAGTTGGCCATGCTTGAGGGAGAATAATTAGATGATCCTATGAATATCATGCATCTAAAATGTTTTTACACCTAGTCTTGATATCAACATCCTCTGTCTATAGGAAATTTTCCATCCACTTCATCCATTCACCCCCTCCTAATAAATCCGAAAAAAATCCATCCAACAGTGAAAAATAGCCCACTAGAACCTTAGGAAAGTACCATGATGAAAACTAGATTTTGGCATCATGGTAAAGTCATCCTAACCCTAGTCTCAATATTTGGAATATATCATGATGAACATGCATAACAAGGTAATATCACTACTTTAGAAAGTAGAAATGATAGGGCTAGTCAAGATCCATTTGATGGAGGGATCCTCCTAAGTAATTTATCTATACTTGGAGAATATATATCCCCAAGTCCCATCTATATACACATCATCCCCATCATATCTCTCTAAAGTCTTCTTTTAAAGACATATCTCCTTTTGGCTTCAGCTAGACCACAACACACTTTCTCATTCCTTTCTATTAATAAGATTTGATTCCATCACTTACCATTATATATATCCCCAAGTCCCATCTGTATCCACATCATCCCCATCATATCTCTCCAAAGTCTTCTTTGAAAGACATATCTCCTTTTGGCTTCAGCTAGACCACAACACACTTTCTCATTCCTTGCTATCAATAAGCTTTGATTCAATCCCTTCCCATTATCCATTAGCATTATGGAGGGTCATAATAAATTAAAACAATTATCTATTCAAGGTCCTTAAGCAATCACTATGCTATTGATTCTAGAAGGGTCATTATGACCCCTATAATCAAAATATGGCTAGAATTTTCATCATGGATAAACTCTCGAGTGTCCTATTTCCTATAAATAGTTTTCACATCACTCAACCTCTTGTACATATCTAATATTTCTTATTTTATTGTCATCTTCATCATTTCCTAATACTAATCTAGTTATCCTCATCATAATCACTTTTTGATCACTAATCATCATCATCATCATCATCATCATCATCATCATCATCATCATCATCATCATCACCCAATTAGAACTACATTAGCCTAAGGTCTTTCTAGACTATGTAGGTAACACTTGGCCACATTTTCATGTCTAAGGATAGCTCAGCCACTATCTCCATCATCTTATCCCCTCATCCATCTATCCTATCATCATTATCAATTGTCTTATATTTCCTTTTCTATGATTATGTGTGTGTTGCATGTGTATGTATATAATCAATGTGTTTTCTTTATTTAGTTTATACATGTACTTTATTTTTGCATTTTGATAGTTTATCATGGGAATTTGTATGGCTTGGATGAACCTTGGAAGTTCATATAAAAAATGGGTATCCCTTAAAATGAAGTTCCCCCATGTATCTTCACTATAATGCCTAGGCCCTGTCATGACTTTGGTACATCGTATATAGATGCAACATTAAAAATGATTGCATGAAATCTTAGCTTGATAACCTTCCAAAAGGGATAATCCCATCCTAGACCAACCCTTTTCATATATACCCTTATCCCAAACTAGCATCTAAAACATCCAACTATCCACCGTACCTCTATAGTATAGGAGGACTCCTATTTTAGGCATTACCTAAGATTAATGGGGGATTAATCTATCTTTACTCATAAGAATGTAAATAACATAAAATTATAAAAATAAATAATAATCCATCATTAGATCCATCTAACATGAACATCACTAACATCTACCATACATCATGATAAATAAATAATCCATAACATCGAAAAAGTTAAAAATCACAAGTCAATAACATCAAATCACATCATCATATAAACAACATGAAATCATCACATATCTATAAATCAATAAATGCATCCACATGCATATGAAACCATAAATCATCATCACATATATAATCAAAATATACAACATATATTGTCCACATAGGATCCATGCCTAAAGATATATACACTTACATGAGCTCATGGGGAAAGAATGATCTATAAAACAAAAATTCCAAATACATATATAAAATAATTCCAAAAAATCATGGTTGTGGTCTCTCTACTCCACCAAAAACTCTCGATGGCTATTAAACAAATGACTGGCTATGATGGAAAGATCCTACACACTAACCCTCATGCACTACAGCCTCATAATGTGTCATATAGTACTAGGCCTCTTGAGTAAGCAACATAATCTGGTCCATCATGCCCATCATCCCCTACCCTCTCAACCCCTCATCCGCTACATCACTAACTCTCTTAGACACTACCAATTATCCCATCAATGTTTGGATGTGAGCCTATAACTACATAATATATCCTAAGAATCCATCAACCTAGCTCTATAGATCAAAAATTTGTGTTTATTCATGCCCTAGTTGTGTATTCCTCTAAATAAATTGTGATAAGAGGTATGTAATTTGAGTGTCTCACTATGTCACCTATACTTGAAATACCATAACCTATTACTGTAGCTATGCCACCTCCTAATCTCTTTGTGTAATATGGGCCTATAATACTATAGTCTACCCCTATATCTAATTCTAAATATGGACATGTAACTAGTCTCACTCTTGTGTGATACCAAAAATCTCTATCAAGTGATCCTATATCCCTATTTATAATTTTGATATCAACACTTCATCCTTAGTTAATCTTGTTGGCTAAAAAGGACCCACACCACCACTACCACCTACCTATATCTATGGCCCCTAAGCTTAGGACCCCACCTATGTTTGGGATCCCATTTATGTTGCCTGTACCTATGGAACCTACCCATAGATATCTCCCTACACTCTCACTACACCCTGACCACTATCACCATCCACATCTATCACATTTGTCCCCCCTCCTCCATCTTGATCCATTTATGTTAGCCTCTATCTCCTCCATCTAACCCATCTCTGAATATTCACTTGAGCCTTCAATACTCTCCTCCTGATGCCCCTCCTTACCACCACATGAGGTTGAGTCAAAAAAATAAGGAGTCATGACTACCACCATATAGTGTATGCTATTATAACCCCTATATCTATCATCAGTATGTATAAATCCCACTACCTTAGTGCAACCTGGTCATATTCAAAAATAGAATCCAACCTAACCATAGGTATCCTCTAATGTGTTCTCTATCGCTCACTATGAGAAAATAGGTGCTCTAGGGTTGGTACATCCTAGATAAATCCAAACTAGTACTACACTCATCTTTCAATAATATAATCTCTCTAGCCTATCACATAACATGGAGTCAACATAAATTGGGTACATGTCTCATCTACCTAGACAAATCTAATCCCTCTATAAGGCATCCATGTAATATGCCTAGGGCACAATTTGTCAAATTCCTTCTTTTAAAAGTGCATGTCCTGTACATGACCCAACAACAAGCCCAGTAACACCCACCATCTAAAAACCATTAGTTGCCTTGGCTCCAATCTTATAAGAGTACCTAATGGCTATTGAATTTAAATGTGCTCCTAGCTCCATATCTATAGTAATAGGGATGGTTCAAAACTTTTCACCCTTCTATATGCTCTTAAGTGCATCTCTTTATATAAGTACACCAAAACTATAGGACCCTAGTAAAATACTCAATGGTCATGAACCATGTTTGTGATCACATCTCCTAGACCTAAATGAAAACATCACCCACTCTTGTTTAATAATATAATGTCAAACATGAGTGCCATCATCACCAATGTCAACCTATCCAAACTCCTTTCCTACTGACATAAATCTAAATCCATGCAGCCATCTTATAATCCTATCTATAAACTACCACCTAATCACTGTAAAGTATTCATCAATGTCCATGATCTCCAATATATCTTATCCCCCTACATTTAAAAATGGAAGATCCTATAGATTTCCTCTAGCATCACTATCATCTCTCTAATTAAAAAATAGAAGGTACTCATCTTTGAGTTCCATCTATCCACCAATGCTATAATCAATATGCAGTTAATCTAGATCAATGGCATTATCACCACATCATGAAGGCTAACTAACTCTAAAACACCATATTGGTGTCACATGCCACATCTCATGTAAGATCTCTAGATGCTATGATCATGATGATAATATACCTAAATGCTCCTACACCAAACACACCAACTACCTATTATTATCCCCATCACCTAAACAATTTATCCTCATCACTCACCTACTCTATCCTAGTCCACCTTACCTTACTGACTCACTATCCCCAACCAACCTAAGTCTAAGTTCCCATTCCCCAACCTATCTAACTAGTACCCTCACTTAAGCCCAATTAACTAACCTAAAAACCTAGTATACCTATCTAACTCAATCCGTCTTAACCCTCTCATCCAATCTTATATCTTATTAACTAACTAATTTACCCTTATCTAATATGAAACTAAGTATTTTTAACTTTAATCCATAATCTCACTATTTGCATCTTGCAAGATTATAATCTTGTTATCCCCTACTTATGGGATTGTAATCCAACCATTCCTAATGCATAAGATTGTAATCTTATGATTCATCAATAGTGGGATTGAATTCCACCATTCCCTCATTATGGTATTGCAATCCTACCACTAACCCTAATGACCCCACCAATTACATTGATAGGCCCATGACTGTGGGCATAATTCCTAGTCATGAGATTGCTAGACCATGATAGATGATATTTTTTTCTAAAAATATATATCTAAAAATCTATAAAAACTACTAAAACTTTATAGAAATAAGGATTAGTTACTCTTTGATGGTCCAGTCTCAACATTTCTCTGGTGCTCTCAAACCCTCTCACCATGATTGGAAGCTCATGGAATCCTATCTATGCTTTTCTCTCTAGAGCACTATTCACAAAAGATAATGAGAGTAAATGACCCCACACCTAGATCTTTTTTCCTATGTAAACCCCCAATATCCATTAACACCCCCTATCCATTTACCCCTGAAACCTAATTTTGTCAATCTACAAATCTATTACTAACATCTAGGGGCATGGTATGCTTACCACTATTAACATTCCTAATATCTCGTATCCCATACTATATCAGCCCAAACCCTCTTCAAACCTTGTCACCATCATTGAACTCCATTATCGGTACCCCAAGATCACTTGACAATCATTTATCCCTTATCACCATCCCATTGATGGATTTATCATTAATCATTTTAACACCCTAAATCATTATGAAAAGTGGCTCTTTATCATCAAATGTTAACCAATGTCCCTTTTATCCCTTTTTTAGCATATTATAGCATGTATCCTTGCTACTAGACCCATCATTAGCTTAAACCCCTCTTATATTTAAAAAAATCAACCTCTATCTCATCACTTCAATCACTTTCTAGAGAGATTATCATTTGTCTAGACCCATCACTTGAGCCACTTCTTTATCAATACTGGGGTATCTATTCAATCAATTTAGGGGCATCCCAACACTTATCAATATTCCCACCTCAGGATTTCTAATCAAGTGACCATCTAGGTTGGATTTTCTCCCCACATACTCCCTCAAGGGGGCATCATACCCTACTAAAATCTAACACATCATACCCTAATAACATCTAACATAACCCACATTATAGTTTTTCTTTTAAATTCCATTACTCCTTCCACTTCCAACACTCTTTCAAAGAGGGAAAAAAAGTATGCATTAAAATATGCTCACCCCACTAATTTTTCTAATTCCTTTCATATTAACCTAATTCCCATATTTCTTAGCTATATTAACTATTAACCTAATACTCATAACCCATTCCTACATCCCATATAACCTTTATCTCATCCTATAACCAATTAATCATTTCATTAAACCTCCAATAGACCCTATTACCTATTAACCTACCCTCTAAATCCACTAGCCAATTTCAAAATAAAAAATATTCTAACTACCCACCCACTACCCTACACTATCCCTTCCTAAACCCCTAAACCCTATGAGAGATTCTAAAATTGGAGGATTCTAGAAATCTCCCCCAACTTGGCCCCTTCCTCTAGAATTTTCCTATTCAAGATATTTCCATGGAAATTTCCTAACTATAGATCTTAATGACCCAAATTTGAATTTGGACCATAGATCTTCCCTCTATTTTCTTATAAAAATAAATATTCTCTCCACCCTCAAGACTAATTAAAAATATTTAAGCAAGCAATTAAGCTCTCGCATCAAGCATCCATAATAGCATTCAAGCATTCTATCAAATCCATTATCCATATCCATATCCTTTTTGGAAGCCATTATCAAGTTATCACAAGCAATCTAACAATCAATATTTTCAAGTCAAGTTCAAATCCTAGAATGGAGCTATGAGAAGGTAAAGAGGACGGTAAGAACAATCTATTTTCTCTAAATTATCTTCTCTATCCTTTCCTATTGGTGTTTATCAAGGTTTTTGGTTTTAATTATCATTTTGATCATATTTCTTGAATCTAAATTTTGGTATACACATTATTTCTCCATCAGATTAAAAAGGCAATCAAAGTTTTGGAGCTGTTGATTTCATAGGTGTTGTGTGGGTGCTCAACATCTAAAAATAGTTGGTGCTTGTTCATACTTAGGGGTGGGTATTCCTTGTGAAGTGGGTGCTTCACTAAAAGGTCTCATGTTTGTGATAAATTTTTAAGCCAAGCAGTCCATGTTTTTTTAGGATTGAGAGTGGGTTTTATTCCCCTCAAGGGTTTCCCATATAATTCATGTGTTGTGTGTTTGATCTTGCATCATATTTTTGATTCAATGTTACGAATGAATTGTATACTTTATGAATGCTTGTGATGATTAATTAAGGATTGCAAGGATTTGAATTGAAGTTTGGATTATCTTGCATCACTGATTCACTCCACCCCTCTCAATAAATATACCTCTAATAATTTGTATCAGAGTCACACCTTCTTTGGAAAGTTTAACCACTTGAAGGTGATCAAAGTTATAATAGATAACAAAGAGTCTAAAACATTTATTCAAGGTGAAATAGTATGTTCCTTATCAGAGATCAAATTTCTAAAGGAAGTGAATGAATATCTAGAGGAAGAGATTGAAATATTGAAGAAAAAGATAGGGAATAAGAATTCAGGTTTGACTTCCTCAATATATTATCATATTATTGCAATAATTAATGGTGTGAAGATAGAAATAGATAAATCAACAACAATAGTTAAGAATTTATAGGACATGATGAATAAAGGAATTAATCAAAGGATGGATAATTTGGAAGGAAAATATATGACATATATAGATGTATTTTTGTCTAAAGATAAGTAGAATTATAGCTCTACCAAAGAAATCAAGGATGAGAAGTTGTGGGTGAATGATGGTATAACTTATGTAAACAACTATAGTTATGTCTTCAATGGATATTATTATACTTGTAATGAATATGGTCATAGATATAGGGACTGTACTTACTCTACAAGGAGTAGAAATAAGGTTATATGCTATAACTACAATCAATAGGGACATATAGCCAAGTATAGTAAGAGAGAATTTTAGAAAAAGGACATTCAAGTCATTGACACCATCAAATGGCTCAAGAAAGATAGATCTAAGATTGAAGAAAAGAATAAACATTATTTAGATAGTTCACCAAAGGAAGAATCAATGTTTGTTCAAACTGTCTTACATACTCAAGAGGATGAAAACAAGAAATGGTACATAGATAGTGGATGCTCAAGTCATATGATAAGAGACAAGAGTAATTTTATCTTTCTCAAGAATCACAATCTAGGCTTAGTAAGATTTAGTGACAATAATTTTTATAACATAGTTAGGAAAGGTTTTGTAAGCTTAGATAATGGTCACACTAGAACTAAAAATGTTTTATATGTAGAAGTTTTGAAACATAATATTATACATGTTAGTCAAATGTGTAAGAAATGAAATACTCTGAATTTTAGTGATAAAGGGTGTGAAGTGAGAATATCCAAGTCTATAAAATTAGTTTAAAACATTCACAAGGCAAAAAATAAATTGTATGTATTCCATGAATCCAATAGAGAGGAGTGCCTCATGAATCAATTAGAGGAAATCTAGCTTTGGCATAAAAGACTTGGACATTTGAACTTTGACAATTTAGTGAGAATCAATTCAAAAGGTCTAGTAAGGCATATTCCTAAAATCACTAAGATCCTCATACTCTTTGCAAGGCATTCTGTCATGGGAAGGAAACCAAAAGAATCTACAAATCTAAGGAGAATTCCACCACTATTCCATTAGATTTAATTCACACTAACCTATGTGGACCTACAAGAACTCAAGTCATATAAGGTAATAAATACTTCTTGCTAGTAATTGATGACTTCAATAGGATTAATTGGATATATTTCATTAAAGATAAATCATAAGATTTTGTAAAGTTTAAGGTATTCAAATCTCTTTTTGTAAATGAAAAAGGATCAAGAATCAAGTATATGAGATCCAATAGAGGAGGATAATTTTGGTCTTATATCTTTGATGACTTTTTTAAAGAACAAGGAATTAGAAGACAATTTTCTACTATTAAGACACCCCAATATAATGGGATAGTTGAAATAAAAATATAACTATCCAAGAGATGACTAAAACCATGCTTAAATATCCAAACTTTTAGATGGTTTTTGGGAAGAGGTTACTAATAAATCATTTTACATCTTGAACATATGCCAATTTATAATAAAAGGTTATAAGACTCCATATGAGCTATGGAAGAATAGTGTAGCCAATGTCAAACACTTTAGATTATTTGGGAGCAAGTGTTTTATCAAGAGAGATGAAGAAAATCCTAGTAAATTCGACTAAGATTTGATGAAGGCATCTTATTAGGTTATTCCTCCATAAGTTTTACTTACAAATGTTTCAATAAAAGACTCTAAAAATTTGTTGAAATCTCTAATGTAAGATTTGAATAAGTAAGTGACATCAAGAACCATAGCTTACAAATAAATGACACTATTGAGAATCCTATTTAAAATAATGAAGGAATATTGGATCAATCAGATGATGAAGAGGAAGAGGTAAGGAAAGACACTAAAAATCCTTAAAAAGAATACAGAAGGATCATCTTGTTTCCCAAGTTATTATAAATGTGAATATTAGTCTGTAGATAAGAAGGAGAATGTTGGTCAATCAGAATCAACAAGACATAGTTTTCTTATCCAAGGTTGAACCTAAAAAATTCTTAGAAGCTAGTAAAGATTAAAATTAGACATGTTTAATGGATGAAGAACTTGATCACATAGTAAATAATGAAACATAGGATTTGGCTCCAAGGCCACTTTCATAAAATGTGATAGGAACCAAGTGGGTATCTAGAAACAAGATAAATGAGAAAGGAACGGTCACAATAAATAAGGCTAGACTAGTATGTAAAAGATATGCTCAAGTTCAAGGGATATATTTTGATGAGACATTTTTTCTTGTGGAAAGAATGGAAGAAATTAGACTCTTCTTATCTTATGCAAGCTTCAATGGTTACAAAATTTACCAAATGGATGTGAAATATGCATTTTTCAATGGAAATTTAGATGAAGAAGTTTACATTGAGCTACCTAAAGGTTTTTCCATGACAAGTAATTAGGACCATGTCTATAAACTAAAGAAGGCTTTATATGGTCTTAAATAAGCCCTTAGAGCTTGGTATGATAGATTAGACAAGTATCTATTAAGTCAAATCTTTTAAAGAGGGGTAGTTGATAATAATTTATACGTTAAGATAGATGAGACTCATAAATTATTAGTTATTATCTATGTTGATGACATCATTTTTAGTTCTAACAATGATAACATGAGTAAGGAATTTATAGATGCTATGAATATTGAGTTTGAAATTTCAATGTTAAGATAACTTTCTTTCTTTTTAGGCTTAAAAATTAACAAACTTGATTTAGGGATATTCATTTCACATGCTAAATACATCAAAGATATGCTAAGGAAGTTTGACATCTTCGATTATAAGCCAATGAGTACTACAATGATCATAGGGTGCAAGTTAATTAAATAAGATGACTCACCAAAAGTTGATCAAACTATGTATAGATCCATGATTTGAATTCTCTTATACTCTATTGTATCTAGGCATTATATCATGCAAGGAATAGGCCTTGTAAGAAGGTTTCAAGCTAATCCTAGAGAATCTCACTTGAAAGAAGTTAAAATGATCTTGAGGTATCTCAAGAGCACAATAGAGTTTGGTTTATGGTACCCTAGGAGAAAAGAATTCACTCTACATATATATAATGACGTACGTTGGATATGATGCATAGATGATAGGAGGAATACCAATTGTGGTGTTTTATTCAAGGGTGAATGCTTGGTGTCTTATCTAAGCAAGAATTAAGCCTATGTATCTCTATCAACTACGAAAGCTAAGCACATAGTTGTTACTTCCTATTGTACTCAGGTAATATGGATGAAACAAACTTTGGAAGACTATAAGGTAAGACAAAATGGACCTTATCTTATCTATTGTGACAATATTAGTGAAATTAGTGTCTCCAATAATATTATTATGTATTCAAAAAATAAACACATTCCTATTAGATATAATTTCTTGAGAGAATAAGTTAGTAATCAAAGTGTGAAGTTGGAGTATGTACCTATAAAAGAACAATTTATAGATATTATGACTAAACCATTGACAAAGGCAACATTTGAATATACAAGACAAAACATGGGAGTCATATCCTTATTTATAAATCATTAGACGGTCTTTGGTTAAGGGGGAGAAATAAGTTCATAAGATTACTCCAGTGACTGGATATGGTCTAAAGGTGCTCAAGAGGAGCCTAATATTATGAGACTTAGGGGGAGTCCCTCTTAATGTTTTCAAGGTGATTTCAAGAAGGTTATAGTGTTCATATGTGTTTTGTCTTCATAGAGATGTGTATGATCAAGAAGTATTTTATGTTTAAAGCATGTTTGAGAAGATCAAGGTAAGAAGTGGTATGCATAGTGTTAGGGGAAGTTTCTACATCTTTGTGAGATTGTCCTTTCTTGATTTTGGTCCTTACAGCCTTTTTAGGTCCTTAGGATTAGTTGGTGCCCACTTTGCCTTTATGTCAAAAGGGGAGAATATGTGATATGTTTCAATTCTAAGGAGCTTGTATGTTTGAGTATGGTTTTGAACATGTTATATGAGATGAGCATGATGTTAGGGGGATATTTCTAAGTTTTATGAGTAGTTTTTCAGGTTTAAGGATAAATTTGGCATGTTAAGGAAGATAACTTTTGTCATTAATGTCAAAATAGGAGAAAATTTTAGAATGAATGAGTTGTTCACTTTTTGATAGAGCTTTCTTAAAGGTGTTTGCCATCAATGATAAAGGGGGAGATTATTGAGCATGTTCTTGAGATGCATTAATTATCATTGATGTCAAGGTGACCTAAGTACATAACACATTAATGACAAAATGATAGGTTTTAAGTGTATTTGAGAGTACATATCATTTGAGAAAGTCTTTTGGATGTTAGAGGATATTTTTGTTGATATGTTCCTTTTGCAGAGGTCATATGAGGTGTTATGAGTACTTAGAGTGCTTGTGGAAGTGAAAGTAATTCATTAAAGTAATCAATTGAATGTCTAGGTTATCTTAGTCATATTATCTAATCATACTAAGTGATCATATTGATGATGTAAACATTCACACATGTGAGGGTGTCAGAATAAATTTGTCACATCAATTTGTTCAAATTTGTGCCTAGATCATATGGTTTAAATTTTAGGTCTTTATATGGTGTCTAGTAAAATATATCAAGGTGAAAAGTTGGACTTCCAATCAGATTGTAGTTTATCCTATACTTAGCCAAAGTTTCTATTAAAGACTATGACATGACAAAGACCATCAAGTTCAAGCCTCAAGAAATAGTTATTATAGAGGGTAAACATAGAGCTACCAAGTGTCAAAATCTAGCTTAATTAGATCAAAGATAAAGGCACATGAGTGATTATGTAGATGAAGATATAATGGTGCATGTTTAATCATAAATGAATATTTAATGGTGAGCACAAGGTTAATGATTCAAAGGATTCTCAAATTTTACATGTGGATACCATGTGGTGTAAGTGTATTGAGCTAATAAAGACTAACAACAGGGTCCAGAGAAGGCACAAATCAAGATCAATGGCTAATAATTGGAGGTGAAGTATAAGATACTCGCAAGGATATCGATGGAGTGTATTTGATAAAACTAAAAAGGGTCACAAGATGAATACATGTGTCTGAAGCTTTTGCATTACATAGTGACCATTAGAATTTAAATTAACAAGGGAAAACCAATCTCTATTATTTGAGCTATAACATTTTTTATATGATGAATTTGATAATGGTATAAAAATAAAAGTTGTAAAGTGTTAGGAACTTAATCCACCAATTAGAGAATATATGATTACCTCTTGTATTGGCAACTAAACATGGAATTTAACCAGAATGATAAGTAACTAAAAATATGAAACAACATAGGAAATGAGAGACAATACACAATTGTATTAATAATCACTCAGAAGAAAATACAATAAATAAGATGCCACTTCTTCTTCCACCTCAAAGGCTTGCCACACCTCAAGACCTTCTTCCCTCTCTCTCTCGGTCACAACAATCAACTCTAATACAAAATTGATGTTCACCTCCACCAGTCAGTAACATGCTACTAGTACACCAAGTACACAACCATACTCTGAGTAGATCTCTTGCTCTCTACTTTCACCTACAAATCACCAGACCTTACTCACCATTGTAGATCTCCAAAAGAAGCCATGCACACTTGCTGACCAAGATCATACATACATGAAGAACCCTTCTGATTCTCCAAACTAGCACCCACACTTGGTACTGTGGCACTAGGAAGAACACACCATTGCTCTCCTCTCTCTGAAGGAGCTTATTTTTCTCTCTTACTCTCTAGCACTAGTTTACAATACAACCCATGAGTCTATTATATAGATCTCATGCTTACAATAATTAGACTATCTTAATTACAATAATTAGACTCGCAACTCCAAGACTATAATTAGCCTTTAACATGCAAACTAACAGTCCAAAAAGAGACTCTCTAGAATCCGTATGCAAACTGCATGCTCACACACAGGTTGTCGACATCAGCTCCTCTTAACTGATGTTGGCCAACTTGTAACCAACATCGATTGCTTTTGCACTGCTATCTGACTGATGTTGGTTGATCAGACCAACATCAGTTGCCCTGTAACTCATTTTGCAACTCTCCACAACCTTTGTAACCTTTGTAACTCCTCTTATTTACATCTTGGTGAATCTTTTAGCTCCACAACCTAACAATCTCCCACTTAGAGATAAACAGTTGCACCTGTACCTGTACACCATCTAATTTATTCCTTAGCTTTTATTCCTCTTCAAAATCAATCTTGAAGATAAACCACCACACACCCTGTGATGCCTTTCCTATCATCCAAGTAACTTGCCACATCTGAACCTACAAATCCATGTAGTGAAGACCTTGACCCTGCATAGCATGAATCCCTGCTGCTAATCCCTCTCAAATACTTAAGAATCCACCTTCCCCAAATTGGCTCTAAACTTTCTGACAACTCCCACTGCTTGGGAAAACTCAGGTCTACACGAGACCTTATGTGATTTTGAACTCTGTTCTAAGCTCAGCTTGAACTGTCTAGCCCTTAGTGTGATTTTTGATTCTACATCCTGCATATCAGACCCTACCAACACCATCTTCACATCAGTTCCCACTGGAGACCCAAAAATCTCTATGTCTCTTATGCCAAAGAATTTCACTGCTCACAAATTCTCCATGACATACCTCTGAACTAACCTTACCCTTAGCTCAGCAAATCCCTGTATGTACAAACTTGCTAGCAAATCACCCACATATAGTAATTGGATAATGTCATGACTCATCATCCACCTGGTAAGACAAACACAATGGTTACACTGACATTGACTGAAGCCCTGCTTTTTCATCCACCTGTCAAACCCTATACCAATGTCCTGCAGCTTCCTCAAGACCGTATACCTTGGCCTTTCATCTCACGTATCCATCCACTCTCTTCTTTAACTCGGGAATCCATCCATCTTTTAGTGTTTTCTTCTAGTTGACAACTCCACCAACAAACACCTATTTGGTTCTTCTCCAAGGACTCACACTCCTCATCCATGCCAAGCTCCCACTATTTTTGGATTCTACCTGCATTGCCTCTTCACATCTTCCTAGTTCTCGACCATCAGTAAGCAACTAGTAAGAAGGTGAATAACGAATATGAGGTCCACTTACCCTTTCTAACCTCCATATGGGCATTTGAGACTCATTGACAACTTTCTGTCCACCCAATATCCATTCCAGTGACTGATCTTGGTCATCTCCCAATCTACACCCAATCAACGTCAGTTTCCTATGACTGACCCTGTCTGTCAACGTCAGTTTCTTGACTGACGCCAGTGTACCTACTACTGACATTAGTTTCTATATGACCGATGTCAGTTACTTCTACCTGACACCACCATCTCTATTGATCTACACATGACCGATGTCGGTGCCTATCTATTTGACATCGATTTCCTCCTGACTGATGCCGATACCTGTGTTCGCTTGTGAGTGATGAATTTTTACCCACGAGCTCCTTTGGATCAAAAAACCTATTCAAATCAACATATCCCTACTCAAAATAATTTAGTCCCCTCAACTGATCTCTGTCCACCATCTCCTCCATGAAAACCAAGGCTTTCCAGTTCTTAAGTTTGTCAAAGACATCTGACCTCTGCTTAAAAACTTGCATTCCCCTCCTACATATGTGACCAAGCCTACAAAGCCACATCTCTGTAACAAAAGGTGAATCAATAATATAAGTAGATAGATAAAGGATACCTAATTTCTTATCACCATCTAATTCAAGTGCATCCACTATGAGAGTTACAGTGCATCTCCCATCACCCAACTTTCATAAAGAAATTAGACTCATCTCCAAGACTAGAACCTACATGACCTTCAACACCTGTGTGTTACCCGTTTGTAATTTCAGCTTCACTTCCCCTTCGTCAATAATCTAACAAGGCTCACCAACCCCTAAATAAATCTCTCCAAAGTCTCCAAAGACATGCTCATGAAAAGATGCTCTATTTTTGACTGCATAGAAAGAGGCAAAAGAATCTATAAACAAAGATTCTACTTTATCTAGAGCAATCTATGTAACATCACCTGCAACATCTGCTTCTACACACTGATCTTCTATCGACCAAAAATCTACCTTTACCTGCTCTTTCTTTCCATCAATTAGACCATTTATGCTATTTAGTTTCTCCATTCGTAGCTTACTTTCTTCTACCATTGCTATACTCCCACTCAATCTGAAACCCCTGAGAGTGACCTGTAATCAAAAACACTACCAGATCTGAACCACCTATTAGTCAACCCAACCTAAAGCTCTGATACCACATGTTAGGATCTTGCTCCACCAATTAGAGCATATATGATTACCTCTTGTATTGGCAACTAAACATGGAATTTAACTAGAATGATAAGTAACTAGAAATATGAAACAACATAGGAAATGAGAGACAATACATAATTGTATTAATAATCACTCAGAAGAAAATACAATAAAGAAGATGCCACTTCTTCTTCCACCTCAAAGGCTTGCCACACCTCAAGACCTTCTTCCCTCTCTCTCTCGGTCACAACAATCAACTCCAATACATAATTGATGTTCACCTCCACCAGTTAGAAACACGTTGCCAGTACACCAAGTACACAACCATACTCTGAGTAGATCTCCTACTCTCTACTGTCACCTATAAATCACCAGGCCTTACTCACCATTGTAGATCTCCAAAAGAAGCCATGCACACCTACTGACCAAGATCATACATACACAAAGAACCCTTCTGATTCTCCAAACCAGCACCCACACTTGGTACTGTGGCACTAAAAGGAACACACCATTGCTCTCCTCTCTCTGAAGGAGCTTATTTTGCTCTCTTACTCTCTAGCACTAGTTTACAATACAGCCCATGAGTCTATTACATAGATCTCATGCTTAAAATAATTAGACTATCTTAATTACAATAATTAGACTCGTAACTCCAAGACTATAATTAGCCTTTAACATGCAAACTAACAGTACAAAAATAGACTCTCCAGAATTTGCATGCAAACTGCATGCTCACACACAGGTTGATGATGTTGGTTCCTCCTGACTGATGTTGGCCAACTTATAACTGATGTTAGTTGCTTCTGCACTGCTATCTGACTGACGTCAGTTGATCAGACTGATGTTGATTGCCCTACAACTCGTTCTGCAACTCTTCGCAACCTCTGTAACTCCTCTTGTTTGCATCCTAGTGAAGCTTTTAGCTCCACAACCTAACATAAAGGACTCCAAAGTACATCTATAAAAATTGATTAGAAGGTTTGAATATTCATACATTTTTATATATTGAGCCCCAAATATGATTATGTTTGATCATGTTTTGCAAGTGACTCAACAAGAATTTTTGAATTTATTTTGATGGTTCATGATGAATTATCTTTTTTAGAGTATTGTATACTCTATGAGGATCATATATATGGATTTTGGAGGTTTGACCAATCCATATTCAGTATGAATAAATACTTAGAAGTTTATTTTTTGTTTCTTCATGGTGTTCTTGTGTACAAGTCTATTGTTTGAGTAGGTTTTAGATATACAAAAGAGTGTAGGGATGGATGAAATCACTCGAAGGTATATTATGGGTCATGTAGAGTGGACTTATGTATTTTGAAGTGGTCTTGTGTTTCTAATTTGTTATAAGAAGTGATAAAAGAGTAAATAGGTCTCCATGAGACCTATAAGGGCTATTAAGGCCTATTTGAAAGATGTAGCTTCTTAAGGGTGACCCATGGATGCTATGGTCAATGTCTTAGTGTGATAAGAAGCCTTAAGGTTTAAGGAAAGTATAATGGCTGACTGATAAGATGATATTCATGAAGGCTCTATAAAAAGTGAAATTAAAGGTGATGGTTTTTAGTGCCTTTTTTGTGTTGAGAGAGTGGAGTGCAAGAGAGTGTTGAGAATCAAAGGAGGGAGGAGAGAGTGTGTTGAATGAATAGATTGAAGAGTAGAGTAGTTTGAGGACTATATGTATGACCTATAGGTCATGTTGGTCAAATTCCACACTAATTTTACACCTTTTAAATTTGGCCAATCCAGTACTTAGTTTTCCTTTAAGACAAATGTTGTTTGACAAAACCCATAACAAATGCACAAGTATTTTATTTTTGGAAGGTTCATTTTGGTCTTTGTTTAAGACTTTAATAAATTCCTTCAAGTTTTTTTTATAATCCTTTTCCAAACTCTTTCAAACTTTTTTCTAAAGAATTTTACCTATATTTCTTTTAGACTTTTCATTTTTAACTTTCCTGAAGGATAAGTCTCCAAAAAAGTTACCTTATGCATTTTCTCTAAAAGATATCTTTTCAAAGCCAAAGGGTACTTGTAAATTTTTTGAAGGGTATTTTTTCTTCTAAAATAGCCAATTCAAAAATTTTGAAGTAATTCTTGTAGATAAATTGCCCTTTTCAAAAGTTTGAAGGGTATTTTAGTTTTTTGAAGGGGTAGTTTTCAACTTTTTTGAAGGACTCTTCCAAGCTAAAAAGGACCCTTACAACTTTTTCAAAGGGTATGTTGTAACTTTTTTGAAGGGACATTCTAAGGATAAATTGAAACTTTCAAATCTTATGAAGGACCATTTCAAAAGTTTGAAGGGTCAAACAAAAATTTTGAAGGAGTTATTTCAAAAAAATTATCCAAATAATTCTTTTGAAAAAATTGAAAAGGTGCTAAGGTCCACTTCTTTGGGACATTTTGTCTGATATAAATAGAGCTCTCAAAGACATGAATTATTTTGGAAAAATTGTTTGATGAATTATCATGGGAAAATTTTCCACAAGAAAGTGTTAAGAGAAAAAGTTTGAAAGAAATAATCAAAAGGTGACAAATCATAGAACATCAATTTCAAACTACAAGAAATAACCATTACTATTTAAAAGACTTGGTGAGAACATGAGAGCAGACAAAGAAAGCAAAATGGATAAGATGATTGTTTGATTCATTATTTTCTTTAAATTAACAAATATAGATGTTCAAAGGATAAATAGTAGTTATAAAGATCATTTTAACTATCATCATGATTTCTAGTAGTGTGATGTGTCAAAATTTCTATTTTTAGTTTCTAACTCTTATGGATGATCTTTGATATAAGTAGTTTCTTGTGCCACTCTTGAATGTTTGATGCCACTTGCCACTATTATCATGACTTTTTCTAGATAAGTAAGACTCTTGGCATGGCATGGCTCACTCATCCATCTCTCTCATGGATTTGTAGTTAAATTTCATATCAATGACACATGTCCTTGTGCCTCTTTAGCTTCTCTTCTCTCTCTCTTCCCCAAAGTTCTATAAATTGAGCCATTTCATCCATTCTAGATAACCATATTTTAGGTATGGTGAAGCCATATTGAAATGACATTTCACTTTGATTTTGGACATTAAATACAAGACCAATTTTGAGTTGTAAACTTTTGTCTGAATATGTGAGGGATGTATAGTGGAGCCAAGTGATAGCATCATCCTTACTCCCTTTATCCTTCATGTTTGAACAAATGTTTTGATGTTAATAGGCCATGTAAAATGTGTTAAATTCATTAAATTCTCTTTCAATTATGCAATTTTATCTATGGTGTGCAATCTACCCCTTAGGTTAACCATTTTGTTGATTGTCTCAAGCATGCTACCTTCACATTGAAACACTATGTTAATATCTTTCAATGCATGGAATTAGTCTTGGAAATCATTTTTATTAAATATAAGTGTGAGATTTTTTGGGATAAATTCTTGGTGGATCACCTCTTTAGCATATTTTTTTATTTAATGCAAACTCTTGACTCTTTTCATGAATAAGCATTAAATTAGGTAATAGACACTTAGAGAAGAATTTAGGAAGATATCCCTTTTCAATCCTAGAGAATAATATCTATTACAAGTTCCCACAAACTTGAGGGATGATTCAATGTTGCATAAAATTAAAGGAGTTTTATAGAACATCCTAGGGTGCACAATTCAATGACAATAGTTCAGGCACACCTAGTGGGACAACTGGTCTTAATTATTTCCATGTCAAGGTGAATGTTGGCCTTGATAAATCCAATGTTTCAGAAGCATTCTAATATAGCATTTGGTGACTCCAAAAGGTGAGAATCTCCATTTTTAGATCAATTTTTCCATATTATACTTCATGGTCCTCATTAGATCATCTTCTAGTAAGTTTTTTAATCAAGTTCCTCAGCCTGAAACTCCTATTGAAGAACAACACCCTAAACCATTCCTAAACTTTAGAGATCCTAAACAAGAAGTTTTTGAAGAGGAAAAAGAGGAGGTTTAATAATTAGTAGATTAGGAGGAAGAAGAAATGTGTAGAAGATATCCTTTCCTAGCCTACAACACCCAAAATCTAATTAACCTTCCTGCATATAAACCTATTCCTCCTAATGCTACCAAAATTCTTTCCAATTTCAATGGAGAGGGTCCTGATACCCAATTTGAGCATATTAGGGACATTTCAAACTTTTAAAATTTCCACAATATCACCCAAGCTAACATTGATATTAGACTACTTACCATGTCTCTAAAGGGGAAGTCACTTGATTGGTATAGGACATTGGAAGGTGGTTGTATTACTAATTAGGATAATTTTGGAGAGTTATTGGTAAATAGGTTTGAAAATAAGAGTGACCATACTTCACTAATTCACTAGTTTAATGTGATAAAAATATGTCCTAATGAATCCATGGGAGATTTCAATGAGAGATTTTAAAGAACATGGCATAGGCTACCACCTATAATGATCCCTCCTATAATTTTTGTGTTCCCCACCTATCTTAAGGCTATTGGTGCTGATGTAGTAGTAGTGTTGTAGTCAATGGGAGGATTTATTTTACCCAAGGCATATGAGATAGCCATTGAAGCTGAGAATAGTTTGATACAAGCTAGGAAACTACCTCCTAGAGTCTCCATGACTTTGTTGTCTCATAGTTTAGTTGAATCCCAAAGCATAGCATAAGTTCCCAATACCAATGCCAAACCTATAACTACTCCCAAGAAGGTGGATGATGATATAGATAAGGATGAGATGATTTGATTTTTACAAGCACAAATGTATGCAAATGCTCCACCCAATCTTCAATAATATCCTCAGAAAGGCTATAGACCTCCACCCTAATACACTAAAAAAAGAAGAGGATAAGGCCAATAAGGTTTTTATAGGCATCCCAATGCCTATAATCCTAATTCCATTTCATCAAGAAAGGGTATTGTTCTAGTCCACACCAATCTAGTTCAAGGAGAGGGGCATTTGGATCATTAGGGGAAATATCAAGGTCAGATTATGCATAATGGTGGAGAAGGTAATCAAAATTTGGTAACTTAAGAAGGAGCTAATCCTTATGTTAAATCAAAAAAAGCAAATATCATGAAAAGAGATGTTCAAGGAGAAGGTAGCAACCAAAGTACTAGTTTTATGAACTTCTAAGTAGAAGATGATTATGTGTTAAATCAAAATACATCAACTATAACCAATACAAGGGATAAAAAGAGGGATTTAAGAGATACTTTAGTAACACAAGTGATTCCAGTTAGTGACTCTCCAAGGTCACAAAGTGAAAGAATCAATGTAATATATCCTACTAGTCACACTACTCCTCAAAGTCATAATGTGAACAAGGCTACCAAACCTCTAGTACAACAAGTTCAAGTTCCCTCATTGTTTTTGAGAATGTAAGAAAAAGTGAATACTTACTCTATAAATATTATTAACTCCTTGAATAATACCAAAAATGGCATTTCTCTTTGGGAAGTATTGTATATGCCTAGAAAAAAGGAGCTTTTGCAAGAATAACTCTCAAGCATTCACGTATCCCCTCAAATTCCAAGATACAATGGTGTATCCCTTACTAACACACCTAATTATATTTTAGAACCATCTACCAAAGCTAAAAATCCTCCACATTTATATCTCACACTCATTGTGGGAGATAAATTGGTCCACAACTACATTGTGGATAGTGGAGCCAGTACCATAGTTATGCCTAAAGTGGTAGCTGATAAATTGGGACTAAAATATGAGCCTCGTATCAAGGGTGTTTTGTAGCTTAATTGAACTCCAAACAAGACTGTAGGGTTAGTTAAAGGTTTGAAATTTTTATTTCATGATTGTTTAAGTTTCCCCATCCTACAAGATAATGAGGTGGTTAATCTTTGATCTCATTTTGTTATCTGCTTGTCAAGAGACTTCATGGCTAAGATTGGAGGGTACCTTGCAACTGATTAGTTTTTTATAGCCTTTATAACAAGATATAGATTTAAATTGACTATAATAACATATCCCTTGGCAAGGTTCCACATTAAACCATATGTGGAGACAAATTCAAATAATAATTGTATGATTAGTGAGCAAGAAGAAGGTGTCATTGGTGGTGAAACATATTTTCCCCTTGAAGGTATTTTTTACCTCTTTCTTGATGAGTATGGTACTAAAACTTATGAACATGACCCCTATACATTCATAAAAGAGACTGAATTAGGGGTATATTGTATGCATGAGAAGAACACTCTTATACCATCACTCACTAATGAAGATCATGAACTTGAAGGGATATGGGAAATGTTTTTTGATGGCTCTAGAAGTAAGGTAGGGATAAGAGATGGTGTCATGTTGGTTTCTCCTTCAAAGAAATAATATTATTCTTCATATAGATTCCATTTTAGTTTTACTTGAAATGCAACAAAATATGAAGGCTTGGTTCATGGCCTCCAATGGGCAAAGAGAAAGGGAATAAAAAATTTGAAGGTATATGAAGAAAGTAAATTGATTATACATCAAGTGATAAACCAAGATACAACCAAGAATCCTTTGCTTAAGTCATATAGGCATAGGGTGTGGGATCTAATATAGGACTTTGATGCTTTCAATATCCAACCTATACCAAGAGACTCAAATAAACATTCTAATAGATTGTTGGGATAGGAGCACGCTTTGATATAGTTGCTGATGTAAGTAGAGAAAGGGACCAAGCTCACATCAAGGTCATTATGAGACATTCTATTCTAGATAATGAAGTGTTTTAGCAAGTGTTTGAGAGTGATAAACATATTATACACTTCATTCAAAATGAAGTATAATTTTCTTCAAAGAATCAAAAGAAGATTCATAATTAATATGAAGAACAAGTTATCCAGCTAAAGATAAAAAAAGATACCAAATGGGTTGGTTAACTTAGAGAGTGTGTTCAATGAAGATGATTAAAGAAGGAAATAAAGGGTAATAATGTCTAAAAAGGAAGATAACTATGAAATAATCTTGATATTTAAGGACATACTTTTGAGAATTGGTAAGATATGTTCTCTTTTTGAAAGACAAGCCATCATTGAATTGTGTAAAAAAATTCATGATATATTTGCTTAGGAATACAAGGATTTGAAAGGGTTTGATCTAGGTCTAGCTCATCACACCATTGAGTTATAACCTAGAGATAAAATAATTAGGAAAAAATAAAGGCCTATCAATCCCAAGATAGAGGAACTCGTGAAGAAAGAGCTTACCAAATTGATTAAGTCTAGGATTATCTTTCCTATCAAGCACTCAACTTGGGTAGATAACCTTGTACCTATTCAAAAGAAGATTAGAGACATTAGACTTTGTGTGGACTTTAGGGATCTAAATAGAGTTTCACTCAAAGACCATTATCCACTACCTTCCATGGAGCAAATTTTGTAAGTGGTTTCAAGTTATCAATGCTTTTCACTACTTGATGGCTATTCAGGTTATAACCAACTATTGGTGAATGAGGAGGATCAATTCAAGATAACATTCACCATAAAATAGTGAACATTTGCATATAGAAAGATTCCTTTTGGTTTGTATAATGTTGGTGCTACCTTCTAAAAGGTAATGGACATGGCCTTTAAGGGTTTGATCAATAAGATTTGCTTGTATACCTTGATGATATAACTATTTTTTCCAAGGATTATAATGACTACATGAATCACATAAGGCAAGTATTTGAGAAGTGTAGAGAGTTTGGAGTTTCGCTCAATCCAAAAAAATGTATCTTTCTTATTCATGAAGGTAAATTATTGGGCCACATTATGTCAAATGAAGGCCTATCTATTGATCTTGAAAGGATTGAAGCCATTATAGGCTTGTATTTGCCTCTACACAAGAAATGTTTGCAAATTTTTTTAGGAAAGATCAACTTTGTAATAATGTTTATTCTAGGATTTGCTACTTTGGTGAAGCCTATTACAACCATGCTAAAAAAGAACCAATATTTTGCTTGGAAAAAGGAAGGTAAGAATATTTTTGAGGTAATAAAACAAGAAATTACCCAATCTCCCACTCTCTTAGACCCAAACTTTGCCAATGATTTCATACGCTATACTTTTTATAACCTTGATACAATCTTAGCTATGCTTATGCAAAAGAATGGTGAGGAAATTGAACAACCCATTGCATTATTTAGTCAAGGAATTAAAGATTATGAGGTCAAGTATGCATTTGTTGAGAAGTAATCTCTAGATATGATAAGAGGCTTGAAAAAGATCAAGCACATGGTTTCAAATAAAAAAATACATGTCATGGTCTCTCATCCTAACACCAAAGAGTTCCTCCTAAGCAAAGACCTCAATTTGAAGAGAGTTGGATGGATCACAAAGGTAATGGAGTATGATGTTGATATTAAGGTAAAAAACTTGGTAAGAGGAAAGGGGCTATGTGAACATATAGCTTCAGATCTTTAAGGGCTAAAGGAAGAAGTTTTGGTCAATCAAGCTCATACCCAACCAGCTAGTCACATACCAATTCAAAGCTAGACATAAGACATCATTAGTTTCCTCTAAAATGGTGATTGTCCTAATGGTTTTAATAAGTCATAAAGAAGGTATTTTAGATTGAAAATAATTACTTATTGTCTTGTATATGGTATTCTCTTTCGAAAGGATGTGAATGGGGTACTACTAAGGTGTGTTGACAATGATCAGTTTGGCATCTTACTGGAAAAGTTTCAAAATGGTGTAGATGGAGGTTATTTCTCCCTAAAAATAATAGATACAAAGATAATGATGGTAGGGTATTATTGGCCTTACCTTTTCAAGGATTTTTACTCTTTGGTTAGAAGGTGTCCTCAATGTGCCTTCTTTATAGGCAAATAGAAACTTGCAACCCTTCCACTGAATCCTGACCAGGTGGACCAAACTTTCATACAATAGGGCCTTGATTTCATTAGTATGATCAACCCTTCATAAAGTACTAGACACACATGTATATTGACTGATACTAACTACTTCACAAGGTGGGTAGAAGCTGTTGCATTAAAGGAGATAAATGAAAATGCAATTTTGAAGTTTTATGAGAGTATCATAACAAGATTTGGGGTTCCCTATACTATCATTTTTGATAATGCACTTAATTTTATGAGTTATAAAACTTTTTAGTGGGAAAATAGGAATGAAATTTACTTGAGTACCTCATCCAACTATTACCCTCAAGTGATGGATTGGATGAGTCTACTAATAAGAACCTTATCAAGATCATCAAGAGGAAATTGGAGAGAAATCAAAGATCATGGCCCTCCAAGTTGAAGACAACCTTATGGTATGATATGATCATTCCTAAGAGATCAATTGGTAAATATCCCTTTATGATTGTTTATGGGAGAGAAGCTAGTTTATACATCTCTCAAGAGCTCCTTGCTTTAAGACTTGCACATCAAATGGAACTGCTAGAAAATACTTTGATGGAATTTAGATTAATAGAACTATTGAAACTATAGGAAGTAAGGTAAAATGCACATAACACCATGGAACACCACCAAGGACTCATGAAGAATTCTTTTGAAAAAAGAACAATTACAATAGTGTTTAAGAAAGGTGACTTGGTTTTGAAATGAGATGAGGATAGAGAAAAATTAGGTAAACATACAAAGTTTGATGCTTTGTAGAGTGGCCCTTACATCATCATTAAGTGCAAGAAAAGAAACTCGTTTCATCTAACCAAGATGAATGGTAAAAAATTGCATATCCCTATGATTTGGATATATCTAAAGTTCTGATATTAGTCCCTGTAAGTCTATCTTGTAAATAGTAGCATAGGTGTGTGTGTTTAGTCTAGTTTTATTTTGGTTGGTGTGTTCCCCAAGTGTTCTAGTTGACACATGTGTGTTTCCTTTATTTTGTTTTGTGTTCCCTAAGTTCTTAGTAGCACAAGTATGTCTTTGCATGTGTGTGTCTTATGTAATGTCATTGTCTTGTGGTCAATCCAAGGTCTGTTCATGATAATGTGAGTGTTCATTATGCATGACTCCATGCCTAGTGGAAGGATTAGGTAACTATTATTGGGCATAATAGGCATGCCATACCTAGGAATCACTAAGAATATTGGTCAAATTCCACCCCAAGTTTACACCTTTCAAATTTGGCCAATCCAGTACTTAGTTTTCCTTTAGAAGAAATGTTCTTTGACAAAATCTATAAAAAATGCACAAGTCTATTATTTTTAGAAGGTTCATTTTGGTCTTTTTTAAGCCTTTAAAGAATTCCTTTAGGGTTTTATTTTAAGCCTTTGCTAAATTCTTTTGGACTTTTTATCTGAAGCATTTTTCCTATATTTCTATTGAACTTTTCATTTTCAAATTTCTCAAAGGATAAGTCTCCAAAAAAGTTACCCTATGCATTTTATATGAAAGATATATTTTCAAAGACGAAGGGTACTTGTAACTTTTCCAAAGTGTATTTTTCCTTTTGAACTATCCAATTCAACTTTTCTAAAGGAATTCTTGTGAAGAAAGTGCCCTTTTCAAAATTTCAAAGGGTATATTTAAAAATTTCTAAGGGTACATTTCAAAAGTCTGAAGGGTACATTTAAAAATTCTAAAGGGAACTTTAGTTTTTTTTAGTGGTAGTTTTTAACTTTTTCAAAGGAATCTTTCAAGCCAAAAAGGACCCTTGCAACTTTTCTAAAGGGTATGTTGTAACTTTTCCAAAGAGACATTCTAAAGCTAAATGGACACTTTCAAATCTTCCAAAGGACCATTTCAAAAGTTTTAAGGGCCAAACAAAAAGTCTAAAATAATTATTTTTTTTTAAAAAAATTGAAGAATACTTTTAAAAAAATTGAAAAGGTGCCAAGGTCCATTTCTTTCAGACATTTTTTCTGATACAAATAGATCTCTCAAAGACATGAATTCTTTCAAAAAGATTATTTGATGAATTATTGTAGGAAAATTGTCCTCAAAAAAGGGTCAAGATAAAAATTCCAAAGGAAATACCTAAAAGGTGCAGCTCATAGAATGTCAATTTCAAACTACAAGAAATAGTTGTTGCTATTCAAAAGACTTAGAAAGAACATGAGAACAAACAAAGCAAGCAAAATGAATAGGATGATGATTTGAGTCATTGCTTCCATGAAATTAACAAATACAAGTGTCTAGAGGATAACTAGAATTTATAAAGAGCATCTTATAACTATCATCATGAGTTCCATTAGTGTGATGTGTTAACTTTTTTGTTTTCAATTTTGAATTCTTATAGATGATCTTTGATAGAATAAATTTCCTATACCACTCCTAAAGGTTTGATGCCACTTGTCACCATTCTCATGACTTGTTTTTGACGAGTAAGACTCTTGACATGGCATGGCTTGCTCATCCATCTCTCTCATGGATCTGTAATTGAATTTCATGTCAATAACACATGTCCTTATGCCTCTTCAGCTTCTCTTCTCTCTCTCTCCCCCAAAGTTCTATAAATTGAGCCATTTCATCCATTCTAGATAACCACATTTTTGGTATGGTGAAGCCCTATTGAAATGACATTGCACTTTGATTTTGGACATTGAATACAAGACCAATTCTAAGTTGTAAACTTTTGTCTGAATATGTGAGTAATGTACAGTGGAGCCAAGTGACAGCATCATCCTTACTCCCTTTATCCTTCATGTTTAAACAAAGGTTTTGATGTTAACAGGTCATGTGAAGTGTGTTAAATGCATTGAATTTTCTTTCAAGTATGCAATTGTATCTATGGTGTGAAATCTTCCCCTTAGGTTGACCATTTTGTTAATTATCTCAAGTATGTTACCTTCACATTGAAACACTATGTGAGTATCTTTCAATGCATAGAATTAGTCTTGGAAAGCATTGTTATTCAATAGAAGTGTGAGAGTCAGTGGGATAAATTCTTGGTGGATCACCTCTTTAGCATAGTTTTATGTTTTATGCAAACTCTTGACTCTTCATGGACAAGCATTAGATTAGGTGATAGACACTTAGAGAAGAATTCAAGGAGCTAGCCCTTTTCAATTCTAGAGACTCATCTCTCTTACAAGTTCCCATAAACTTGAGGGATGATTCAATGTTGCATCAAATTGAAGGAGTTTAATAGAATGCCCTTGGGTGTACAATTTGATGATAATTCATAATTATAATGTCATAATATTCTACTTATAGGATTGATTACTGAAGATGAGCAAAGAGATATAGAGTGATCCAAAAGGTTATTTTGGATGAATTACTTGTGTGTGTAAGTTTTAGAGAGTGTTAAGGGTTAAAATAGAGGTATTATACATTATTTATACATTAGATTGAAAGGTAATCAAAGTTATAGAGCTATTGATTTCATAGGTTTTGTGTGGGTGATCAAAATCTAGAACAAGTTGGTGCTTGTTCATGCTTAGGGGTGGATACTCCTTGTGAACTAGCTGCTTCAATAAAAGGTCTCATGCTTGTGATCATTTTATTGGAAAATAAATCCATGTGTTTATATGATTAAGAATGATTTTTATTCCCTATAAATGTTTCCCACATAATTCATGTGTTATGTGTTTGATATTGCATCATCTTTTTTATTCATTTTTATGAATGACTTGTATGATTTATGAATGCTTGTGATGATTGATTAAGGATTTCAAAGATTGGAATTGAAGTTCAGATTATCTTGCATCACTGGTTCACCCTCTCCTCCCACATAGTAATTGTACCTCTAAATAATTCCCTTATGTACTTCTATCTCTAGCCATGTAAAATATATTCATTTCCAAATTTCCATTCGCTCAACCCATTCCTTCAATAGGGATACCTATGGCTCACATCAGGCCCTTAGAAACTATAGCTACCTAGCCTTTCACACCTCTATTGGTCCTTCCATAAGTTCAAACACCTCTTGATACTCCCACTTCTATAACTTTAATGGCATTTTCAGTGATGAGTACACCCATATGTATAATTCCATCAACTCCCACCACTTTAGTGGTACCTATAGTCACTCTACAGACTCCATAGTTATCCCTAAACACCACTACTATAGTAAAAGATAATCTAAGAAAGAGTCCCAAGAATAAGTAGAAGGTAACTTTCACTCCTCATCCCCTTATTATTCATCATGTGCCTTTCAAGCCTCCCTTTTACATTACCATAGGTGTTTAATTATTTGTAATTAATTAATTAATTTCCTTGTTCCTTATGAACATCCTTTTCTTAGCACCATGATCCCACAAGTCAGTTTAACTCAAATCTAGTGGCATGCTTAGATGTTCCCATGGGCTTCCCCATTTATTTTTACCTAGTTCATTCTCATGCCTATACTTCCTACATCGATATATTCCTTCTTTCCCTCTTCTTCATGTGTTCTTCTTTATTCCATGCCTCCATATTTCACTTATGTCTCTACCAACCTACCTACACCCCATTCTACCCTAGGAGTTTCCATAGTATTACAAGATCCCCAGATGATTTTGAAGGGTGATTAAAAATTTTAGTGGGAGTTTGAAAAGAACTCAAAAAACATGAGGAGGATCATACCTTATAAATGCATTCAAATAGGAGACCAAGTGGTCTAAAAAACCAAGCATGACATCTTCTCCCTCACAAAAGTGAGAATATATAACATGGAGGAGAGGGTGGATGAGGATCAAGTGTCAGTTCTATAGGTTACTCATGACATGTCTAAAAAAGATTATGAAGAACATGAAGGAGTAGGTCTAGGTTCTCAATGCATAGGTTAATATCACCTTCCCTACATAATTGATTGGTTGGTTTAGATATGCCATCTTATAGCTCTTCATAACTTTAGGGGAAGTATTTAGGACCTTGGCTATGAGTAAGGAGCACATCCAATGAGCCCAAGCATATTTGGAGATGATCACCCATGTAGACTGCAAGTGTAAAAATATTGTTGTGGTTATTAATAAGGGCATGTTACTAGAGATAAAACTCATTCCTCTCTTTGACTCAACTTATGATAGAATCATGAGAAATTTAAACTTGTACCAAAATTATGCTAGAATAATAGATATTTAATTTATTAAAACTTTGTGGTGGCATAGATGGTTGTGGAAATTCTAGAATAAGGTAGGGAAATGATGTTGAATTAATTAAAGGAAATCAAAATCTCTATGATATTCCATCTAGATGTAAAATTACTTGATAGAGCTAAGTTTAAGGTCCACATGGGTCACTTAAACCAAGTCATAAGGAGGAGGGTAGCCAAGGCCAATAAGGTTAGGGACAAGGAAATTTTAGATATCTTGACCCAATATATGAATAATATCATCCAAGTGTTAAAAGTGGAAGTTTCCCTTGAGGCCCCACTCCAGGTACATCAAAGACTTTTGACCTAATTAGAGGTAATATTCTGTGAGCCTCCCTTGAACTTGATCAAGATTGATAGGGAGTTTTATCTAGTGGAAGCCACGCTAGCCACCAATGAAACACAACTTTAATAGTTGGGGGATAGTTATGCTCTATCTCATTAGCACACCAATCAAATTTTTAGGATAAGTTGAGAATATTCTATTTATTTTGAATTTTAGAAACTTTAAAAACATTAAGAGGCCATCATGGCCAAGGATGGGAATCTTGTGCTACTTAGATATGAGCCCCACCCTTTATTATTGTAAACTAACCTTGTAATTGTCAATAATATATTTGTAAAAAAACTGTTGTTAAGATTGAATGCAAATTTCATGGTTTCTATTAGACTAAGTTTTGTTTATCTATGAATGTAATCCATTATTTTATTTTTTAAAGGAACATTGATGCTAAATATTTGATCATGTGTTTTTTTATTAATAATTAATATAGTATTTGAAATGTGCTTTGTTTTTTTAACTCATTTATGAATTCTTCTCATTTTATTTACAACACTTGTAATATGTGTACTTAAAGTTATAATTATTATTCAAAGACCCTATGTGTAACATAGTAAAGGTCCTTTTTGATGTTTAATTTTAGTGGAAAATTCATGAATTAAGGATTTTCTTTTGTCCTTAAAACATTGCCCTATGTGATGATGAGTTCAATCCCTTGGTGAAACTTGGCACATAGTGGTCTAACTATGGATGGGCACACAACTTGATTTAAAAATCATTAGTACCCTTTAGATCCTAGAAACATCCTTTTCTACCTTATCCTACTTCCCTTTTTGTGTTTATTATATGAATCTAAATAAGTACACACCCTTCATTTATAAATAGATAAATTGAACCCCAAAGTGATCTTGATTAGAATTGATTGAATAAAGGTGAGGGTTGTATTCAATATCTCAAACTAATATTAGACCCCTAGTGGTAAAACTATGTCTCTTAAAGACTTATTTAAAGTAGTCTACATAATGTATCCCAAAACCTACATTTGTGCCTTGGATTGAATTAGTTTCAATCCTAAAATAGATGACGAAAGTCCCTTATTGTCTCAAAATTCATCTTAAACACTTAATATCGTAAGTGTCTTAGGACATGATTTTTTACTAGAAAATAATTGGTTATATAAGGGAAACCTCTTTACTACTCATTTTAATTTAAATTAATTCCACCTCCTTCTACTTCTTTGTATTTCTATTGTTTTCTTAACGTAGATAATAGTTAGTGCTAAAAGGAGGGCCTAAGAGTGATGAACAATAATAATTTCATCCTTATTAATTGTATATCATTGCTTTTCCTTTACATTTACTTCTCATTATGTGATTTAAACATACATAACAACTAAAAAACTTCAAGGAGTGTTATTAAATAAATCCTAACCCATTAGTCTACCCTTCAACAATCTAAAGACTACTACAAAAATCACTAGATCTAAGTCCTACCAAGGTAGATTGATTGTTTTGCCCTTATAATTCCATAGGAGAGTCTAATTTGGTAGAAATAGACCCAGACTCATAGTTATTCCCACTAGTTCATCCTCATAGTCTACCCTAATTTAGTGGTAATTTAATGACCTGGTTAGGTTAGCTATGAATATTCTCAAAGTTGTCCATAACCTTCCTAGGAACTTAGAAAGGTACCTTCCACATTTCATACTTGGTGTAGGGAAGACTACCAAAGAGCACATAACTTCTTATAAGATTTCACTAAGACTCATAAATATTGAAAATGAGGATGTAAATTTTAGGTTATGCCCATTCACTTTGATGGATGAAGCCTATGACTAGTTACTCAATCTCCCTAAAAATATCATCATAAGGTAGGAGTAATTTAAAAACAATTTTATAGCTCAATTTGGGCAAATCATTAACCCTAGTTTCCTATACCAAAAATTAGCCTATATTAAGAGGGAACCAAATGAGCCCATCATAAATTACAATGATAGGTTTCAAAATATTTATAACTCAGTCATTGTGCTTTATCAACCTAATGCACAACTAGAACTTGAAATTTATAATAACTCCCTATAACCCTAGATTGCAATTTTTATGAAATGGGATCCATTAATAATATATCTACTCCTAGGTTATGATGAAGCTATAAAAGTGGATAGAAAACTCAACCCCTAAGGTCAAATGATGGCTCCCATCCTAAATTTTTTACCAAACATGTTAGACATGAGCCTTATTACCAATGTAAATCAAAACTTGCCTTTATCTCAACTACTACCCATAACTAACCAACTTCCATTAAGGCACATTGTGCCAAACTAGCACCTAAGTTTTATTAACCTAAAAAATATTGAGGTATTTCCCCACTTGAAACACCAAGAAATGTTTGTGGTTATGAACAATGTTTAAAGCATACCTTAAAAGCACACCAAGAATGAGTTGGATGTTATCTAACCTATGGTACAAAGGTTGAGAAATGACTTCTTGGACCTCTAAAAAAAAATGGGAAATGTTGATGGTGAAAGATCAAACATGAAATTCACCTACCAAAGTTAAAATATATCCTCTAACTTCCCTAATAATCACCTAGATATGTCACCTAACAAGTTGCCTAAGATTAACATTTATGAGACAACCCTCTTAAACTAGTGTTGAGTGTACAACATAACCCAACATGGAAATTGATTTTATGGAGTTTTTTACTACCTTCAACATATTATAAAGAGAAATGGAATAATATGAGGTGGCCTAAAACCACCACCTGGAAGCCTATAATACTACTCCACTTGAAATCACTATGATGGTATTTGAGAATATGGAGCTCCCTAGCCAAGAATAAAATGGGCTAAAAGAGATTAAAAATGAGGTCCATGCATTTAAAAAATTCCAAAGGAGTAATTATTCCCTTAGTAATAGGATGCCACAACAACCCCTTACCACATTTACTCCCTTAAATAATGGTGCCACCCCTCCTAATCATAGAGCCCAAAATGACCCACCAGCTCTAAGGTCTAATGAGTTAAAGGATCATGTAGAGACACAAAAAATTTAGAGAAAGGTATGGTATAACATATTAAAGGACATGAAGAAAATAAAATCCAATACCACACTTCATGAACTCACCTAGATCACTGAGAAAAGAGACTTTATTCTAAAGTCACTTATAAAGAAGCTAACCCAGCTAAAAAAGGCTACCCATAATAATGTGCTCATCCATACGAATAAATCATAAGTTACCTCCTTCCTTTTAATTATTATAATATTTGGGAATAACATGAATAAATGCTTGGTAGACTTAGGAGATACATCTAATGTGATGCATGTCAGCATTTTTTAGAAGATAGGTTTAGTCCCTATCAAATATTATAAGGTGTTGGTCCAACTAGATAAATCATAGGTTAAGGTATTTGGTGAGATTATAAATGACCATATTCATTTATATCCTAAGTCTAGGATCCAATAGTTTATATACATCCATGTAGTAGAAATTCATAAAGCCTATAAGACGCTTCTTAGTAGGGATTGGTCTAAAGTCTTGAATGGGTACATGGCCATAAATTTTTATCATATGTGGCTTCCCTGGAGAGGTGTATCCAATTATATCAAAGTATATAAATAAATAAGGATGAAACATGTGATCATGGAACATAAATCCATGAATGATAAGGTGAACTTAGTGTCCTTAGACCTAGGAATCTATACCCTATCTATGAAATCAACTAAGTATGAAAGTAGAAATAATCTCAAGATGCCAGGTTTGTGGTCCTTATTATTTGATGAGACTTATTATAAAAATGATTATAGGGTAGGAATACTTCTATTTAACCCAAAAGGAAAGTGATACCTAGTCTCTTATATAATTAATTTCCCATGTACTAACATTTTGGCCAAATATGAGGCCTTGATCCTTAAGCTACAACTAGCCTTAAAACATAGGATCAAAGAGCTTAAAGTGTTCGATGATTATAATTTGGTAATAAACTAGTTTAAAAGTAAATTATAATTCAAATTATCCTACTAAAGGAAATACAAATATAAGGCATGGGATCTGATAAATATGTTCCTTACCTTTAACTCCATTCCCATTCCCAAGAGGAAAACCATGTGGTCAATTCACTATCAGCTTATACTATGAATTTGACACCTCTAGATGACATGGAATTTCATAAGTTATCTATCATCTTTATCCATTGACACTATATCTTGGATAATGTAAAAATATTTCAAGTCATTAAGGATGACAATAATATTCTTGAATTACTCAACAACACTAGTGTATTTGAATCCCACATCATTGATGAGAAAGAGATATGATCTATAATATGTTAACTATGATTGGGATAGTGTTATGAATCTTACACAAAACTAAGTCTAAAATGTAATTATCTCTTTGGAGAGAGTGTTTGATCTTGATAAGTTTAAACACCCATTTGAGAAGCTAAGATACCAAGTGACAAAGTTCAAAACTATGAACTTTGAGTTCACTAGTCACCCCCAGACTATTAACATTAGCCTCGAGTGTACATTAGAGGAATTTGAACAACTAAAAATGTTTTTGTTGAGATATTAAAATGCAATCACCTAAGTGTATAGAGATATCAATATATTCAACTTGAGTGTGATAACCTATACTGTGCCCCTCAAACCGGATCAGAAGCCTTTTAGACAAAGGTAGAGACCAATAAGTCTAATTTTAGAATCACTTATACATAAAAAGGTTCATAAACTCTTGTTAATAGGAATCATTTTCATAATCCACTACTCCACTTGGGTAGCCAATTGAGTACCTATTCATAATAAAAATGGAGAGATTCATCTCTATGTGGAATTTTGAAATATGAACCAAGCCTTTAATAAAGATGATTATCAATTGCCTTCTTTGGATGAAGTAATTAAAATAGTGAGTGGATCTTGATGACCATTTTTGACCACAAGTCAAAATGGGTCAACTCCTTATAGTCAAGATATTGAACAGTGACCTATTATAATGTCATAGAGTATGTTATAGTCCATTTGATGTAATTTCATATGTTTTTATCCTTGATCATGGTCTATTTAAGTCATTATGTCATTTTGAGTCATTTAGGGGTCATTTTAGATTCATATATGAAAGTGGCAAGTTTCTATGGTGTTAAAGCATTTAAAGACATGAAGGAAGTCTATACAAAGTCTTAGAGGTTCATCAAATCCTTAATTACAAGATCTATGATTAAAATCAATGTAATTTTTAGTTGGGGTAAGGAAAAAAGGTCTGTAGGAATATATGGTGAAAGGATAAGTTACAAAGTCAGACATTTTATCCATAGATTTTAAAGTCCAAGTTCTAAGCTTTTTGTTTCAAACATTTTGTCCACAGATTCTCAAGACCTTATGAATTTTTGTTTCTAATATTTTGTCTACATATCCTTAAGCAAAGTTTGACTTTTTATTTTGGAAAATTTTTCCATAGATTATTGAGACTTGTCTTCGGACTGTTTGTTCAAAACATTTATGCTGGGCATTTTGTTTATACTTACCCATCTTCAAAATTTTAGGCTAAGTCTTAGCTTCCCTCCACTAAAAACATGCATTATTCTTGTTCTAATCTAAGGCCCCTTAAGAGATCCTATCGATAAGATGCATGTCCCCACTAGACCCATGAGGTGGTGCCAAGTGTCTCAATCATGTTAAATCAGATAAACAAATTGATGAACCATGTTTAATCTGGTAGTTCTAAATATATGGTGCATATTCAATCTTGTAGCCAAAGATCAATGGAGAGTATGAAGTCAAAAGGTTAACGTATCTTGACAATGAATGTGATGGTTCCAATTTTCAGGATCATGGTGAAATGATAGTAGATTGATGACCTACATTTGATCATATGTCTAGTAGATCAATGGTACACATTTGATCATACAGATCAAGGATCTATGGTGCATGTTTAACTTGAAAAAGTAGATTGATGGTGCAAATCAAGGTCAAAATTTCAATGAGACTATATTTCATGCAAGTCCACCATATGGCATAAGCATGTTAACCAAATGAAGACTAACAGTAAGGTTCACAGAAGTAATGTGGGGATGTCAAGTGTCACAATCTTTGATGTAGATCAAAGATCAATGATTGACATTAAAATTCAAAGCTAGGAGACTTTTGAGAAGATAAATGGAACAAATTTGATTAGGTTATATGGGGCACAAGATGAAGACACATGTTTGGAGTGACAACAGGTATATTTTATAGTATTATGGTAAGGAAATTCCACATAGGTATACATGTCAAATCAAAATATTTTATGACAAAGTGAATGCTTCAAACTCATATGCCACCATTAAATTTAAATCAAGATCACCTCATAAATGCTATAGTCCTATGAAAACACATATAATAGATGGGTATAGAAACATCCTAACTACATCTTCCATCATAGGTAATCTTGGACATAGATTGAATATAAATAATGATTGCTAACTAAAGGCATATTAGATGATGAATGTGAATAATGAGGCCTAAAATACTAATGAATGACTAAAGATGATGAATATAAGTGTCTATAAGATAACAAGTAGTTAAAATAACATCTTGTGACTATAGTAGCATGTTTTTAATAGTGTATATTTGTCAACTCTCCCTAGTCCAGTTTTAAATGCTTGAGGGATGATCCATAATGAAGGCAGTTTCACAAAGGCTACCTGAAGAGTTTCTATGCCATTTTGGAGATTTTTTCATAGTTTATATGGACACTTGTCAAAGTATAGATTAATGGTCTATTTCACACTCCATTATTTTGTAATGTAACTAATTTTCATTCCTTGACATGTGGTATTTTGTCCCTTAAACTTCTTTTCTTCTCATCTCTCTCAATTCTATAAGTAGTAGCCATTTTGGCTATTGTAAGCTAATACCACACCATGTATAGAGAATCCCTACTAGAATGGAATTATATTTTTCATTTAAACATTAATTCAATTCTAGTTTTGAGCTCATGAATAATCTTCTAAGTGTGAAAAGTGATGTATGGTAGAGTTAGTGATAATTGTCTATCCTCTCTTCCCTTATCCTCTCATGTTTATGCAAGAGTTCCTATTCTAACAAGTCATATAGAGTGTAATAAAGTTTTTTAGGATTATTTAAAGTTTTAAATTATTATTAGAGTGTGAAATCTACCCTCTAGTTCATTTACCTTGTGTTGCTTCATGCATCTCACCTCTATGTTAAAACATTGATGTTAGAATCTTTTAGGACTTTGAAACTAGTTTGTATGCCTTTTTTCATTATGATAGAAGTATGATGGTCATGTTTAAATAATATAATTAAATAACCACCTTATATTAGGTCCATTTCATGCATATAATAACTCTTTTCCATGTAATCAAACATTAGTTAGGTGATAAGCATTTCAAGATACATTTAGGGAGCTAGCCCTTAAATTTAGAGGCTCACTTCTACTATAGGTACACCCACATACCTATAAGTGTTCCCATGTTTACCAAAATATATAAGAGGCTTGAAAACCCTCTTCTAAGGTATAATATTTGGTGACAATAGTTATGGCATGCTTGAAGGGACTCATTGTGTTCAAGATACATTGTCAAGGAGAATGTTGATCTTGATAACATCAACTACATATTGGTGTGCTACTCAACATTTAGTGACTCCATTAAGGTAGAATTTAGTTCAAGGCCATTGTTTTGTCATATAATTACTCTCACGCTTCATTTTTTTCACTAGGTCATCATATAGAAGATTTCTCAACCCCATTGATCCACTTATCTAGCCTGGACTTCCTCTTGAAGTCTAATACCCTCATCATAATCTACCTTTTGAAGAGCAAGAAGATTTTACCACCCAAAAAAGTGAAGAGAGTGAAGAGGTTGAATATATTGAAGACCTTTAAGAAAATATGGTTAGATAAAATCCCTTTCCTAACTTCAATGCTAAAATTCCAATTCATCTCCAAGTATATGATGTCATTCCCCCTAATGCTACAAAGAGTGTGCCTACATTCAATAGTGAGATCCATGTTACAACTAGTGAACACATTAGGGCTATCTTAAAATTTTGTGGTTTCCATAATGTCACTAAAGAGAATATTTTCATTAAAATCCTTTTCATGTCCCTTAGAGGGAAAGATCTTAATTGGTATAGGAATTTTCCCAGTAGATGTATCACATCATGGGAAGATTTTAGAGTGTTGTTGAATTCTAGATTTTAAGATGAAATTGACCATACATCTCTCATACATCAGCTCAATGTGATTAAAAGAGGCCTTAAATAAGTAATTCATGACTTAAATGAGATATTTCAAAACACTTGGTATAGATTACCTCCTCCAATGAGGCCATCTGCTATTTTTGCTTTCCCTACCCACTTGAGTGCCATTGGTACTAAAATTTCCATCATGCTTCAATCCATGGGTGGTTCCACTCTTCCCTAACCGTATGAACTTTCCATCAAAGCTAAGAATGGTTTCATTTAAGATGGAAGGTTGCCTCATAAATTTTATATACCTCCATTGTCTCATGCTTCTACTAATACTCCAAATGTGGCCCAATTTCCTAATGCTAACACCAAGTCTATAGTTACTCCTAACAAGGTAGAAGATGATGTTGATTGGTAGTTAAGGTCTAAGTTCTTTGAGTCAAGATTCCAAGATCTAGAAGCTCAAAATAGGCAAGTAAATATATATCAAGGTACCTATTAAAATTCATATCCTTATCAAGAAAAATATGGCTAAAATTTTGGGAGAGGAAGAGGTCAAGGGTAGCCTAACTTCAATAGGCCTGTCAATGTCTACAATCCAAAATCCACCACTAATGTAATAGAGATGGTACTAGTTCATAATAACTTGGTGTAAGGAGAATATTTACAGCAAGGCCAATTCATGGATGATAATGAAGGTGGAAAGAAATATCTTGTTTCTCAATTAGGATTTACTCCTATCCTATCATCTAAAGATGAGGTTATGATGCAAGCAAATGAGGATTGGCATCCTCATGGATAAATCCTCACCAACTTTTTAGTGGACTTTTGTAACAAATAAATAATAACATATTGAATAAAATACAAGGGCCAAGAGGAAATTTATAAGAGGTTACAATAGCATTCCTACAAACTCATCCAATCCTCCTTCAAGGTAGCAAGGCATGGATACAAACAAGACAATCCCAAACACACCTACACCTCTATCAAATCAAATTGTAGCAAAGTATTCTCAAGGTGATTCTATTCTTAAAGTTTAAAGAACTTAATTCCCTCTAAATAATTAGTAAAATTTGATTACTAATACCCTAAACATACTAGATTATTTGAAAAGTGCCAAAGCATCAATATCTTTGTGAGATGTCCTCCACATGCCTTACCAAAAAGAGTTATTACAAAATCATCTATCCACTAATCCCACTATTCCTCCCCCTTCAAGTTAGATTCATAGTCATTTTTTCCTATAAAATTCCCCAAACACCATTTTTGAACCATCTATTAAAGTTCAGAAACCTCCACCATTCTACCTCACTCTCATTATGCGTGACATGTTAGTACACAATTGCATAGTTGATAGTGGAGCTTCTACTTCAGGCATGCCCAAAGTTGTAGCTAATAAATTGAGATTAAAATATGAAACACATATCAAATGAGTGATCTAATTATATGGTAAACCTATTGAGGTAATAGGGATAATAAAAAACTTGAAGGTATTCTTGCATAATTATCTTGGTTTTCCTATCCTTCAAGACATAGTTGTTGTTAATCTCCCAGCTCACTTTGCAATCTACCTTTCAAGAGAATTTATATCCAAGATATGTGGCTATCACTCATCTAATTAGTTTTTCTTGGAATTTAGGACAAGGTATGGAACTAGGGTGACCATTATAACTTAGCCTCTTGCAAGGTTTCACATTGAGCCTTACATTGAAACTAGTTCTAACTTGAATTATATTGTCCATGAGAAAGAGGAGTTATTGTAGCACAAAATTACACATTAGTGGGAGATTTTTTTAATATAACTCACTCTTGGATATAAAATGGGAACAAATATAGGCTGTGGGTATCCTATGATTGAGGTGAACCTCTGGGTTATGGGCTATCTCCCTAGGTGTATCAATTGGGCTCTTAGTAAACTACTCTAAACTACTAATTACCAAATAAAAGGGTTAAAAAGAGGAGAAAGGGATACATTAAAATTAAAAATGGTGATATATCAAGATTTTACAATCCAAAATTCTTTAAACTGATACTAAGGAAGATCAAATACAACCCTCACTCACATAACCGCTCAAATATGTCATTTTTGCATCAATATTTCTAAGACTAGGCCCACTAGGTAAGAGATGAAGTATGGAGGAGTATGAAAATCACACAATACCTTAAATGATGACCAAAAATTAGAAGTTTTAGACATTTAAAAATGGTGTAAAACATACAAAAAAGAAATAAATATGGACAATTACTAGGAAAAGATACCCTTCCACAAATTAATTATGCACAAAGTGACTAAATCACTAGTTATAAGCAAAGAGGTAGGTAAAATAAGTTGTTTTATTAATATAAGAGGATGTTATTATAAAAATGGGTAGGGTTATTCCATACCAAAATGGTTAACATCCTTTCAAAATGATAAAAATGAGAGATATATAGAAGAAAATGGAAGAGAGAAGAGGGGAAAATGGATGATGACTTGAGTGATGTCATCCTACATGGAAAAAGTCTTCATTATTATATAAGTATTAGTGAATGATCTAAGATGCCTCATTTTTCCACTTAACCTTTCCCACTCATCAAATTTGTCACATCTCCCACTTGGTCTTCTAAAAGCTTCTAGACACTTTATGAAGGCTGATCACATCAATACACGTTGTAATTGTGATATTGACCAAATTTTAAATATACATTTATCTAATTTGAAATTAACAAATTTACAAAGAGGGAGAAATAATATTTCCAACACAGCTAATGGAATTGAAAACATAGTTATAGATCAAAATATATGGCTAAAAAGTAAACACACAATCGCACATAGTTGCATCAACACCTTTAGAATATGGAAAAATGAAAAATCATAGCATAAGATATGAAAAAAACCCATCATATCTTATATTTATAGAAATATATTATAAAAATTATCAAAATGGTGTTTTTATTCTTTTAAAATGATTAAAATAACCTCTATGACTTTCCCTCTGAGTGTATTCTAGTAAAAAGTTGGCTGAGTGATAAATCTTCCCAGAAGGGTTACTTCGCACCATCATAACTTTTTAATAGAAACTTACACACCTACGACACCAAGTAAATTACCATATCATGACACTAGATTACAATAATAAAAAATTTAATGGAATATGGACTTCATTTTTTCCTAAACAAATGGGAATCAAATGTGTTCACTGGGTAGATTTAACAACTAGGGGATGCATAAAATGACTAAGTAAAAATTAGCTTAGAAGCCAATTTCATAGCTGCACATTTCACACACCATATCCAAAATATGTGAACTATATTTTATACTATAATATAATTACATTTATATATCATAATTATAAGTTTTAATAATATTTTAACTCATATAATGTAGCACAAATGAGCTTTAAATGTGTGCATTGGGCAGATTTGAAAACTAAAAACACAAAATTGGCTAAGTAAAAATCAGCTTATAAGCCAATTTTTAACCTTGTGCATTTCACACGTGGGATAATTTTTTTTGAATAATATTTTACCTTCAAATTCTCCACATAATTGGCTACCATCATGTAAAATTTGAACAATATTTAACTTCTTTTGCTCCTACACAATGGTGTTTGAAAAGTGTTGTGCAGGTTGATTTGGCACCTGAAAACACACAAAAATATGCATACTAAGTAGTTTTCAAGGATATGCATCTTTAAAGTGAATAATTATTTTATATTACCACCTTTACCATTTTATCCTTGTGATTTTTTTCTACTTTTATACAAATTTTGGAGTGAAAATAACATGATTTAGCCCTATAAAATTACTCTAAAAAAACACTATATCGGTTGATTTGACACTTAGAGCTCACAACCCTAAAAATTGTAAATTTGAAACTCTCAAATTTTTTCCTAAAATATTTTATTCAAAAAGGTGTATAAAATTCATATACAATATAAAATTCCAATTAATGTCTTGGGAGAACTTCATAGTCTATGTATGCAAAAGTTTTGTATGTAGGCCAATTTTGGCTAACAAGAGCCAAATGTGGATGATGGAGCCTCTAAACTTGAAGGCATTTATGATTTGTTCTTGGATGAGTATATTAAAAATACATATGAGCATGATCCTTGTGAATACATTGAAAAAGATTACCTTGGGACTTATATCATGCATGAAGGGACATTTGGAGGAGCTGAGTTAAGTGTCACACATTCTCATGCTGCTGAATGTAACTACATGATTCATTAGTATGATAATGATAGGTTTATGAATATGATTAAGCACAATAATGGGAATTGGGACTTATATAATGCATTAAGATCTATAATAAGGAGTTAAGGTATGTTTCACACATTCTCATGCCACTGAAAGTAACTACATTATTCATGATTATGATAATGATAGGTTGATGAATATGATTAAACACCATAATGGGAAGAATGATGTCTTTATCCTTACTATTGATGAAGATGCTCTTGAGGATGAAACTCATGAGGTAGATTATAATGACTTATGTCATAGGTTTGATGTTATATGTTATGAGTTTGATCAGCTTGGTAATGCTATTTCTCCTCTCGATAAGTCTACATCTGATTTGGTTAATGCCTCTAAAAAACATGATGTTGATTGTCTCACCAAGCATGGAGGAGAGTTTCATGTTGTGAGAGAAGAGGAATTATGGAAAAATATCAATGTCATATGTAAATAATTTGACAATTTAGGTAAATATCCTTCTTCCTAAAGAGATTTCATATCTAGTGTTGAGATTGCTAATGAGACTAATGATCATGTTGTCAAGGGTCCTTTAAAACATGAAGGTAAATGTATTTCTATTGATCAAGGACCTACAGTCATGAAAGAGCTTGATGTAGTTTCTACCCAAGATAATGAGGTTAAGGTAGACTTTATTATACCTAAATAATATTTAGGAGATCCACCTAAATTTGAACTATATCAAAAGGTGTTGGGTCATTAAATATAATAGCTTAATACTCCCAAACATCAATCACATTCTATCCTAGAAGATGACTAGGCTGAGAAGACTATCATGCATTCCAATCTACATTTTTTGGAGAGCACCCAATGGATATGATAGAGATCCTAGTAGCTACAGATGTAATCAAGGTCATTAGAGAGTAAGATATATCACCCATGAAGGTTTCAAAAAATTCACTTTCATACCTAAATAGATTCAAAGGTGGTAGGTTTCTTGATCACCTACATATGCAAGTGATTGGTGATGAGCTTGCTCCTCATGCTAGGTTGCTTTAATGGAGTGATAAAGATCAAATGGGGATCATATTTCATCTTATTTTAGGTATGATCATATGTTCCACCTCAAGAGTTAGGTTTGTAAATAGTAGAAGAGGTGTATTTTCTCTTTCAGTTGTGTTATGTTACATAAGTGTTCTAGTTGAACATATGCATATTTCCTTTAAGTTTGTCTTTTTTTATGTGACTTTCCTTATGTTTTATGTGTTTTAAAGGAAATTTTTGTGTAAATATAGTGTACAATTGACTCCTTGGTCCTATGGATAAGATTAGTTAACTGGTCATGGCATAGTAAGAATACCACCCTTGGGAAATTACCAAGAATGTTGACCATTTTTACCACAAGTCAAAATGGGTCAACCCCATATAGTCAAGATCTTGAATAGGGGCCTAGTATAATGTCATAGATTATTTTATAGTCCATTTGATGTCATTTCATATGTTTTTATCCTTAGTCATGGTCTATTTAATTCCTTATGTCATTTTGAGTCATTTAGGGGTCATTTTAGAGTCATATATGAAAGTGGTAGGTTTCCATGGTGTTTAAGCATTTGGAGACATGAAGGAGGTTTACACAAAGTCTCACTGGCTCATCAAATCCTTGATTTTAGGTTATATGATTAAAATTAATTTAATTTTCAGTTGAGGTAAGAGAAAATTTTCCACAAGAATATATGGTGAAAGGACAAGTTGCAAAGTTAGACATTGTTTTTAGACATCTATAGATTTTCAAGTCCAAGTTCCAGGCTTTTTGTTTTGAATATTTTGTCCATAGATTCTTAAGACTTTCTAACCTTTTTTGGACATTTTTTCCACATATATTTAAGTAAAGTCATACTTTTTTTTTTGAACATTTTATCTAGGGATTCTTGAGATTTGTCTTCAGACTTTTTGTTTAGAACATTTATGTCAGACATTTTGTTCAAATTTCCCTGGATTCAAAATTTTGAGCTAAGTATTAGCTTCCCTCCACCTCAACCACAAGTCATGGTTGAGCTAATCCAATTTCCCTTCTAAAATCCCACTAAGAAGACATATGTCTCCACTATACCCATGAGGTGATGCCAAGTATCTTAATCATGTCAAATTAGATCAATAAATTGATGGATCACATTTAATCTAGTAGGTCTGAATATATAATGTGTTCAATCCTATAGCCAAATATCAATGGTGATCATGAAGTAAAAAGGTTAGAGGATCTTGAGAATGAATTTTATGGTTCCAAGTATCATGATCATTGTGAATCGATAACATATCGATGGCTTACATTTGATCATATGTCTAGTAGATCAATGACACACATTTCATCATATAGATCAAGGATCTATGACATGTGTTCAACTATGCAAAATAAAATCAATGGTGTAGATAAAGGTAAAAAATTCAATGATCCTATATTACACATGAGTCCATCACATGGTGTAAGCATGTTGATAGGATGAAGACTGACAACAGGGTCCATAGAAGGAATCCAGGGTTACCAAGTGTCACAATCTCTGATGTATATCAAATATCAATGACCAACATTAAAATTTAAGTCTAGGAGACCTTTTAGGATATTGATATAAAAAAATTGATTAGGTTATAGGGGGAATGAGATTAAGACATGTGTCTAGAGTGGCAACGAGAATATTTTTTTAGTAGCATGGCAAGTAAATACCACATAACAAACATGTCAAATTGAAATATTTTGTGTCAAAGTGAATGCTTCAAACTCATATGACACCATTAAATCTTAATAATTATCACTTCATAAAACCTATAGTCCTATGAAATCACATACAATATATGGGTATGGAAACAACCTTGTTACATCATCCATCATAGGTAGTCTTGGACAGAAATTGAAGATAAACAATGACTACCAGTTAAAGGCTCATTGGATGATGAATGTGAAGAACAAGGATAATAAGACCAATAAATGACTACAGATGATAAATACAAGTGTCTATAAGATATCTAGTCATTAGTATAACATCTTTCAACTATCATAGCATGTTTTCAATAGTGCATATGTGTCAACTCTCCCTAGTCTAGTTTCAAATGCTCAAGAGATGATACATGATGAAGGCAATTTCATAAAGGCTAGTTAAAGATTCTTTATGCCATTTTGGAGAGTTTTTAATAGTTTATATGGAAACTTGTCCAAGGAGACATTCATTTTCTATTTCATAGTCCATTATTTTGTAATGTAACTAGTTTTCATGCCTTGACATGTGGTATTGTGACCCTTAAACTTATTTTCTTCTCACCTCTCTCAATTATATAATTAGTATCCATTTGGATATTATAATATAATACCATGCCATGTATGGATAATCCCTATTGGAATTGAATTGAATTTTGCCTTTAAACATTAATACAATTCTATTTTTGAGTTCATGAATAATTGTCTAAGTGTGCAAAGCTATGTATGGTGGAGTTAGTGATAATTCTCTATCCTCTCTTCCCTTATCCTCTCATGTTTATTTAAGAGTTCCTATTCTAACAAGTCATATAGAGTGTAATCAAGTTTCTTAGGATCTTTTAAATTATGTATTTATTCTTATAGTGTATAATCTACCCTTTGGCTAATTTACCTTGTATTGATTCATACATCTCACCTCTACATTGAAACATTGATGTTAGAATCCATTTAAGACTTTGAAACTAGTTTGTATGCCTTGTTACATTGTGAAATCATATTGGTACATACCACCATAAAGTAGGTTTGTTTCAAGTAGTTTCTAACTCTTTCCCCTATAATTAAACACTAGTTAGGTGATATAATTTCAAGATACATTCAAGGAGGTAGCCCTTAAATCTAGCGGCTCACTTGCACTATAGGTACACCCACATACCTATAATTTTTCTCATTTTTCCCAAATCTAGAAGAGGCTTGAACACCATATTCTAGGGTATAAGATTTGGTGACAATACATCCCATATGATGTCCATTTTAGATGGATTCTTTGGATATAACCAGGTTCTTTTCAACCCAAAAGATAAATCCAAGACTTCATTCACAACAAAGTGGGGCATTTTTGCCTACAAATAGATGCCATTTGGATTGATTAATGTAGTATCAAATTTTTAGAGAGCCATGGATTTGGCATTCGAAGGCCTAATATGAAATTGCATTGTTATATATATATGGATCATTTGACTATTTTCTCCAAATACAAGCCAAATCATATCCATCACCTACAAGATATATTCTAGAGGTGCAATAGGTATGATATTTATTTGAACCCAAACACAAGTGTGTTCTGTGTTACTGAAGGTAAACTTATTAATCACATTATCATGAAATAAGGTATTTATATCAGCCCTAAACATGCTGACATTATTTCTAAGATACCTCTCCTAAACATTAAAAAATAATTAAAATGTTTATTTGGGAAAATCAATTTCATATAATAATTTATTTATAGATTTGTTGATATTATTAACACTATAAATTCCATGACAAAATAAGAAGCTAAGGTAGATTAGAATATTGAATCTAAAAATTCATTCTAGGACATCAAGGACACCATCATTCTTTCCCCATTTTTGATAAACCTGGACTACACACAAGGCTTGTACCTCTACTCTTTTTCTTTTGAGCATACTATTGTTGTAGTCCTCACTCAAAAGTATAATTGGTAAGATATCCCAATTACTTTCATAAGCATGAATATCAAGGATGTAGAGATTAATTATTATACCCTAGACAAACATATCTATGCCATGTTTAGGGCATTGAATAAATTCAAGTGTTACATTCTTAGGAATAAAGTGCATACCATTGTCATAGACCTAAAATTAAATCTTATGATTAGATAGAATGAATTGGGAGAACACAAAGGCTAGTGGATGGTCAAATTACAAGAGTATAATCTAGAGATCATACCTAATAAAATCATTCAATGCTAGGGTCTCATTTAGTTGATCATGAAAATTGATCCTTGTATTACACTACATCATGTGGACCAAGTAGAATAGCTTCATCAAGATTGGTATGCTCCATTCATCCACTACCTTCTCTATGAAAGTCCCCCTAGATTGAACCAAACTCAAAAAAGGGCCCTCAAATTAAAATTATCTCATTATATACTCAAGAAATGGGTCCTTTATATAAAAAAGTATGAAGTTATCTATTTTAGATGCCTATATAAAGAAGTGACCAAGGATGTTATGTTTAGTTTATATGAGAAAGGAGGTAGTGGACACACCTTTGGGAATGCAAAAACACATCAAATCTAATGAGCAAGCTATTATTTTCCCACCATATCCAAATATGTGCTTGCCCATGTGTGTTTCCAAAATTTTATCAAACAAAAGGTTCATTTTTTAATGTCTTTATAACCCATTATGGAGGGAAAACCATTTGTGTAGTGGGGGTTGGATTTCATAGGAGATATCAATCAAAACTCCTTAGACAACAATAAATTCATGATTATGACTACTGATTAAAATACAAGGTGGATTAGGGATACTGATACCAAAAATGGTACCACCAAAGAGTTGATCAAGTTTCTTGAACAAAACAAAGTCATCCAATTTGGCACACATGTGTCATTGATCTATGACAATGTACCTACATTCCAATAAATAGAACTTAATTAATGAGATTATGAACATGGATTCACTTTCATATTATCATCCAACTATTAATTTTTAGGTAATGATTTGGTAGAATCTAAAAACAAGAAATAGGTTGATGTGATCAATAAATTTTTAGAGAAGAATCCATAGGAGCGGTATTCATTATTAAAATAGACACTTTGGGTTGATTACACTAGGTACAAATATGTCATCAAATGTTCATCATTTATACTAATGTATGGCTTAGATCCTATATTCACAATCACCCTCAAATTTATTACCTATAAATCTATGAAATAATACGTGGAAGGTAGTGATAAGTTAGACTCAAGGTTGTTAGACATCATCTAAATTAAAGATGCTCAATAGGAGGCCCTCCAAAATTTTAGTAAGCACTAGGGTGTAGTCAAAACATGATTTAATAGGAGGGAAAAGCTGAACTCCTTCAAGATATCTAACTTGGTACTAATATGGGATAAAGCCCATGAAAAGAAAGGACAACACTCTAAATTTTATGCATTTTGGATTTCCATATATCATATCTTTGAGCTACTCAAACAAAATGCATTCTTCCTCAAAGACCTTGAGGGAAATGACTTCTCATTTATTGTGAATGTGTAGTTTCTAAAGCACTACTTTTTTACTATCCCTATAGATCCAATCTTTGAATAGTTTTGGCAAGGGTGGTAATGTATATATTAGACTAGGCATAGATTAGTTTATTTTTATTATGTGTTTTCTTTCATCACTTCTTTGCTTTTATTGTGTGTTTTCTTTCATTATTTCTTCACTTATGTTGTGTGTTTACTTTAGTTATTTGTTTTAGTTATTTATTTTGTGTTTGTTTTTAACCTTCCCATAACTTTTCTCTCAATTTTCCCCTCATGATATGATTTAATCACCCTAAATGATTTGGTAAAAAGGAATTGAGTTCAGAGAAAGTAATGAATGCTCCAAAGGATGACTAAACAATGAAAACTAGGGTCAGAATTTGGAAAATAAAGGAAAAACTCCAATATTTAACACAATGAGAAGTAAGGTATCCCTCAAAGAGACACTGATAAAATTAGAATCTAATGATTTAAGACTAAGTAAGTGAATTTAGAAAATCTCTACTCTAGTCAAGGCCATTACAAGAACTTCAAAATAAAATAATAGAGATACTATGAATAATTGAATAATTGAAAGGTATTTTAGATATTATATGCCTACTTAGGCTAATATCAACCTTTGATACACTGGTCACTAACCCTCTAAAATAAAATATCAAATATCAGATTAATTGAAGTCTAAATTTTAAAATATATGTTAAGTTTCTTCCATAAAAAGGGTGATTTTGACAATATTCATTGCAAGATTTTTGTCCTGGTTGGAAATGGAGCAAGTCCAAAAATAAGACCAAAAACATCTCTATCAAGTCTATAAACCACTAGATGGAAGTAGATAAATGATCAATCCATCCCCCCTTAGAAAAAATAAAATGAAGTGCATAATCCTTCATAAATCCCTTTATATCCCAGGCATACCTGAGCTCACTAAAGTAATCCATCAAATAAAATAAATCCCTCACTAATGCACAAAATGGAATTGAAAGGATTTACAACCCAATATACTACTTTTTAAAATAGACTTGATCACTTTTCATATTTAAGGTGTATTAGACATATTTCATGTTTCTTATCTCTATGTTTGATATTGATGATCATAGTTTAGGTTATAAATGCTAGAGCAATATTTTCTTGTAAAGTCACTATTTGTTGTGACCAACACACCCATCTATTTGAAAAATGGTGGGACCCCTTTGAAAATTATTAACTTAAGGCTTCTTAGAGTTTCAATCCCTTCTACAATATCCTTAGACCTTTAACATTCTTGAAATTTTATTTTACCTTGGTCAACTGAGTGTTGAAGAAATTTTATAATGGAGCATTGGTCCATGATAAAGATCCATATAATTTTCTAATGTTTAATCACAATTGAGTCCTTAATACATTATATAAAATCATAGGAGTTTTCATACTTAGAATATTTTATTGTGTTAATTATTTTTTCAGAGGTTTGGACTCATGATTGGTTTTCCTAGAGTTACAATCTCTTAGAGTCCCACTCGTCACTTTTTGAGGATTTATTAGTAGGTAGGTAAGCTATTTACAAGTTTTTATTTTAACTTATCCATTTTTTATGAAATCCCATAAGATATCCTAATGAATGAGGAAGTGGCATGTGACCTGACTATTAGAGTTTTTATTCTCCCAGACCTTTGAGAGATATCAGAGCCTTAAAGAGCCCTAATGAATGAAGAAGTGCCACATGGATCTTATCAGAGCTATCATCTCCAAAACTTGTCAGATATGTCAAATCCTAGGGGATCTTGACCAAATAAAGAAGCACCATGGGCCCACTATCATATTTTTTAGTCTCCTTGACTTTTTAAAGATGTTAGAGCCTAAGTGAGCCTGACTGAATAAGGAAGTGCCAAGTGGATCTTGTCAAATTTGTTAGTCTCCTAAACATGTCAAATATGTTAGGGCCTAGGAGAACTAGAACAAATAAAGAAGCACCACATGTATCCTATCAGTGTCCTAGATTTGTTAAATATTTTAGAGCCCTAGAGAGCCTAACCTATCAAATCACACCATGTGACACTTCCATAAAAATTAGTATAAAAGGCCTAAGATGATTGATATGGTTATGAATAATTACAATCAAATTTATAAACTAATTAGAATATGCCACACTCCAATTTGATTCTCCAACCTATCCACTATCAAAGTTGTTAATCTCCTAGACCTATTAGAGATGTCAGATCCTATGAGAAGTTGAATAAATGAGGAAGCGCCACATGGATCTTATTAGTGTCCTAGATTTGTTAAAGATGTCAGATCCCTAGAGAGCCTAACCTATCATATCACACCATGTGACACTTACATAAAAATTAGTATAAAAGGCCCAAGATGATTGATATGGTTATGAATAATTATAATCAAATTTATAAACTAATTAGAATATGCCACACACCACTCTGATTCTCCAACTGGCCCATTCTAACTCTCAATAAGGTAAAGTGTGACACCTAACCACACTCAGGTGGGATTGGTCGCATACATGACCAACTAGAGATAGACACTTGACACAATTTAAATCCAACCAAGATGCCATAATAGAAATTTAGATATGTTTTAATCACATTCCTTGCATTAACTATATTGTAAATTGGGACCAGATTAGATTATTTAAAATATTTAATTATAATTACCAAATCTAGAAGGTGGCACATATTTAAATTTATTGAGTTAATTCTAGATTGATAAATGAGTAGGTGGATCCTGTCACCAAATATTTTTAATTCATGTTGAGTGAGTCTCTAAATTCCATCAATGTAGGATATATGTGCACATCCCTATAACTTCTCAAAGGTAATCTAATTTTTTTAATTCACTACCAATTTCCTATAGTTTCCCTCAATGTTTTAATCTCATTTTTGTCCCTCTATGCCCTCCTTACTTAGAGTTAGCTACTATCATAATTTCCCCTTTCTATCATGGATAATTCATCATCTAATCCCAAGGCTAAGCTTGGATATAGATAAACCACCTTCCTCTATAATGTAACCCATTTAAAGCATTATAATAAAAATTTCAAAGTGATTGAAGCTATGCCCAAGTCTACCTCTAGTGATGAATAAGATGAGGCTAAGCTCCAAGATACCCTTAGGGCATATGAAAAATGTGGGTTACACAAAGTTGTATCTAAAATATATTTTTTACCCTCTATCAACCTCTTTGAAAATATGTTCCTCAAGTCTAAGTGAGTATAGGATGGTGCCCAAGATGTGTTTTACTCAATAGACTCCAAGCACAAGATTCTAGACATCTCAAGAGATGATTTTAAAACATACTACAACATCCCATAGTACATAGTCACTTAAGACTCAGACATGATGCATTCATGGGATAATACCTATCATGTTTATGAAGTTTTATAGGATTAGGTAGAGAAACCCAATTCAATGTGGGTCAAAAAGGAATACATTGATTCCTACATGGTCTACACCTTCAATGAGGGAGTTCATGTTAGGATGATCCTACTTGATAAATTATTTAGAGGAAGTAAATGTTTGCATGTTGGTTTCCTCTAGGTGCCCCTATTTTTCATCATCCTCAAGGGAGAGTAGATCTTGGACCTCATTAGCCTCATCAACTTACGATTGGTGAACTGTGTCATGGAGGCCTATAATGATGGTATTTTATATATGATGAGCTACCATATATACATAGTCTATGTTAATATCATGTTCAATTCCTATAATTTTCCACCTTAGACTCTTGATGGTGATGTGCTCCATATAGTATGTTACAAGCTATATGGACACCATTACTAGAATTACATCCAAGAAATTTGTGATTCATTCTACCTAGTGGTTTATATGTCTATCAATGAGGTGGCCATGCCTTGACTCTATAATGAAATTAGATAGTCTCACCCCCATCAGTGAATACTAATACTATAGATATGACACCATCATTTGAATGTTAGGTATTAATAAGTTCTCCCTTTGGTTGCCCTATTAAGTTCAATATTGGGTGGCTGAGTAGAATATCCATATCAACTAAGAGAAGGCATCTTTAGCCACTGCCTCAGTCACCAATATAATGCCTAGCCAACCTTCCCTATGGCCATCTACCACCACATATATAAAATTATACCTCTATTTTAGAATATGGTGGAAAGTAGGGACTCGTATGCCTATGGAAGAGTATAAAACAAATAATGGGACCCGTATGGCATCATTACAACCCATGTGGCAAAGTATTAATCTTGGCTCAATATTGATTATGGTCATGAGCCTAGTTATGAGGATAGGATCCACCTCAAACCCACTAATGACAAAGAGGTGTTTAATAGAATTGAGGCCAAGAAGAAAAAGGTAAAATAAGGGAATACCAAATTATCCACTAAGAGTGTCCCTATAACAATGCCTAGGATTTCAAGGAAGATCCTCTAAGGGGTCGCAGCTCCCTCTCTTATGTGAGTTTCACCTCCTCAAATCTCTAATCTAAATTTACCACATCCTAAAGTTTAGGCAACTTGACTGTAGGTTGTAAAGGTGTTATAGTTTGACATTAGTACTAGTCTAGATTTAAGACCAAAACATGACCAATAATAGCCATCTGTGTAGATACCTCTTCCACCTTTTACCATCCCTCAACAACCCATTAGAGCACCCCCAAGTTTCCATTTTACTACCAAGCCCACTTAGGTGGTTCCTCCCCCTTTTCCCATTTTAACACCCCCATAATTCCCTCAAGTACATATGGCTTCAACCATATACAAAATCTCCACATCTCAATTTCCATCCACCCAACCGATTCCATTAGTAGGTTCCCTATAGCTCACCTGGGCCTTTAGGAGATATAGCTATTTATCTTGTAGCACCTCTATTTGTCCTTCCACAAGTTCAATCACCTCTTGATGTTTTCACTTTTACCACTTCAATGATACCCCTAGTGAGGAGTGCACCCATGTGTATAATTCCATAAATCCAACCACTTTGATGTCACATGTAGTCATTTTATAAACCCCACATTCATCCCAAACCACCACTACCACTACCACATTCATCCCCAACCACCACTACCACTAACACATTCATTCATTTTATATACTCCTTAGCCCCTTGTTATTCTTAATGTGTCTCCTAGGCCTCCATTTTCTATTGCCTTAAGTGCTTAAGGATTTGGTATTAAACCAATTTTCTCATTCTTTTTGAACATTCCTCTCCCTAGTGCCATGAGACCATAGGTTAATTTAACCCAAATTTAGTGGTATGTTTAGATGTTCCCATGGGTTTCCCTATTTGCTCTTTCCCCTTTCACTCCCATGAATCCACATCCTCCATTTATCTCTTCCTTCCTTCCCTATAATTCATTAATTCATCTTCTTTTCATGCCTCCACTTTACACCTTTGTCTCTACCACCCCACCTAAACTCCCTTCTACCTTGGGAGTTGTCATAGGATTAGATGATCCCAAGATGATCCTATAGGGTGATATAAGTTCAATAGGAATTAGATAGGAAATTGGGAAATATGAGGAGGATCATAACTTATAAATTCAATATAGGAGTAGACCAAGTGGTCTAAAAGACTAAGAATGACCTATTCTCCCTCGCAAAAGTTATAACATTTGATGGGGAGGAGAGGGTGGTTGAAGATATAGTTTCCATGATCTAAGCCACTCATGACATGTCTAAAAATCTTATGGAGGACATGAAAAAGAATTTTAAGGTTAAGAGCACCTTCTATACATAAATAATTGATTGGGTCAAGGAGGCACTCTTATAGATATTCACAGTTCTAGGCAAAGTAATCAAAACCTTGGCTATGAGAAAGGAACACCTATATTGATCCCAAGCATATTTATAGAGGATTTCTTACATAGACATCAAGTGTAAAAATCTTACTATGGTTAGTAATAAGGGCATATTATTAGAGATGAATCACATGCCTCTATCTAACCTCAAATTTTACCAAACTTATGTTAGAAGCATGAGATTTTCAATTGAGAAATACTTGGTGGTGGTACAAATGGTCATGGAACCTTTGGAAGAAGGTAAGGAAAAGATGACTTAATTTAAGGAAGTTAACATCTTTGTGTTATTTCATCAGGATGGAACATTGCTTTATAGAGGTGAGTTTGAGTTCCACTTTGGCCACTTCTACCAGGACATAAGGAAGAGGGTAGATAAGACATATAAGGCTAGGTCCAAGGCGATTATAGAGATCTTAACCCAATACACAACTAGTATCATCTAGGTGTCAAAAATGAAATTTTACCATAAAGACCACTCCAAGTGGATCAAAGACTTCTAACCCAATTAGTGGTAATATTACATGAGCATCCCATGAACTTATCCAAGCTAGATAAGTAGTTTGATCTAGTGAGAGCTAAACTAGCTACCAAATATGCATAACCTAAGTAGTTGGGGGATAGTTATACTCCAATTCATTAGCACATTGATTGGGTGGGCCCCTAGGCATATTTTAGGAAAAATTGAGAACATTATGAATGTTTTTAATATTGGTAGTTATAAAAAATTTAATAGATTTTATTTACAATATATATATATATATATATATATATATATATATATTGTAAATAAAATCTATTAAAATTTAATTCAAATCTCAAGCTTTTTATTAGACCAAGTTTTGTTTATCTATGAATGTATTCTATCATTGTTATCTTTTAAATAAATGTTGATGCTAAAGATTTGATCATGTGTTTAGTTATTAAGAATGAATTTATTAGTTGAAATGTGTTTTGTTATTTTAACTCATTTATGAATTCTTCTCATTTTATTTGAAACACTTTTAATCTGGGCACTTAAAGTTAAAAATTATATTCAAAGACCCTATGTGTAACCTATAATCCCTTCTTGGTGTTTACTTTTAGTGGAGAATTTGTGAATTAATCATTTCCTTTTTTGGTCCTTAGAATCTTACCCCATGTGATGATGATTTTGATCCATTGGTGAAACTAAAAAAATAGTGGTCTAACTATGGTTGGGCACACAACTCAATTATTGAAGCATTAGTGCCCTTTAGGTCCTGGAAACATCCTTTTCTTCTTTATCTTACTTCCCTTTTTATGTTTATTATATTAATCAAAACAAGTCCACCCACTTCATTTATAAATTGAAACCCAATAATGATTATGATTATAATTAATTGAAAAAGGTGATGACACTTTCTATACACTATCAAGACTACTCACACACATGTAAAACAACTATACTCCCTCTTATCCAAATTTCTCTTTCACAAATTGTAACTAGCTTAATTAGATACTCACACACCCAAAACAACAAATAAAACCTTAATTTCATATAAATTGGTGCATATGGGAATGATAATAGCAAGTAAATGTATGTATTATTCCCTATTGGGGGCTTCCAGTCACTCTCTTATGATTACACACACACACATAAGCACACTAGTTATACATGAAACACCACAAATGCTTTATTAATGTTCAAAACATGTTACATAGATTTTATTACACAAAAAATACATAATCTAAAAATTAATTTTCTCTTTCGTATTATTAAATTAAATGAAGAAGACTTAGCCCCTCATAGAGTTGATTATGGATAGTTGATACATTCTCACTTAGCTCTCTACTCTTGAAGAACAAGATTCCAAACTCTTTCTTCTAAAACTAAATGGAGAAAAATATAAACTTACTATACCTTAAATATTATATTATACCCATTTAAAATATTTATATAAATTCATTTGATTCTTGGATTGCATCTTCACTTTCATGCACATCCTAGAAATGTTTAAAAACTAACATTTCATCATTCTAGAATGTTACTCTATTTTTATAATTCATGCAAGTAAAAGTACTACTTTATGTAGTTTGACAGTCTCAAAATTAATAAAATATTTTTTAAACCACTAATTTATGTATACTTGATGTTAAAAAATACCATGTAAGTTACACAGCTACCACTTAAGCTTTCAAAACCACCATTTTATGTAGATTGGTCGTTTTATCACTATGCAAAGGGTACCAAATTTCAAAGGACATAACATTTACAAATGGACTCAAAATGAGTTTTTTTTTAAGTGAATAAATTCTTGGGTGGATTAAAAATATGTAATCAAAGTCAATTTTAGATATTTCCTTGATGCCATTTTTGTATTTCCCCACAACCTATATGTTTTAGCCCTTTAATGGATATAACCACTTCCTAAATTGTACTTATGCTTTGGAAACTCAACCAAATCACTTGAAATCTTGTAGATTCTTAAAATTTATCCTTATTTTATATAATTTATGATAATAAAATTTTAGAGTATTGATACTTAGATTAAATCATATTGATCATGCCAAAATAACAACCAAACTAGCAAGACCACATTAACACATAAATATTGTTTTTAGTTTATGAAAGATTATGTAAACCCCTATATTATCCTACATTAGACACCCAAGGTTTAAATTTTTTTATATAAAGGTTACTATAATAGTGTGAATGGTATAACCACTCTCTTTAAAAATGGAATTGGACACAGTCCCCTCAAACTTTATTTGGTACCTCTGAATTTTGTCTTTTTTCTTCTTCTACCTTTTCCAACCTCATTTTGTAGCATAAACCATCCTCCTCTACCTATATATAATCAAACTTATTATTTTATTATGCATTTATTTTTAAAAATCCATCCACATCATCCAATTGTCTCTCTTTATCTTCTTCCATCCTCTTACAAGATTTGACAAATCACTATCCTTCTACCATGACCAAATGTGTTCAACACCTCTATTATTGTAATATTCAATAGATATGAATTAATATATATATATATATATATATATATATATATATATATATATATAATCACATCTACTCACTCATATTATTTACCACATGTGATAAAATTCTCATCATCTACCATCTCTATTTCACCATGTGCTTCTAACGCTTGTATAAACATCTCCCCAATCTCATCATATTCCAATTGATCTCTGCTACAATATTGTCCTTGTCTTTTTATATTCTCATCTTCTTTAAATCAGCTCTAGGATGACTGTATTATAGTTCATCTCCTTTAACATAAAATGTATGGAATGTGAAAATAACCTTGCACTACCATTTTCCAAATGAAAACCATACATACCTAGATTCATAAGAGTCTTTTCTCTAATACCTATATGATCTTTTCCAAACACCAGATGAATCCTTTATTGATACTTATAAAAACATATAAACCATCTCTATGTACTTATTTTCCTCTATGTAACATGAGTGACATTATTATTATTTCATTTCCCAAATTATTTTTGGATGAACCTTGATCAATAATTTCTAAAAATTTTATTCCACCATTTCTCTCTCTATTTGTCTCTCAAGATAGAGTTTTAATATATAACCTTCCATATTTACCACTATCCTATTGATAAGGCCTTATTATTATTGTCAATATATTCCAATATTTCTTGTAAAATTATTCTCTCCAATCTTTAACTACTTCAAATGAGTCCCCACTTGTATGGTCTCTTGATGAAGTCATTGGACCATCAAATTATCACTCTATCTTGTCTCCATGTTATGTTGAAGACAATCCTCAATTGTTCTCATGTACTTAACAACAAAATATTAAACTATTATTACAATAGTATCTTATTTTTTCACCTCTTATATTTCTTTCTCATACATATGAACATGATGGACTGAACTACATGTTTCTCTATTTTTTTCCAATTTAGTTATTACTAGACCTACACATAGTTAAAACACATTACAATAATCAAGTTATACCAAAAAAACTTTTTCAATGGCTTCATCATGCTTCATATACATGTTTTTCAAATCTTCTCCTTTTCTTACATTCTTATCATAGCTTGTAGTCATATGATGGACTGTTAAAATTTCATTCTCAAAAACCTACATTGTTATCCTATCATAATTATTTACTAGTTTTTATAACTCTTCCTCATATATATGGTTTTCAACCACATTCACCTTATGTGCATTAATGTGCATTTATTCCACCTCTATTGTTTCCTTCATGGAAACATGAACTAATTATTGTTAGGAATATAGAACATAGAGAAATATTAATGAATTAAAGATAAAAATAAAATTCAAAAAACATAAAAGAATAGAGATAGATTTAATGTGGTTCACCTAATATGGGATACATACACATATAAATAGCCAATCCTTCTTATTATTCAATCCAATAAATGAAAGAAAAAACTTGAAATACAACCACTGCAATATCCTCTACACTCACACACAATATGCCACTATGATTCCAATGTCCTCATATCAAAGGAGGCTTACATATTAGTGAAAAAATGCACAAACATAATTTTTACAATTAGATTTGTGACCTAATAGTGAATGGTACAAATTTACTATAAAATTACAACATTTTATATTGCATTTTAACAAAATTCTGATTTGGGGTGTTTCTCCTAAATCCCCACTATGGGGGCTCCAAGTATGGTCATTCCCTCCTAGACCCCCATTGAGACCCTAGTGGTGGGGTATTGCCCCATCACACCCCTCTATCATGAATTGGGCATTGAAATAAGATCAGGCTCCACCATCCAACAATTATTAGTTATCCTTTTAATTCACCTACATTTTTTATTTCAAGGAAATATGTAGCTTTCATTGGTTATCCTCAACCTTATATCCTTTAAAAGAGGGAAAACACATGCATTTCCCTTATCCACTAAGGATAATTATACCTCTTTCCACTTATGGGATACCAAAAGCTCTTTCCCATCATTTATTAATGGGTTTGCTTCTTCTGATAAGAAATATACCACCTTCACATCCTAGTCCATGAGGATTAATTCCTTTATGGGATGATCACACCTTTATTTATCCTTGATGTTTTGAAAATAAACTTGGTATTCTCATGTGGAAACCTCACTCTCTTATTTCCTCTCAATGTAATCCTATTATCTTAACTCATATCATTATCCTTGTTATTTCTCAAAATAATGTTGAGCTGATCATATGGAAACTTCACTCTCCTATTTATAGCTCAAGGAAATATTCTTATTCTCTCTATCTCAAGTATCAATAATTGGATATTCTTCACCCACTCTACTTGAATTCATGGGTGTTCATATAGATCCATTAACTTGAAAACCATATGTTTTAAAATTCTCGCATTTTTCTTTCTTTTTTATTGTCTCCTCACTTGGGGAACTCTAAAATACATAGTTACACTATCACATAACCTCTTACTTTCAATATTTGACTATATGTGGCCTTTTACATTCTCCTCTTCAAATTAATTATCCAACTTAGCTACCCATTTCATGAGCTCCTCTAGACTCTCTTTACCACAAAAAAAATAACATTACTAGTGGGCTTACCTTTTCATTTCAACATGACCTTTGTTGGTATATTTTATTTACTTGTTTTTACTCTCTTATATAAGTCCAAATTTTCTTGTATATCTATAAACATCTTCTCTAGTTATTCATCTTCACTCATAATTGCAAAAACTAATCAACATGGTGTATTTTACATGACATATAATCTCACTTAGATTTCCTTGAACATCTCTACCAATTCTTATACTCATGGTGCTCATATTTCCTTGTGTGTTATATCTTTTAAAAAATAAAGAATCTCTTTCACAAGTAGAAATAGACTCAAAAAATATCATCTCACACTTTATCTATACTATTAGGAATTCTGACACTTGCACACACTTATCCTCTCTCCTATGCAAAATTCTCATTCATATATTTTAATTAAATCAAAAAGTGTCTTATACACCCAAGATATAAAAAAAAAACCTTAATCTCATACCAAATAATGTATCTAGGAACAAAGGGTCCAATTTAATGGATATGTTATTCACAAAATAGGACTTACACTCACTTTCTTGTGGTCACATAAACACAAACAGACTAATCAAAATTGAAACACAACACACCATTTATTGATTTTCAACACCTTTTGCATATAATTTATTACACATGCATATATAATGTCAAAATAATTTGAATATATGTGTGTTTATTACATTAAATGAAGAAGACTTAATCCCTTACACATTTCATTTTGGACCTAATACATTCTCACTCTACTCTCTAATCTTAAAGAGCAAACTCTTCTTCTCCCACTAACTAAAGCCAAATGTCAACTTCATATTCCTTAAATAATCTCATTTATCTAATTTTAATATTTATTTGTCTTAATTTGACTCTTAGAATGCCTACTCAACTTAATTTGCATGTTATAAACATTCAATAACTAATAATCCATCATCATATATAGTTAATCTCTTTTTTTAATAATGCAACCAAATCACCATTTTATGTAGTTTAGTGGTTACAAATGCACCAATTTATGTACAATAGTAGTTGTAAAACTTTCATGGTTGATATTTAACCACCACTTAGTTCATACATTTGGTTTTATCACTACAAATTATGCCAACATTCTAAGGCCATAACATTTTAATATGGACTCAAAATGAGATAATGTTTTTTAAAGTGCATAATTTTTCAAGGTTAATTCAAATATGAAATCACATTCAAGTTTAGGGTTAATTTTTATGTCATTTTTTCTCCACCCAATAACCTATCTTTTTTATCCCTTAGAAAGATGCAATCACTTCCCAAATTGTACCAATGGTTGAAAAACTTAATCAAATTGCTTTAAATCATGTATCTTCTTAAAACTGATCTTTATTTGATGTACTTGATTCCACTAAAGTGTTGTAGTATTAATACTTACATTGAATAATCATAACCATGAAAAAATACCAAACAAACCAATAAGACAATGTGAACACATAGCTACTATTTTTGGTTGATGCAAGATTATGTTTACCCTTAGATGTACTTGCATCAATAAAACATCACATGAAGAGATAGTACACAAAAATTACATATAAAAATCACTATAAAACTAATAATATTTATAATAAAACACATATAAAACCTAAAAATAAATAGTAATACAATGAATTATATAAACAAAGAGTGTTAAGATTCTATTATAAGGTATTAGTTAAAAAAATCTAACCAATAATACCATGAATCGATGATAATCATCATAAGATGTATAGGTGCTATAATAATTGGAAGCATAGAAATATTATTAAGGCATACATGAAATTAATAATACTAAATCATCATCTACAATAATGTATATGACTAATGTCTTTCATATTAATATTTCTTATACAACACACCCTAATTCATCTAGAATCATAAAACCTCTTTTTTTATGTTTTCTTCACTCCTACTTGTGCTTGTGAGCTAGTTGGTCTCAAAACTATTAATTTGCTTTGGAGGGTCATTTTGGTTTTCATGATAAAAATTTTCATATGTTAATCACCATTAGATAGACCATGTGCATGGGATGAAACTTCATATAAAACACTTATTGCAAAAGTGGAGTCTTGATGCCTCATTTTTCATTTGAATATCTCAGTTGCTTAGTTCTCTCAAGCCATTTCTAGAATTCATTTTGGTTTATATGGAAAACCATCTCCTAGAACCTATCCTATTTTTTTGACTAAGCTTATGAAATAAAGTTTCATATAAAACACTTGGTATCAAAATTTATTTTTGATGCATTTATTATACTTATAAAAATATTAAGAAAACTTGTTAGCAGTCCTAAATAGGTTTATTATAGGTGCATGTCAATAATCATAACTTGGTAGTTCTAATAAAAATTTATAAGTCTAATTAGGTCTCAGATGTTTAACTGATAATTTTCTTTTGTTAACTAGATTTTTACCTGCTTAGGTCTATGATCATATTAATTTTACATTGTTTTCCTAATCATGACCTTGATCCATGATTGGGTCTTCATTTATTACTTGGGTTGGTTTATTTGTTAAGTGGAGTTGGTTCCCCACTTAGGTATTTTGACTTTAGCTTTAGGAAGAGTATTTTTATTCAAGGATTATGTCCAAACTAGGTTGGGTTTTATTCCCCCCGTGGGCTCCATTTTAGTAATCAAGCTTGTAGACTTGATTGGGTCTTTGGGGCCATAGATCAAAGTATGATATGTTGAGTAAGATTTTGGGCCCACATACAACTAGGCCTCCTCCATGAAAATACATTAAATTTAAAGTGGGACTCAAATCCCAAATATGAAGAAAAGTGTTTCCTATTGAGCAAGCAAGATATAATCAGAGTTTCTAGGCCTGATTAGGTCTAAGCCCCTTGCCTTAACATTTAAAATGATGTTAATCACTATTAAATATCCAAGATTAGATATATGACTCAATCCATATCAGATCTTAGTTCTATTTAGAATTTCAAGCCTAATTATAATTAGGAAATATTTTTTTTTAAATGCAAATTTTGACTTAGTTGTTATAACCTAGAGCTTGATTAGGTCTATTAGGCCTATTTTGAGCATGTTTTGGGTTTTTTTCCATAAATTATTACTTGGGTGTTAGTTTTTTTATTCATCTACAACACTATGAAGTTGATTATGTCCTAGACATCATGGTGTTTTTATTTTTTGGAATTTTTTTCTCGATCTAAAGGTTATTTATGTTTTCATGTCACATTTTTCTCATGAGAGTTTTTAAATGAAAATATTTAATTTATTCTTGTTTGTTTTGTAAGAAAAAGTGAAATGAGGCATATAAAATTAAAGGAATTTCTTTTGGTTAGTACATTAATAGAACTTAGCTTTATTTGGAGGTAAAATGTTGCTCCTTTAGAAGAATGAATTTATATATATTGGTCCATCATTGACTTTAAAAAGGTTGGCTCTTTGTTGTTATATGAAGACAATATTAAACCATTAACCTTTTTATTTATTTTTAGTGTAATTTTTCCATCTCACTTACTACCTTATTGTTATGCTACTAAAGTTGTAATCTAAAGGTGGATGTAAACTATACTTTCATTTCAAGTGAATATTTATTAGTAAAAGATTTGGAGTTGTTTATTTAAAATATGAGTGTGTATACAATGATTTTAATCTTCCTCTTTATGGTGTGATCCTTAGATTTTGGAACTAATCCACATTCGAGGTTGTCTTATTTTTCACTAGATGTGGAATTATTTTTTGGGTTACATTTGTTCATATAACTCTAATTTTTATTCATTACAATAGGTTTTCTTTCCTTTTCCATATCATTTGTATTTTTATTTAATTTGTTAGCTAGGGATAGTGTAGGATTTGAATGCAATCCTTTTCATGAATCTAATCCATTTTCATGTTTAATATTGATTTCAAGATTTATTTTTTTACTATTACGTTGTTACACTATCAAATGTTAATAATGTAATGAATGTTAAAATTAGCCATATTCATTTCTTTGAGAACTTATAAATGTTGATTTAATTATTGAGAAAATATCTAAATGCATGCTTATTATTTCTTCCCAAAATGCATGTGAAATTCATAATAATGAAGTAACAAACACTAACATTCCCATCATACATGTTTAAGACCAAAACAATGTTTAAATATCATGTTAATATTTTAAACAACATTTCAATTGAATTGGAATAGTTTTTCAAAAATAACTTGAGTCACTAAGTACATTATGACCTAGAAATAACATAACTTGGGGAGACCGTCAAGCCTCTTTTTAGGACAAATTGCATGGGAGACCATCCTACCTAGTGTTTTTATGTCAAATAACCCATGAACATAATTATTTTTATAAAGAGGGAATACAATGGAATCTTTTGAGATTTATCATTATTTTTGGTCTTTTGGCCATCCTTTATGATTTATCCACCTAGTTGGGTACCTAAAACACACATCAACATAATTAGAACTAGAAGAAGGTCCTCAAATAGATTGTATATGAAAAATATTAAATCCTGAATTTTAAATGTGTTTCTAAACTATGAAATTCAAGGTATTAATAATAGAAAACTAAAATTTTAAACCCACCCATGGATTTTGACTACCTTGGTAGAGGTGTCTACCTTGTGAAAATTCAAGGGAATGATCATGACTTGCCTAAGAATCCTGATGAATTTTACCTTGAATACATACATGGTTGGATTTAGACTTTATGAGAACACATTTATAAATTCAAGGGTTCCATCATCCAGACTCAAATCTAACAAAAAGACATTTCTTTTCATATGTTTTTTAATTATTTTGATGAGATTACTTGTGATTGATACCTCAATTAACTGGATGGGTGTATCACCTCATGGTTTTCCTTTGAAAATTTATTTTCCAGTCATTTTAGTGTGCCCATCAACATTTTTACCTTGTACTATTAATTTTATATAGCCTATAAGGAGCCCCAGTGAACCCTTGTGCACGTCTAACATTTAATTTCACTAGTTATATAGGATACTTGAATACCCATTCCTACAAACAAAAGTGGTTGCCATAGATATTTCTATAAAAAAAATAAGATCCCTTAAATTATGTGCTAATCTAAAGGAATCCATCTGCTCTCACATATTTAGCATTGAATTATCAAGAAGCCTTCACTATTGAGCATCAATCAATGCCACATGGATATGGTGTTGACATGTTTTATTCATTATGATAACTAGGTGTTTACACCCAAAATCCTTCCATTTACTTTCCTATAATTCAAACCATGGAAAATTTTGTGCCTTTTAATCAAGCATTGCCTTAAACTTATAATTAACCAAACCTCCTTGTGACAAATGAGAACACTAATTTTGATCTTAACACATGTATTTATGATAATTAAAGTTATAATGAAAATGTTATTTACCTTTTTTTAGTGATCCAATGGCTTTTGGTGCTATTGATAATCAAGTTTTACATTTATTAGGAAAGAAGGGTGTAGGAGAGTATTGATAAAGATGATTTTTATAATTAAATTATAACAATTTCTTAAGGCAATTTCATGGGTGAATTCCAAGTATAAATGAGTTGTCCACATAGGAAGATAACTCATAAATTACATGTGATCATTTCGAAGATGAAAAGGAATAATTATATTAGTTAGATAAATAAGATGAATCCTATCATATGAAACTAGCTTATCATATACTTTTGTTCCTATATTTGGAGAGTTGATTTAGGAAAATCACCATTTTTATTACAATAATTTATCTCTCTTCCCATCATTGGATATATGTGAAATAGCATAAGACAATGATAAAATTGGTAATCCATACAAAGAAAGAGACTAACAAAGTTCAAAATTGAAGATATCCCACTCCAAGTTAGCCTTAATTTTGATCCAGTTAACACAAACTTAAGTGATGTAATAATAAGGTTATACACCACTAAATAACAATAGTTATGCATTGTTGATGATAGGTGAAAGGAGGATGAAAATAATTTTTTTCTCCAAAATTTGAGAATTTAAATAATTTATAATAGCCTATAGCATGTGATTATATCACTATGACATTCCTCTCAACAATAGATATTGTTAAAGTAGAAATGAGTAGAATATGTAGACACCCCAATTTGGCTAAAATTGTCTTCCAATCAGACTTTAGATTGATTCTACCAAACTATGTAAACTAAGACTAGGAATCACTGAATGTCCCAATTTCATCTGCACATCAAACATTAGTGCTCATAATCATGTTGAGGCATCCCTATTTTTGGTATTACCCTATATGCATCAATAACATCTCACAAATTTATCTCTAATCACCTTGTGACCTAACAACTAGTAGTTTGGCCTTTAGACCCATTAAGTGGGGCACTTGAACAATTCCTAAAGTGCTAAAATGCTAATCATAATGAATTAACTAATCAAACCAAATTAATTGCTTAATTTAATTTTTCATCTAAAATTAGTACAAAAAAATTCATAAAAATAAAAATTCAATAAATATGAGGCCATGATGGCATCATTATCCTCAAAGTCAAGGAATTAAAATATCTCTCTAAAAATCTTTAAATGAAAAAATTGAGAGCCATGTATAATTAATGGGATCTCTATCCCAAATATTAATTTCATATCCCATATTTAATTCAAATATGGTTAGCCTTAACTCACCTAGGGTAAGTTTTAACTCAAACATAGTAACTCTAACCTAACTACACTCAGGTTATAGTTAGTTTTTAAGGATATAAATACAAGGCTTCACCCATTGATACATAATTTTTTCTAATTTAATGTTATCATGCCAAAATACATATAAAAAGATTCATTTTAGTGTTACCATGAAAATTTACTAATCCAATCCAAGACAAATCCAACCAACATTACTAAGGTGCTAAGGAGAAGTGGAATAATGGAGCTTCATTGACAAACAATTTTTGAGCACATAGTCGAGCACATCAATCCATGGCCAACTCATAACACTTGCTCTCATGGAAGGTAAGATCACTTGTTTTACTTTCATTTTTTTAGCTAATTTTGTATTTCTATATCTCCTTGAGTGTCAAGGATAGAGGTATTAGTTTTTAGTGTATTTATTTTGATTTATTGACTAACACTATACTAATCTCCCCCTTACAACAAATTCATTATTCACATAATGGCATACCCAGTGGGACACGTGCTCCACAAAATTATTCTAATGGAATATTAAGACATATTGATAACATTTTTCATCCTATAATTTTTAATTAATGACCAAAAAAGTGGAAAATTGAAGCCCATGGATGAGACACATGAAGTTCTAGTTTTGTACCTATAACATGTAGTTTTGCTCTATGGAGTTGAGATATTACAGAAGCGATCTTGCCTAAAAGTTACAATTTTGCACTATCAAAGTGTGGGATTTCAACTAATGTGTTATTTCATTGATAATATATGATATTACATTGTTAAAATGTAATTTTGTATTAACAATTTACGTTACAAGTAAATGTGGTTTTGAACTAACAAGTTGTGGTTTTACAAGGGACATGTGGTATTGCTACATGGATCTATGATATTTCACTATGTAAAAAAGGTATAAAAAAATTAATATCTAAAAATATAATTGTCATTTTCTCATTTATCTTTTAGATTTAAGTAAAAACCTAATAACACTTTTGCAGGACTCAAAGGCCGAGGAAGGATGTTTTTACCACTTTAAAAGTTCAACTCACATTTATATTTGGTGCTTAAAATTTTTTTAGTAAATTTATTTTTTGTTTTTAAAAATTCAAAAATAAAAAAATTAATGCCAAGGGGTTAAAATTTACATCACATTTCAATTGGTGTTTTAAAAATGAACACAAACTTAGACTAAGTACTCTTAAAATCTTGCTTGTTTATCATTTTATTTATTTGTTGTGTGTTTTTGCAAAATAGACTTAACATGTATGCTCTCCCCTATCCCCTTTAGATAACTTAGGTGACCAAAATTTATTTTTCCATTACTTTTGTCTCTTAGTATAAGTATATAAGGAAAGTCACAAAGACACTCCCCAATATTTGAGTGACTTGGGTGATCCTAAAATGACCTTAAATTCCTTCTATATTTATTTCTTGCATCTTGGCTTGTGGGAAAGATTTCATCACCTCACCATAAGTTTTTTAGAAAATTTTTCAACTAGGATTTAATATTTTATCATATTTTCCACCCCAATCCAAGGTGGGGTACTTAAATCAGGGCATGGGATACTATGATTGCTAGAGGGCTGAACAAATATCCTCTCCGATCATTACAAAAACTTGAGTCAGGTTTGGATAACTAGGGGACTCCACTAAGAAGTAAAAAGATGGATTCACTATGAAAATTAATATACCCTTACATATTAAATTATTTGATATGAACTTAATTGATGTTATTGTGTCTCTAGTGTTAACCAAACTTGGGATAATCTAGAACATGCAAAAAATTATAGTTTTTAGATAAACCCCACTTATTATGTAAATTGTCAATGTAAGGTGAGTAGCTTAAAATTACATGTCACCTTATGAATTATTGAGAGAAAATTGGGCCTAAAAACCCTACTTTTCATACACATATAAATTTTTGGATTAGTAAATTATTTCCTCTCAAGAAAGAGTATATAGACAGGATTTGATGATAAAAAGCTACTTTGTCAATTTTTAGGAATAAGATGATACACTTAGGTGTTTTTATTGTTTTTTATTTTTAATTTAAACTTTTGGAGTCAAAAACTACTTTTTTTGTCAAAATAAGTCATTTTTTTGTACCACTTTTAGCCTAAATAGGTGTTATCCTATCCATTTGATTCCACACCTTTGCCTTAAAATTTTCCAAGACATTTATGTGTGTGTCACTTTTTTGAAAGGGGTGTTATTACACTTCCCATTTCATTCCAAGTATTTGCCATAGAGTTTTTAAAAAAAAAACCATTTGTCATACCTTTTGAGTGAGATAACATAATTATGTTTCCCATTTTATTTCAAAAACCTATCTTATATCCAATTGAGTTACCCATTTTGGTCTAGAATGTAATTTACTTGAGAAAACAAGTCTTCTAAACCAAGTTCAAAATTTTTCTTGTGAATTTAAAATTCAAACATTGATTGGTTCATGCCTATTCCTCACTTAATTTTGGCTTAGACATTTACCTCTCACTTTTGGATAGTGTAATTTGGACTAATTCCTTACTTGCTTTGACGATATTTGTGCCTATATTATATAATTGAAATTTTTTGTGTGCTTCATGTCTCTTTTTTACTTAAAACTAAGGTAAAATATATCTCTCTCTCTCTCTCTCTCTCTCTCTCTCTCTCTCTCTCTCTCTCTCTCTCTCTCTCTCTCTCTCTCTCTCTCTCTCTCTCTCTCTCTCTCTCTCTCTCTCTCTCTCTCTCTCTCTCTCTCTCTCTCTCTCTCTCTCTCTCTCTCTCTCTCTCTCTCTCTCTCTCTCTCCAAGTATAACCTTAAGCATAATTAGTCTACATTTGAGTATTGCTCATCACTTAGGCTTAAATGTTTTACTCCTCATCCCTTTTTTATTAATTAGAATTGATTTTACCAATTATTAGACATTTACCTCTCACTTTTGGATAGTGTAATTTAGACTAATTCCTTACTTGCTTTGATGATATTTGTGCCTATATTCTATAATTGATATATTTTGTGTGCCTCATGTCTCTTTTTTACTTAAAACTAAGGTGAACTCTCTCTCTCTCTCTCTCTCTCTCTCTCCAAGTATAACCTTAAACATAATTAGTCTACATTTGAGTATTGCTCATCACTTAGGCTTAAATGTTTTACTCCTCATCCCTTTTTTATTAATTATAATTGATTTTACCAATTAGGTTTATGTATGTGCCTAGGTATAATGTCTTTTTACCAATGATCAAGTGTGTGTTTGAATTTGTATGCCTAGTTTGACTCCCAATGTTTCAAATTTATTAGATTGATTGTCTTGTATTTTAGACATACTTTTATATCTTTGTGTTGTGTTTAAAAAGACCTAACATTTTTCATAGTTTTGATTTCATTCATACCATTTTAAGCCTAGAATTATGCCTTGTTCCCAAATACCTAGAATTTTACCTTTTATTTTAGACCTAGTTATTTTTAGCCTAGCTTTATGCCTTATTCCCAAAGACCTAACACCATTTTATATTTTTATACATAGATTAGAGTTGTTTAAAATGATTTTAATAAGATTGGAATTCATATTTATTTATCTATTTGGCCATTTATGTGATACATTGACATTAGACCTTGAAGAACATTTTAGAGCGAGTTTATCATTGATCAATTTGGAGAACAACTCCATTCTTAAACTAAATTTAATATTTATAATAAGTTCCTAAACCTACCAAGTTTGGATAATTTACCATTTAAACCATGTTTTAATATCTTATATAACTCTATATCTTTTTTACAAGACATTAGTCATGGATTTGGATATGTCTCATTACACTCATAGTGGAACCATGTACAATCTAGGTTATGATAACATGGTCATGAATGATAACTTTTTTTAAGACTCATATAGTGATGATATAATTTATGAGATGGATCCCTATCTTCCTTACTATTATCAATATAAGAAATGAATTCAATATCCATTAGCACATTACTTGGTTAATCCACCTCCCTATTTAGAGCAAGACTAAGAACAAATAGTATCATCGGTTGTGAAAAAAGCTCAACAACAACCATATTTGTTTGATCATCACTTGATTGAAAAAAATGATAAGGTTTTAGTTAGATCCATGGAGGTAGGGTCCAAGTTTCTAGAATATTTCCCTCATGAAAGCCTACCAAGACTAGTTAGAATGCCTCAAAACATGCCTTATACCCAAACTATCAAACATGCCTTTACTAGCTACCTTTAAGCACTCATGTCAATTTCATATCAAGATCCAAAAATGATTACAAGAGGAAAGGGACCTATGGAGGACCAATTTTTTCAAATGCAACAAGCATATCAGACTTATCTAAACCTAGTGAAAAATTTTAATGTCATGGCCATATCGAATGCTCCACTCATAGAGCTAACTCCTTCACCAAGATTATTAATTGATTCATCAGTTCAAGATATTTTGGGTGTAGACCCATTTGCCTAAATTAATTTAGTATGTGACATGATCAATGTCCCATTTATTGAACATGTGATTTTGGCATCTACACAAAATAATGTGCCAAATACGATGGATAATACACAAGTGTCTTCCAATTCAAGCCAAGGTGAGGTAAATGCACCAAAAAATACTTCACAAAAAAAAGTTCCTTTGGTCAATACCATGATTGGTTTACAATATTAGGGGGTAGGGATTCCTACTTCTAAACCATATAAAATTACTCCCAATCCTCAACTAGCATCTTCTTCAAGTGTACAACAATAAGTGATAAGTAATCAAGCATCAAAAAATGCTTTGCCTCAACAAAAAAATGATGAATGTTATCCCACATCAATAGGTGATGTCTAATATTCCAAGATAATAGGCATGGTCTAATATACTAGCAAATTAGAGGTAGAACACTATGCCACCTAAATAAGGGGTAATATCTGTTCCACCTCAATAAGTAATGATAAAAGTATCGTAATAGTTGTAGAGCAATTTACCTTTCTAATCATAAATGTTGTACAATCAATAAAATATTTCTATAGGTCAAGATAAATGCCAGATGCCACCTAAATAGGGGTAATATTTGTTCTACCTCAATGAGTAATGATAAAAGTATCTCAATAGTTGTAGAACAATTTACCTTTCTAATCATAAATGTTGTATAATCAATAACATATTTCTATAGGTCAAGATAAAATACAAAACACCTAACAAGCATCTAGTTCACGGCATGTTTTTATGCAACAAAGAGGTGCCTATGTCCAACAAGTACCTATTTGAAAATAATTACCTTTTACTTAATAAGTGCCACAAATGCAAAGATAGGTCCTTGGTTAACAACAAGTTCTATTTATTCAACCAAGTTTAAATAGTCAATAAAAAATCTCTAGTAAACCTCAATAGGCACAATATTTTTCACAAAGCCATATCCTTCCATCCAACTCATAATTCCCTAAGGCCTAAGGCCATATACCAAATCTGATATAGTATATATACCAACAATATGTGCAATATTAACAGTCGTATCTAAATCCATGGATGCATATTATTGGTCAATTCACCCATCAAACCAACATTCTATAGCATTTCATCCCTCTATTATACCCTAGTCAAGGTAATCCATCTTTGACCTCACATCCATAACCACAAGCAAGTATACCATCAAGTTTCTTGGCCTAAAAACTACAACAAATGAAGGATTCAATTGTCATCATTTAAATAGGGAAGAAAACCAAGGAATTCAAATTATATGATGTGTGTTCATACCCTCTCAACATGGAGTATCTTCAGATACCATTTCCTTCATGTTATGAACCATTAAAATTTAACAATTACAAGGGTAAAAGAGACCCTAAGGCACATCTAATAGATTTATTTATCACTTGCCAACTAGTGGCTTATAGTGACATTTATCTAGTCATTTTGTTTCCTTAAAATCTAGCTAGATAGGCTTTGGAGTGGTTTCTCAAGTTATAAAAAAATAAGTATCTAATTTTAATGACCTCTTAGACAAGATTTTACAAAACTTTTCCTATAATCTAAAGCATGATATTTCATTAATAGATTTTTCTCAGCCCAAGTAAAAAGTTGGTGAAATTTTTTAAATCTACCTACAAAGATGGTGAGAACTTTCTAGTCACTTCACCCACAACTTACTAGATAAATAATTAGATGTTATGTTTACTAAAAATTTGCACAATGAGATATCTTACCATTTGGAGCTTTAGTGTGTGTACACCTTTAAAGAGATTATTGAGAAAGGCTTACATATTTTAAATGCCCTTATTAATAAAGGGATTATCAAGTTAACCTCCTCAAATAAGAATATGAGCTAGAACCAAAATGCAATCTTAAGTCAGAACACTAATCCAATCCAAGAATAATCATGTTCACCAAATCAAGCTAAAAATGATGAAAAAATACAAACTATATAACCAAAAAAAACATTTTTATAAATGGAGTAATTGAGTTGCACCATGTTCAAATGGTGAAAACACTATCTACTCAACTTATGTCACAAATACATCTCATTCCTCATTAGAAGCCTATGCAATAAGTGTAACTTACACCATAACCTAGACTAGCTCCTCAAATGTAGCAACCACCACCTTGGTAAACCCTTCCTCTAATAATAATACCCACTCCTAGATTTTTCAATGACCTTGGTGATCCCATTGAAGTATTATTTCTCAAACTAGCCATAGCCAACATGATTATTTGGCCTATTCCAAAATACTATCCTAAGGGTATACCATATCTAGACTAGTACAAAGAACATGAGTTTTGTGAATACCATCATGTTCATGGACATTCGATATGTCATTGTGTGAAGTCAAAGCACCTTATTAAAAACATGCTAGAAAATAGAGAGATTCAATTGGACAATAGAGCATCTACATCTAATCAAAACCTAGGTATCTACCAAAACCCTTTTTCATAATAATGATGATGATGATGATGATGATGATGATGATGACGATGATGACGATGACGATGACGACGATGATGATGATGATTATGATGATGACAACAATGATGATGATGATGGCGATGATGATGATGATGATGATGATGATGATGATGATGATGATGATGATTATTATGATGATGATGATGATGATGACTAGAATAACAAAAATAACATTATCAATAACATCCACAACAAGAACAATAATATTGATAGTAAAAACAATGTCAACTAAATTGGAGGAACCAAGACCAAAATGACCCTAAAAACTAATAGTCTTACCATATAGTTGCACATGACTACAATAAAGTTGTAGGTCATATTATGGGTGGGTATGTTTCTACCATTACCATAAATCCTGGACCATTTCCATTTTCTAATAATTATAATCATCCTACTTATGCCAATAATCCTTCCTTGACCTAAGACCACAATCAAGTGCAATAAAAAACAAGGATTACCATTTTAGGACCTTATGCTAATAACTCCTCATTGCCCTGTGACCATAACCAAGTGCACCAAAAATTAAGGCTTATCCTCTTTGGCCCATCTCCATAATTTTTTGGTAAAAATAATTCTGTATCCAACCCAAATTATGAAATCATAACTCAGTGGTCTAAAATTACCATCCCAAGCTCACAACCTCCTACCAATCAACCAATCAAACCCATTGTGCTAGATAAGAATAATCCATATACCACTTTTAAGGAAAAGACATATGATATTATGGAATAAATTATGAAGATGACCACACAAATATATATTCTATATTTATTACATAAATTTACTATCCACAAGAATATATTAACATAACTCCTAGGCCAATCCCACATCCCAAACAACATAACCCTAGACAAATTCCAACATTTGGTTGGATATCTATCCCTAGGACAATAGTTGACCTTCAACCAAAGTGATATTTCATCCCTTGGCCCTCTCCATAATAATCAATTATACATTGAATTTGTCATCATGTGACACAAAGTCAAACATGTCCTCATAGATAATGGATTGAGCCTAAATATTGTGTCTCTAAATCTCATCAAGCATATGGAATATATAATAACTAATCTACAAATGAAAACCATTACTATTAATGCCTATGATAATGAATAATGGGAATCACAAGGAACTATAAACTTGCCAGTGATTGTGGGCCTTTAACTCATGATACACTTTTTCATGTGTTGGACCTAAACCTATCATATAAAATGTTTTTAAGTATACCATGGATACATGAAATCCATGAAATTCCTTTAACATTGCACCGATGTACCAAGTTTCCTCATTCAGGGATGTAGGTAATTATCCATGGAGATCTATACCCATATGAACACTGCAAGCATTTGGAGGTAGAATATGAAAGTTTCAACTATTACTTTGGCCTAGACCTAGTACCCAAGAAGTATAAAGACAAATATGTACTTTTCAAATTTATAGAGGCTAATTGTATAGACCCTGATATCCTTGCCTCATTGTCACTACCCCTCCTCTCAAAATGTCTAATTATTTTAGCATTTTAGACAGTGGTCTAAGAGAGTATTTGACCCATGACACATTCTATATTTCTAAGCTTCCATATAATCCCAAGTCCTATGTAAGACCTAAATATAAACCAACTGACATGGAATGGCAACAGGAGGGAAAATGCAAACTTCATAGCCTAACACTTGTTATTTTCACACTAGCCACTAGCCAATAAGAGAAATCACTTGCCAATAATTATTCCTAATTTTAAAATGACAAATTGGTTGATTACTAAAAAAGTGAGAAATTTTTTATTCCTAATAAGATAATGAATAATCAATCCTATGAAGGAGGAGGCCTAGGGGCAAACTAGCAAGGTACCATTGAACCCATTTCTATGACTAGATATAAAAGAACCTATGGTCTCAAATTTAAATCACTTGGGGGTGACCCCACATATCTTATTCATGTTCTAATGCCAATAAATAGTGAGGATAATGCTAGAGTTTAAGTAGAGTATGATCATAGAATTTATGAAGACCTTACCAGTACCAATATGTTTGAACCACATACCATTTCCACCATTACTCCAATAATCTAACATTGTACACTTCCCTTTTATCATGCTCAACTGATAGATTGGGACCAATAAGAATCCATAGTTCCTATATATGAGTTTGATAATTATGAGGCCTTTTATAATTTCCTAGGACTAAGAGACAATGTTTTATTAAGAGACCATAAATAAGGGTTTTTTATCAAACTATATCATGTCGCCTATTTTGGAGAACATGTGAACACCCTTAGCCAAAAATAAAATAATAAAAAATTAAGTTCCCAAAGTGAAAACCTCTTTGAAGCACTTTTGGACCAGGGTAAAAGTATAGAGAAAGGCTAATCTTCTAGTGGCAATATTAGGACACCAATAATGATAAACTTGATTTTGGGTCCAAGTTTAGTTCGGCAGAATAACATGCCTTTGATCAAATTACCCAAGAATTTCCTACAATATTTGTAACATGGCCATTACTAACATTGGGAGATTCATATTCATCATGTTTGGGAGATCTTGAATAACCATTACAACTAGAGGACTTTATTATCATAGGCCAATTTACATCCTTTCTAACCATTTTAAAGGATGGAATGACTCTCCTAGTAGAAGATGCTTTGGAAGTCAACATCAGGACTCTAGATGACCCGAAGTGGATCAAATTAGGCATGCCCCTCATTGAGGAAGAACATGAAGTTTTTAAAACCCTTTTGAGGGAGTTTGTTAACATTTTTTCTTGGTCTTAATCAAACATGTCAGGTTTGTACCTCACCTTAGTTTTACACCACCTTATTGTAAATCCTAATGCCAAACCTATGAATTAAAAACTACAAAAGATGCATCCTCATATTACTATGTTAGTTAAGAAAGATTTGGAAAAACTCTTAGAAGTGAGATGCATCTGATCGATTGAATATTTAGAATGGATCTCATATATTGTGCCTACTAGTAAAAATCTAGAAGGAATCAAAAACTACACTAATTTTAAAGACATTAATAAGCCCTGACCCAAGGATGACTTTCCTCTACCAAATATTGGCATGATAGTTGACTCCATAACTAGTTATGAAATGATTTCTATCATGAATGGATTTTTAAGTTGCAATAAGATCATGATTGCACTAGAAGACCAACATAAAATAACATTTGACACTCCTTGGGGAACTTTTTTCTATAATGTTATATTGTTTGGCCTCAAAAACATTAGATCCACATATCAGAGAGCTATGACCATCATATTTCATGACATGATGCATGATATTGTCAAAGACTATGTTGACAACATATTAGGTAAATCAAATACCCATGAAGACCATCTGATCATACTATAAAGAATATTTTGAAGGTTTTATGAGTACAAAGTTTGACTCAATCCAAAGAAGTGCATCTTTGGTGTCACTTCATGTAAATTTTTGGGATTCATTATCTCTCATCAATGAATTGAAGATGATCTTGCTAAGGTGTAATCCATTCCTAAGATGCCACCACCTTCTAATTTGAAGTAGCTTCATAGTATGTAGTGCAAAATCCAATCTATCAGATGCTTCATTTCATAGTTGGTTGATAAATTCCATATCTTTACTCACTTGTTTAATAAAGGTGTTACATTTATTTGGGATGAATAATGTTAGTAAGCCTTTCAGTGCTTGAAGGAATATCTTGCCAATACACCTATTCTATTACCAGCAATGCTAAGAAGGCCATTTTTTCTATACCTATCTACCACCAATAATGATCTAGAGGAAATTTTAGCTCAACATGATGAAAATGGGAAAGATCATGCCATATACTAAGTCATACACAAGTCACATATAAACATAACTATATGCCAATAGAAAAATCTTATTTAGCTATGGTCTTTGTAACCCAAAAGCTACATCATTACATGCTTAACAAGTCCATGGCCATTTCTAGAGTAGATCCACTCAAGTATTTACTATAAAAGAAAACATTAAATAGATGCATGGTTCAATGGATCATGCTACTGAGTGAATTATAGATTGAGTATGTCAATTAGAAGGCCATAAAAGGATAAGTACTTGTATACCAACTTGTTGAAGTTCTCCTTTCAGATAATGAACCACTCACATTTACTTTCTAAGATGATTCCATCATGACCATCATATAAACACCTCCCGAAGAGAAAAAATGGAAGATGTATTTTGATGGGTCATTGACATCTCATTGATTAAGAACATGCCTATCTTTTGTTACACCATAAGGGGATGTTATTCCCAAATCATTTTGTATCATCTTTCCTCATACTAATAATATGGTTGAATATGAATCACTTATTTTAGGACTTTTTTAGGTATTATAATGAAATATTCAACATCTCATGGTTTATGGTCATTCTTAGTTAATCATCAATTAGGTCACAGACTAATTTTAAACTAAAGATGATAATATGGTGCCATATAAAGCCATGGTAGATGTTCTCAAGTAGTATATTTTTGATATACATTTCAAATGCATACTTCATGATAGTAATAGGATAGTGTATGATTTGACTACCATTGGTTATTTGATCTATAGTATAGATAAGGCAAAAGACTATCAGTTTCTCATTGAACATCTTCTAGCACCTTCTCATGAACCTTTGATTGTTGTAATGATTTTTGATATTATTGGTCCTAGTTTTATTTAGTATTCATACCTATATAAATACCTACACAATAACATCATGCCACTAGACCTATCATGGAAATAAAAAAAGGCCTTTACCCACAAACCCTCTTGATATACTTTAATTGGCCCCACCTTTTACCACAAAATCTTTGATGGAACTTTACTTAGTTATTTAACTTAGGTAGAAGGCACACAAGCATTGAAGCAATTTCATGAAGATTATGTGGATCCCACACCAATGGTACCATCATTTCAAAAAATCTCCTACGTAATAGTTACTATTGGCCAACTATGGAAGCAAATACAACTAATTATGTCTAAAGATATGACAAATGTTAAAAGCATGACAATTTTACTCATGTTCTAGCTACAACACTCAAACCAATTCTCACACCATGGCCATTTTCAATATGGGGACTCGATCTCATTAGAAAGATTAACCATATCTCATCTGATAGCCATAAACACATCTTTAATGCTACCAAATATTTCACTAAGTGGTTTGAATCCATACCCCTCACTTATATGACTATAATATAGATTTCCAAATTCATATTCAATCATCTCATATGTCACTATGGTATTCTATCTGACATTATATTTGATAATGGTGGATCATTTAAAAAAAAGGATGTCAAATCCCTATGTGCTAAATACAACATCACCCAACATTTTTCCACTACATATTACTCACAAAGTAATGGCCAAGTAGAAGAATCTAATAAAACCATGGTCAATATCCTTAAAAATATTTCCAATAATGTTGGTCATGATTGGCACCTATAGATTTTGTATGCCCTCTAGGCATATCATAATAGTTACTATACTCCAATAAGAGCCACACCATATTCCCTAGTCTATGATAGTAAGGCCATTCTTACCATCGAATTTGAGTTACCTTATTTGTGTATCTCACTGAAACACATATTGGATGATGAATATTATAGATTAGCTCACTTTCAAGAGCTAGAGTTATTAGATGAAAAGTGCATGGCCACTATAAACAACCTTCAAGTATATTAAAATAGGCTACATATTTAATATAACTAGTGGGTCAAACATAAAGAATTTGAGATTGGTAATCTTGTCATCAAAGAAAACTAAAATAACACCATGGTTGATAAAAATAAGAAGGGCAAGTTCAAGCTCAATTAGATAGGCCTTTATGTCATTATTACAAATTATGTCTCTAGAGCATATAGACTCACTACACTAGATAGAGATGAATTTGATGAACCCATGAACATAATACACCTCAAGTGTTATTTTTATTTAAATACTTGAAGTATTGTCTATGAGGCTCATTTATGTTGTACCATACTACCATCTTCCTTATATCATACCATTTCTACCATACCTTCCCTATTGACCAAAGTTATTTTTACCCTCACTTCCACCCTTTTTGACCTTGGTTCCACTCTATTGGTTCTTCAAGAATGTTCAATAGGAGGATTTAGATGAATTTTCAATAGTTTATGTAGTATTCTAGATAGACGTAGTATCTTGGACTAGTATGATAGTGGTTTGGTAATTGCATTATTCATTATTGACATGTTCTATTTTTGGTGCTACTAATTATAACTACCTTTGGGAAAATTAGTATCATTGACCCATGCTATTTCTTCCTAATTATAAACACATATTGGAAAATTAGGAGAAACATCTTTCCCATGGATTACCGCATCACCTTACCATCCCTACTTTTATACTATGCCATTTTGCATAATTCAAAAGCTTGATACGACCTAGTTAGATTCCTCCATTTTAAAATAGAACTATAGTAACTTGAGGTATCATTATGAGACTATGTAGGTAGTGCTAAATTTACATTGAGGTCATTTCAGTCACCCTTTTCCATGTTCTCACCATTTTTCAAGCAAATTAAGTTTGGACACTCTCACCATTTTTTGAGTATGTTTATGCCATGCTCTCACCATTTTGAAAGTCAGACCATTTGGTATCTCATAGTTCTCGATCGAGTTGAGATTCTTAGAAAATTCCAAAAATATTTGTACAAGGCCTAGAAAATATTCAAAATCACAAAATCATGAAAATTGGTTTAGAATTTTCATGCAAGATATAAAGCAACCAAAATTTTATAGCGTGATCCATATCATTTGTTCAATTTATTTATATACCACCTTGGTATTTTTCCTCCCATTTCTAGGAGAACTACATTAGCTTGAGGTCTACACAGACTATGTAGGTAAAAATTTAATACATGGGTTATATTAGGTTATTTCATCCACACCTTCCTTTCTTTTTGACTAATTATCTTCCTTAAGGATCTTAGGATTCCTAGCTATTTCATGAATAACCACTTATTATTTAGTTTCCCTATCCTTATTGGCCTTAGCCATACACTCACTATTTTATGAGTTTATATTATGATCATTTTGTATTCAAATTTGATACATTAATGACCACTTGGATTTAGCTTATGCTCTCACCATTTCATGAACAACCATTTCCAATACTACTTCTATTTTGTATATTATTCACACTCTTGATATTTTGTAATCCATTTCTATTTGAATGCCCTCACTATTTTGCAAGACCTTTCCTATTTTCCTCTAATCATAAATCATGTTTCCTTATCATCATTTTATTCTATCCCATATCTTGGGAGAACTACATTTGGCTTGAATTTCATGTTAGATCTTGTGTCCATTGAACTATGTAGGTAGCATCTACTTGGCTAGTGCATCTAGAGTCAACTCAGCTACCCCTTCTTTTTATTTTATTTCCCCCATTTTATTTTTATATTTTGTTGTCCCCTATAGCCTAGGGGTAATGTTTTTTGTCTTGTCTATGTTATTGTTTCCCTATAGCTTAGGGGTAGCCTTATGTGAATTGTCCTTGCATTATTATACTTATGTCATTGTTGTCTAGCTTAGGGGTCACCTTATTGCCAAGAGTAACACCTCTTTTACACATGCATGAATATTATATTTTATATTTGCATTAAAATTATGATTAACCATTGTTTTTGTTTGTTTAAATTTTGTTTTGATTTTTTTATTTATTGGTGTTTTGTTGTGTTTTTGTTTATTGGTTTTTTATTTTCTTTTATTATTTGCTTACCTATTTGTTTGTTTTTATTGTTGTGACTTGACTTAGTATATATTCATTAATTATGTGATTCCTTGTGAATTATACTTAAGTCCATCCATATTCATACATCAACATTATCATCATAGTTTTTATCATCAATGCATTTTTATCTCTTGTTTATTGGATTTCGTGTCATTTTTTATGCATATTCTAGCTAGGTTAACATGATGTTTTATATCATGTTACATACCATCACATTCTCTAAAAAAAATGGTTTATCTTACAAGGAATGGTGTCATGGTACCTCTCCTTTTTCACCTAAAAAATTCCCAACATATCCAAACATTACCTAAATGTAGAGTAATTAAATTACAAATGAATTTTAATCCCTACTAGTTCAAACATGCATATTCATCCTATTAAGTCACCCAAATCCATGCTTATCCTCTATAATAGATTAATATTACTCCATGAGTATGGATTCAATACATAATACCCCTTTTCTAATTTTCCATATTGTCCTAAACTATATTTCTAATGATTATAACCACTTTTGGGTAAATCATTGTGTTTTGATCTATCTTCATTTTTTGAGTGTACAAATGATTATAGCTACCTTTAGGGACATTTTTAATTTTACTAATGATTATAACCACTTTTGGGTAAATCATTTTTTTCACCTTGCTATGATGATGATTATAATTGCCTTTGGGTCAATCATCCTTTTATATGCCCTACTAAGGCACCTCACTATACCAATGATTATAACTACCTTTGGGTAAATCATCCCTTTTTATATGGCCAACTCGGGCATCTCATTATGCCACTAATTATAACCACCTCTAGGCAACTCAATATTTTCCACCCCTTTACCTTTAGGTCCTATAGTTTCCTTCTTTTTGAGGGAATGATCACCAATCTTATTTCATGCCTACTCCCTCGAGGAGGCATTTAGGGTTCAGCCATCACCTTCTAGGGCATTAGGCATTAATGAATTTTTCATTTTTTATAAGATGTTACTATGCCTATAGCTTGTAATGCCTTCCCAAATAGGGGTAAATTGCAAACACCCCAATTTGGCCATAACTATATTCTAATTAAACTTCAAATTTTTTTGTACCAAACAATGTAAATCAACCCTAAGAATTAAAAAATGTCCCAATTTCATTTACATATCAAACATTAGTGCTCATAATCATGTTAATTCATCCCTATTTGGGGTATTACCATATATTCAATAGTAACCTATCATAGATTCATCTCCAATCACCTTGTAACCTAACAACTAGCAGTTTGGCCTTTGGACCCATTAAGTGGGGTACTTGAACAATTCCTAAAGTGATTAAACACTAATTATAATAAATTAACTAATCAAACCAAATTAAATGTTTAATATAAATTTTCATGTGTAATTTGTGAAAACAAGTTTTGTAAAAAGGAAAATTTAATAAATATAAGGTCATGATGATATCATCATCCTCAAAGTCAAGGAATTAAAATATCTCCCTAAAACTCCTTAAATCTATAAGTGGAGAGCCATGTCTAATTTATGGGATATCTATCCCAAATATTAATTTCATGCCCCCTCCTTAACTCAACTAGGGTTATCCTTAACTTGCCTAAGATTAGTTTGAGCTCAACCATAATTAACTCTAACCTAACTACACTTGGGTTAGAGTTAGTTTTGGAGGCTATAAATAAATGGACTCACCCATTGATCCATAAGATTTTATATTTTAACATTATTATGTCAAAATACCTCCAAAAATATTCATTATAGTGTTACCATGCTAATTTACTAAGACAAGCCAATCCAAATCCAACCAACATTACCAAGGCACCAAGGAGAAGTGGAGTAATGAAGCTTCATTTCTAAAGATTTCTTGAGCAAATAGCTCAGCACATCAATCCATGGCCAAATCATAACACTTGCTCTCATGGAAGGTAAGATCACTTTTTTTACTTTCATTTTGTTAGTTAATTGTGTATATCTCTACCTCCTTGAGTGTCAAGGATAGAAGTGTTAGTTTTTAGTGTTTTTTTTTTAATATTGACTAACATTATACTAATCTCCCCCTTATGTCAAATTCATTATTCATAGAATTAACATGGTGGCCTGAAGGAAGATATGGAGCTAACAATAATTAGAACTAAGTATGTCTTAACCCAATGTATCTTCCCATATACTCCATCCACTAATGATAAAAATAGAAATCCCTTGTCATGAGAAGAACAAATCTTGTTCTTTATGGATGATTAAAATAAGAAGAAATATGTTTCCACAACATTCATAACAAAAAGGAGTAGCTAATAATTGATTTATTGATGGGTTAACCCAACAAACATATCTCTACTAGGTTAGGCAAAAAAATATCTATGGTATGTGTTTATTCCCACCACCATCCCTCATTGTAATAAAATGTATGGGCATATGTATTTATAAAACTTTATCCCAATTAATTTTTGTGGATTAAGCATAAATGCATTGCTAGATTTTATAGCATATATTTTCTTAATTTTCATGAGAACATTGTAGATATGACTCTTTGGGATAGTGTACATGAATTAAAATGGAAATATAAATGTAAATATGAATTTCCCTCTATTATGAACCTAACCATATCTCATAAAGTCATAAATGTAAATACATTCTAAATCAGGTGTCTAGCTAGTGAATGTTGATGTGGGTTTTATGCACACCAAGGGTTCTTAATGGAAAGTCCCTCATGTTTTAAGATTTGTTAAATATTCACTCCAAGGCATTAATTTTGTGTCTAAGTTTTATAAATAACCATGTGGTATAATAGTGATTATCGAAGTGGTTATTAACTACCGATGGTTTGGATATGGTGGGTATCTAGATTATACTTGGGATGGATGGGTGGATATAACCTAAGGTGAGTTAATCCAAAAAAATATAAAAAGAGGTAAGGATAAGGTAGAAAATAAAGTGTTATATGGCTCAATTGAGGTTTAAAACCTTCCAAGTAATCATTTTCTATCCTAGTCTAGGCAAATATCAAAAACTAATATCTAACAATTATTGTCAACATAGTATACATAGACATAATTAATCATGTAAGGAAATAATTATAACATTATCATTGATGAAAATAAAACATATGATTAGAAATATATTTAATATCACATCATATATCTCTAACCAACAATATGTATGATCTATAATTAATGAGTACTCGTAATTATAATTCATCTAAATTAAGTATTACAAACAAAAATTCACACAAACTACTCTAGATTATAATTAATGGAAATTACTCATAAGAAACAAAAATTAGTTTAAGAGATATGAATTTAATATGAAATTTTAGAACAATAAAAAATTTCCTATCTTATATTAATTGTAAAAACTATCCTCCTTTTAAAATGTCCAAAACACATGTACTTATAGCTTTGGATGGGGATGCCTCGTCCTCAAACCTCAATCTAATTTTATAGTTTCTAAATTATGACTATGGGTTAAAAGGTATTAAATTTTTGCATGAATACAATATATTTAATATAATCCTAATTTATACATAAAATATTATTTTATATAAAATAATTTATAGCTAACAAAAATAGATCAAGGCTTGCATGAAGTATTAGTTACAACTTCTATTACATTTTTAACTCAAAGAACTAAATTATAACTATAAAATCTCCCACTAAAGTAACATGCATAAATGTTGTCAGTAGAGTTTTAACTGAGGTGGTAGTATGTGTTAAAGGTGGTAGTGGAGGCATAGTAGTTTATGTGGTCACAAGCACTGCTCCTATTAGAGTATTACTATAGTGTATCTAGGGAACATAGAATTAGTTGTCAAAGGTTGAGATTGAGATGATGAAGGTTAAGTTTGAGATGATGATGCTTTGGATAAAATATATAACACCCCTTTTCCATATAACTTTTTATATTCACTCATGCTTGTTGGAAAATCCATCTTAATAGTCTCAAAATCATTGACAAATTTTTTTAATAACATTGAAATTTTTTCCACCAACTTCTTTTGTATGTCCATGGAGGATTTAAAATAGTAATTAAATGTCTCTATCTTGAATGCCATAACTCTAGAAAATATTATTAATTATACCAACTATTCATTGGTTCTATAAGTGGTGTTCTCCACCTGTGTTTCAAAACCATTGGTTGTAACATGTAACAAAATATAAAAATAAGGTTTGGTGACTATTTTCCCTTATGGTGTATACATAAGTGTGATCCTTTCATTTTTAAGAACTTTAATAGTCATCTACTCTTGGTTTGTAACTTATTAGACCAGCCTTTGCATTTTTAGATGCCATTCTACCAAATAAGCCCTCTTAAAACTTACATGATTATGAGCCAGAGCTACATTAGATTCTATCAACAAATTTAGGTATCCTTTATTCAAGTTAATTTAAATATGAAACTCAATTTAACATCCAAGAATTTCATTAATTCATTAAATTGACTACATCTCCCCATAATGGGTGATGTTGTGCTATCATTGATGTGATGGAGCACAAGATGTGGTACATAGTCCTAAAAGAGATTTTTAAATTGTCAATTATATCTCTGGGGGCCTCAATTACATTATGTTATTCTAGTTTATTTTTAGAGTATTTAAATCCCTTTAAAATATGCTTGATCACCCTCCCAATTTCATCAACCATTGTGATAGGGTCTTATTCATACTCATTTATGTCTCCAAGATGAGTTTTCCTTTTCTTTATTAATAAAAATAATTTATCCTATTTTTTGAGTTCAATTGGATTACCCTCAACCATTACTATTTTATTCCTCATTATTTTCAATGTATTATTTACTATCAAATTGTATGGCAACTTTTCGTTGTTTAGTGATAACTAAATCTTGCCTTGTTTATTCCTCTTCCTTTAATTGTTGTATCTGTATAGGGAACACCATTAGATTTGTTTAGTAGCTTGGGATGGAGATAAATTAGGGAATGAAGTGTTACTTGGGGTTCATATTAATATTTAAGGTATAATATTATCCATGGAATGTGTTGTGGAAGATGCAAAAGGTTCAATAAAATCAGGTAAAGCCTTTCTCTAACTTTTAATATTTGTTAGTGGAGGAGTCCTTATAATAAACTTGGTTAGGTCTAAGGACTTATGAACATAAACTATTGGGGAATTGTTTTGGGTGGCCTATATAATTGGCATCCCAAACTAGGTGAAAGGTCTTGATTTTACCTACTAGGTAATAAAAAATAAATTTGGATACTAAGTCCTCAAAATGTACATTAGCATGTGTGGTTTCTTGGTCAGGAGTGGAATGAAGTGAATGAATCAATGGGGCTTGGGTTAATGTTTTCAAAAACTATGTAATAAAATCATAATAATATCCTATAATACTAATGGAACTAGGAATAGAATAAATCAAATACTATGAAACCTTAAAACTTATCTATGTTAGAACATTGTTAGAAAGAGCCATTGTTCCTAGATCTGCTATAGTGGGAGTGAGTGCAATTTAAGTTATAATTGTCTCTATAGTTGAATCCCATGTGGTATTTCCAATCATGGAACTAGTATTAACTATTATTCAATCCATAGTAGTAACAAATTATTCTTTGGGGATACTTGATATATTGTTAAATAATTAAGGAAAATGTGCTTGTAAAATTCACTACATGTAACTATTTAACACCTAGAAAAGGAAATAGATGGCTAAGAGGTAGATCCTTTGTATTCTTTAGAACTAAATCCTATCCAATACTATCCAACCCATTTTCATCTAATCTTTAGGTTCCTCTTCAATCTCAATATATAAATTATTTGATGGCACATTAGCATAGTCAAGAGGCATTTCCTGCACTTTTGGGGGATTGAGAACTTGCATAGTGACCAAAATAATATTTATTTTCCTCTTGTAAGTAATTATAGAGGGAGGATTAATAAAAAGCCTTAGTTTAGGAGTAGGAGGAGTGTTTACTTGAGGTGCTTCAATTGTCTAAGCATCATGAGCTATTGAGGTAGGATTAATGGTTTTCCTATGTACCAAAGGTGTCCTTACATCTACTGAATGAACCAAAGGAGTTGAACTTAGTGTTCTTGGGAGGCCTCTAAAAATTTCAGCTCTTATTTTCTCTTCTTTCTCAGCCATGTGTCTTGTTCTCTATTGGGTATCTCCTCATCCTTATCTATTTCTTTGGCATCCTATGGAGTAATATAAGAATCATATGGTATCCTTTGGGCCTATTTCATAGACATATTCATTAACTACATATGCTTATACACTTTTGAATCATCATGTGTATTAATAAATATGGGATCATGTTTATATAATTTATGCCCATACTTAGTATTTATCCTATTTCCATAATATTTGAGGTCTTTAACTATTACCACTCTTAGATCCCAACATATTAGTTTAGTCTTTTCAAACCAAAATAGTTTATCTATTTTCTTGATTGACGAAGATGTTCTAATAGTGTATAATTTTGCCTTCCTATACTAAGAGGGGTTTTATGGATTACCCATAGCTTAGATGATTTCAAATCTTAATTTACACTATTAGATAGTTGGGAAGCTATCTCTTATTCAGTTACTTGTCTAGGGTGCATAAAGGCAATAAAAAGCTTCAAACATGCCATAAATTATCATCATGGTGTGCTTCAGATAAATATAATAATCCCCCATATTTCCAATTGACATTTTGATTTATTATGACAACATTAGTGTAGATTGCCTATTTATAGCCTTGTATACTATAGGATAGAAGATATATGTCATCCTCTAAATCTACTTTTTAGGTATGTATATGTTAAATATGTTCTAATCATTACATATCTAATTTTTATGGTATTGTAATAAAGGATCCCTTAGATCTTCTATAGGAGGAGAGATAGTAGCCATGACTATGTCTAATAGATATGACATCGTGTATAAATGTCCATTTGTCCTATTATTCAAGTTATTCATTTAATGATTTTTCCAAGAGTGGGTATTCTATTAGTGTCCATAATGATGTCTAAAAGGGGAATCCAAATTTACTTGACATAAATAATACCAGGGAATCCATACAACCTATTCAATAAAGCCATGACAACTCAAATTTTAGGCCTAAATATGATGATTTAATTGGTGCTAATTTGGCCTCTCAATATAAAATTATTTAGATTTGTTTCCCATGTATTCAAGGCTTATCTGACATTATTATCAACTAACCAAGCATCTATAACTAGTTAATTATATGCCAAATCAAGTGTTTGGAGTCAGTAGTATTTTTTTAAGGATTTTTTAGACACATAATCAACATGAGTAGGTAATGTAAGTATACCTCTTTTAGGTCTCTTATACTAGGTCTTTTGGGTATATGTGTGTCTTTATAACCTTTCATGAACTCTTGACTCATATAGGCTTGTATATTTCTTCATTGTATCTTTTTATCAAAATTCACATTATATGACATCATAACCATTTTTTTAAATTATTTTTAGTACTCTCTATCTCAAAAAAAATTCTCAACCTTCCTTTAGTATGAATCTCTAACAAGAAAACAAAACATACAATATTTAAGCCTTACTCCTTTGACCTATCACCTTAGGTGAAATGGATATTTTACAAAAAAATATGAATTATAAAGACATTAATAATATTATTTAACTATTTTGAGTGATTTTTAACCCAAAAAATATAATTAAACCTCTTCATATGCTTTATTTTTCAAGAAAGACACAACCAAGTATGTTAAAGCCTTGTTTTAGGATTAATTAGGTTTGCAGAAAAACAAAATCATGTATATATTTTTATTAAATATTTTAATTAATTTAAATCATTTTTTTAGTTAAAAAATACCTATGATAATGTGTACACAAAAGTTTATAACTTTTTGATCTTCTATTTCAGTTTTAGTAGGATTAAACCCTTCTAAAACCTTTACCTACAGGTCTACAGCCTATATTTTTGAAATAAATTGACTTAAATGTATTATAAAACCTTTAAATAACTTTAAAACATTTTAAAATATCATATTTAATATACTTACCATGTTTTACCTTTTTGGTTTTGTCATTTTTTAGATATGTAAGTTTTAGTGTTGTCCATAGGAGTTTTAAGCCTTGTTTCAAGACAACATGTCTGATATTTTGGAATATGTCACTCACTAGACATACAAAAATATTTAAATAAGTTTTAAAACTTAATTAAAATTCCCTTATGACATTATATAAATCTTATAACCATTGACATGCTTCATTTTATAGATATAGTTATTTTTGTCCATTAAAACCTTCAACTAGGTCTAAACCCACCAGTCTGCAAAATATAGTCCTCTATATATTTATTTATAGGACTCAAAAAGACTTTAAATAACCTTTATTTATTAAATTATATCCTCTAGTATTTTTTTTATAAAAATTAATTCATTTTGATGGATATTTCACTAGTAATATCACTTTTTTTAGGTAAACCCCTATTCTAGGGTTTAAGGCCAAATAATAGACCTAAGAGCAATGAAATTGATGGATATTGAGTATTAATGATTTATAAAATATGATTACACTTTTATTATAATAAAAAAAAATTAATCTTTTAATTGAATTTAGTCCTTGAAAAATATTGAAAATTATAATAAAATACATTTTATCTTGACTGTGCTACCACATATTCTATTTCAAACCTCTATATCCCTGAGAACCATTATAAAAATATGAATTAGGATCAAAGAATAGTTAGATCATTCACTTAAATATTCAAATATATTTAAATTAATATATATATATATATATATATATATATAATAAAACCTCTTTATTCATATATTCTTCAAACTGATATACAAGCCTCTACTAAATTACACCACATGGACCTTGAGACTTGCAAATCCTTCCTACCACCATGGACTTTCTACCTATTCTACACAAAATTATATCTTATTGTATTTAATCTCTCATTATAATACTTTTAACATGTTTCAATCCTCATAATTTCTAAAATAATATATAATATTAGCTTCTTGTTACATAAACCAAATATCTCTCAATAACTTAAGAATTATTTCAAAACATGCTTATTTTGGCCTTCCACCTTCATTGACATAACTTGATTGGCATTAAGACAATTGGGGGATAAGTTTAATGGATAAAAAATATTTAAAACTTGTAAATATACCCTAAGTACTCCATAAAGGATCATAATCATTCAAGAGACATGAAAAAGCCTTAAAACATCTTACACTACATCAAAATTTTGAATTTTCCATTTTGATGAGAAAATAGAAAACTAAATATTATGAGTAAATTATGGGTGTTTGAGAACTCAAAATAACATGGACACACCCTTTATACCTCATAAACCTTTAAAATACACAAATTTTACATATTTACATGTTTAAAATTGATTATAGCATGATGTTCCTACATCATACTCCCTAGGTGAGAAAAATTGAGCCCTTGCTCAAATGAAATTTTGAATTTTCCTTCCTTCACTTCTAGTTTGTGTTGTACTTACACATTTCTTCTTTCCTCTACTAAACTATTCTCTTATTTATTTCATCTTATTTTTTATGTATTTATCATCTAATATGAGGATTTATTCTCTACTCTTTACTTGAGCTCTTTCAAGAGATTTTTTCTCTATGATTTTAAGCACCTCAACTATTGAAGTTGTACATACACAAATTAACAAAACATTAGATATAAAATATGGAGACATTTGGGTATCATAAAGTGTATCTTACAACCACACTTATTATTCCAACTTTAAAACCAATTTATCATTTTTTATCTTCTTTATCTTCTTCATTTTATATCCTTACAAACACTAATTCAAGTGTCTTTTTATTATACTCCACTACTTCCTTGTTCAAGGCATGCTCTAATACTTATATTTCAACTTTTAACTACTATACACTCACATAGACTAAAAATTCATTAGATTTCAAATATTGTGTCATTTACATGGATACTTCTTCCTTCAAATACACCTTCTTCAAGACTTCAATGAGATTTATTAGTTGGTCTTCCTAATACGTCATCTTCTTCATCTTACAACTTGAACTCTACCTCATTATTAACATCATGTAATTTTTATTTATCACATTCATCTATATTAATTTTAATTTCATACTCTTGGTGAAGGATCACTTTTTTATCTTATTCTTTATGCTTTACATTTGCAACCAACTATCTATGTTCATTATCAACTTGTCCTCCTTGTTCATTTCAAAATTTAAGCCCTCAAATTGAGTCTTATTTTCATCATCTTGAATACCTACAATAATAAACTTTAACATAACGTTAAAATCAAACATTGGGACTTCATTACCTCTTCAAGTCCCTTATTAGGTTGTTTTATTATTACCCTTATCATTCTTTTCCATTTTATGAATTCTTGTTGTCTCTTCTTTCTTTATGTAATTTGCTTGATTGGTCATTTGACTATTTCTATGAATATGAACCCTTGTCTTGATAGATCTTAGATCTATTCTTTTAATCCTTATATTAAACCTACTAAATTTGGCTTCATCTTAGTTACCCTCTTTGAACATTCTTTTCTTCTCTCAACTCATTCATTTTCCTCATTTGGTTCTTTTCTATTGGCATTCCTTCTATTTCTCTTTCTATTTTTATTCTTACTATTGTGCCTCACACAAATATTCTATTTGTTATTTTGAAACCTCCAAATATTTTTCACTTTAAATTTCTTCCTCTCTTTAAGCCCTAATTTGCTCTTCTTTTCAATTTATTAAGCCTCAATGGCCTATAGGATTGTAGAACCTTTTCAATTCTCAGCTCTCTTTCTCAAAACACTTTCAAAATATTTTCATGATTCATAATATATATTTGTAATATATAATACCATTATTATGTAATTATACCTATTTTAGTTCTCTTACACTAGGTTTTCTAGGTCTCCTTGTGGTTTTGTAAACTCCTTTTATGAACTCATGATTCATAGGCTTGTATCTTTCTTCATTGGATATTTTTATCAAAATACATATTATCTGATATTATAACTAGGTTATTACATTCCTTTTAATACTCTTTATCTAGAAAAAAATATCAAAACCTCCTTTTAGTATGAATCTATAAAAAGAAAACAACACATTAAATATTTAAGCCTTACTCCTTGGACTTATCGCCTTAGGTCTGTTAGAGGTACAATCATTAAGGGGGGGGTGAATCAGTGAGACCAGATATTTCAAATTCAGTCCCAATACTTTAAAACTCTTAATCAATCAATATATACATTTATGATGCATACACATCATTCATATCAATGGACAAGAAAGATAATATAAGATCAACCATATAACACATGACATACATGGGAAACCCTCTTGGGAGAGAAAACCCATTGGAACCTACAATTAGACTATTATCCTATAATAACAAGATCCAATTTAGACCAAATGCAACTGATCAATGAACTATGATCCCTTATATTATTGAGACTAAAATCCCACAAGGAGCTACCACACCTATCTAGTTGAGATGCCACAATAACTAGACTTTTTACAAGTTTCACATTGTAAAGAGGCTGCAACCCCTTTAGATCCTGAGCTACCAAAAAAACACATATGAACACATCCACCTTTGAACTGATGTCTTCAACACTTGATGATGGACCTTTGATTATCACTCTTTACCTTTGCTCATACTCAAATAATAAGAGCACTATTATACCAATAGAATTATGAACAATGGGTCATACAAATAGTCCTTAATCAGATTTTCTCATCAAATCTACTAGGAACTCTACCTCTCCTTCACTCCACAATTCACACACCCAAGCCTCTCTCAAATATCTCACAATTCTCTCACATGTCTCACACTCAAGTCTAGAAACCAATATATTTGGTTTCATTATTTATAGAGTAATCATGATCATCACCATCCTGGTTAGCCATTAGGCATGCCTTAACACTTAAGGCAACTATCTCATTGAGATAAAATTAATATAATATTCATAGGTTGGCCATAGCATTTATGGGTCACTCTTAAGTAGCTACACCTTTTAATAAGGCCCTTGGAGCTCTTATAGGTCACATGGAGGCCTATTCACCCATTTAACACATAATTAAGCAAAAAAATAACATAATACCACTTTCAAATACATGGTTCTATTCCTTATGTCTCCTTAGACATCCTTAAGTGCTCACAGTCACCAAAACACTCTTTTGTTAAAGCACAATTTACTCAACCAACATTTTGTGTACATAATCACCATGAAAAAATATAGTCAACTTATTAATATTTCTTAATACTATATAAAAATTATCAAACCTTAATAATACACAAAAATCATCCTCATGGAGTCTTAAACACTCCTCAATATCCAATTCATTAATAGATATTGAAGCAACATCAAAACAAGCTCAAATAAACCTCTCGGGTCACTTGCAAAATAAGCATGAACACATATTCAAATTTGAAACTCATTATCATTGACTATACATACTTTAAAGTATTAAAATATATATTTCCATATGTGCCCTAGAGTCCTCTACCAATTTGATTTTTACACCATGAGCAAATTTTTCCTGAATCAAAAGATATGGATAAAATATAGAGCACTAGTTTTTCATTTTACAAAATTCAAATATTCAAATGCAAATGGTCATAGTTAAAATTTAAACACCATGCTCAGATATCATGTCATCACTACTTATATTAAACATTCACCATTGATCTTATTGTACAAAGCTTGACCTTTAACACATAGTCTGCTAATGCCAAATGTTAAACCTTGAAAATGTTAACCTCATCTCGTGCAATCTAGAAACTTGACCTCATGTACTATATAAATATCCTATATGTATCTTAGTCTTTAAAAATGCTAAAAAACTCACTTTGACCTCTTGACTTTAATATGCACCATTGATCTCTATTTGTACAATCACCTGCTCACCATTGATCCTTAGAAGAAGATTGATCTTTATCTCTACTTAGCATTAAACATTAAACACTTGGTACCATCTCATTTATTCCTAAATTCTTGGAGAAATTTGATCCATTGATGTTTCTACAACTTTAACTTGTGCAAAAATGACTAAGTATGGGAACCTTGCTTATCTACCTGGAAGGCCAACTTTACATAGCATATCTTTTACCTAGCTCACTTGTTGTTCTCAAATTTGGACCATATGATCTCCTCACATAGGATAATCCAACCATGTGACAAACTTATCTTGGAACCCTCACACATTTTAAATATAATTACATCAAAATTCTCACTCAAATTTTTCTACCACATAGCCAACTATGTCAAAAACTTGTCTAGAAGGCCAACTTGTAACATGCATATCTTTTGCCACACTTTGGTGCTTGACCTAAAATTTAGGGAAAATAAACTAAGCACAAAATTAAACAAACCAATAATATCACCTTCTCTTTAAATTTCCACACATGAAAGATATGACTACATCAAAATACTTACTCAAATATTCTTGCCACATTACGAATTGGGCTAAGTATGGGAAAACACTATCAAAATACCTCAGAGCCCAACTTTGCACTTGCATATATTTAGATGTGATTATATTAATGGAATACAATTTATAGAATAATAAATAATAATAATAATTAACAAACCAATGTCACCATTTTCTCTTGAAACCTCCATGAGTGCAAATTTTGACATCATCAACATGCTTACTCAACTCTATTTGAACATACAAAACACTACCAAAATGCCTATGAGCCCAACTTTGCACCCACATATATTTTATTATGCTTAGGTGCATGAGATAATTTTTTTTTAATAGAAACTAAGGACTAATTTGATCACAAACATATGACAAACTCCCCTTGACTCATCTGCATGTGGCAATGGTGATGTCAAGAAACTACCTACTCAGATTTTCTTCCACTAGGCCCAAACTATCTAAATGAAAACTATGGACTAACAAATTAATTATACTTATGAACAAAATATATACAATAATACTTGACCATTTATAGTACCCCTTACACATGATAAAATTTCCATACTCATCTCTAAATATCTCTAATCGTGCAAAAACTAAAGATCAACCAAACCAACTTCAAGCACACTAGGACAAGCACATTACACACTTTGTCATTGTTACTTAGGATATAAAAACACTTCATCCACTCACCAAAAAACCTCCATGACATCACCATGACATCATTTTAAAACTCTCCAATAATCTCCTCCTTTGTCATTGGTGTCAACACACATCATTCATCTCACCTTCTCTCTCTTCAAGCACTCTCACAATAGGAACTTTACTCCCCTTTGATACAATGACAAAGTGGACACCAAATAATATTGGGGACATAAAAATACTATCAATAGGAAATTAATACTTTAAAAATATGATACAAACTCTCCCTTACCTTGAGCCTACCTTTTATTTACCTTGTCAACATCTTCTTTTTTCACGTCAATACTTTCTTCAATTAAGCACTGCAACCAATGAATAAAGAACACACAAAAATATTAAAATCTGATGTAAATCACAAATAAACATCTGAGAGGGACTCCCCCTAATATTTTTGAGCCATTACATCACTTGAGCATCTTTAGATCTCCATATGAATAATCACCACATAGGCTTACTAGCCTCTTCTCTCAAGCCACCTCAGGGACCACCAACATAATTTAATGATATTCACAAAATATGAAACATGATTTAAACCAACCTAATAACTCACCTTGAAATACTCATGCCTTTCTTTTTTGAAGAAACTGAACAAAAAAACTCTTCTTCTTACTAGACATGTCCAATTTCCTTGTAGCTCTACCTAGAACTTGTAGAGCCCACAAATTTTAGTAGACACATCATTAAGACTTGAAAATTCATGTCTGAATAACTCTCATATTTCCATTTAATCACACCAATTTCAAACACTTATATCAATATTTGCAACATAATTTCTTCACAAACCAACTTTCCAATTAGGCCTCCATCTTGATAAAAACAAGAATAATTTGAAAACCACAAACCTTAAAATATATATGAAGATTGATTTGATAATCCTTTTGTCCCATTAAACTTATTAATAATCATTAGACCTCAAATCATAAGGGAAACCACTTTTATAGCATAGCCCAAAACCTTAGAATCTAAAAAACAATAAGGTCAACAAACCTATGAAACTTCTTGCACACCTAGAGACACCCATCACACACTTTTGGACCAAGATTTGAGCTTCCATAACTTTAGGAATCCATACATCTTATAATCCATTTTAGGCTTTATTTCCCTTAAGCCAAAACTAAGAGTACTGAGAGCACTTAAAAATATTCAATTTGGCTTTAACATACCATTAAACCATAAAACACATAGAGCACATCATAAATAAATGTACAAAAAATTGTAAGTAGGCACTAGACACTTCTAAAAAATTCATCAAACTCATTATGCCATCTAGAAATACCCATTATGATTATATATTATAGCTCCTTCACAAATATATGGAACAAGCTCATGATCTTGTTGCTCCCCTTTAACCAATGACCTTCTCTAATTGGAATTATCATCTTGAGCACACAAATTTGCTTATCCACAAGAAAATATGTCTCCTAAAAAGCATAGGCAGAGATACCCTACTCCATAAAGTCCTGTAATAATGTGAAACCAAAATTTTCCCGCAACTCCTCATATTCCTTCTCTTTAGTCATTTGATACTTGTAGTTCTTCTTCTTAGGATTAAAATAAGTAACATACTCAACCACCATAAAATTATCCTTCTCTTCTAATATTAAATTAACAATACATGGAGACAATACAGATTCATGACATACCTTTTCATCTAAAGAATCCACCTTGTAGTTCAGAACCTCATCACTAGGCATTGACAAATGATTTTATTTGCATGATACATGCTCAAAAACAATAGGATGTTCACTTGGATACATACACACCTCAGTACTTACCTCAACTAGTATCTTGGTCTTCTCCTTGAGCTTGATCTCTTCATTATCAACACGAGCAAATAATGAGACTTCTTGGAACTCTTTAACTTTTTTAGCTTTCTCCACCATAAAAAATAAATTACTTGGACCTACAAACTCATCATGAATTACACTTGTCACCTTTGGCTTCCATGAGTTGACTTGACTTCTTCCTTGTACTCTAAGATCCTGATTAAACATATTCTAACTTATAGACCTTTACTTGCATAACTTAGCAATGTGACCTCTGTGTTCACAATTATAGCACACCATACCCCTTGATGGAAACACAATTTGTCTTACCTTGTTTGGATAGAAACTTTCAATATTTCCTTTGTCATGACAAAAAAACAACCTCCCCTTTTTGAAGAGGACTCACCTTATCTAATCTTATGTGGATAATGGTTTTCAAAGTGTCCCACATTAAAAAAGTTAAATAATTTAACTTTGTTCACACCTTCTGACCGATGAGCCCCATCATAGTGCCATGCAAACTCATTTCTAACAAGTCTCATGCAATCTCTAACTTTATTCCCAAATTTATTACATGTGAAATAATAACCATTGAAACTTTCATACCTCATGGTATTTGGCTATCTAATTTTATTTTTCTTCATTCTACCATCACCTTCATTCCTTGTTTGATGATTTATCTTCAAAATATGATTGTCTTGGTTTACATTAGTCTTCATCTTGTCTTGACTTAAATTTTTTTGTTCTTATTCATATCCATGACCAATTCTATCACTAGAATTCTTTTGACCACTTAGAATATTGTCTAGATCATATGAGCTATTTTTAAATCTCACAAATATCTTCACCTTAATAGATGTTTTCTCTAACTTATATTTCAATGACTCATTTTTAGAAACATACCTTGAACATTCATCTTCTTTAGCTTTCAAGATTATATACAAGATTTCTAATTAACAACTGAGATGCTTGACTATATCTTCATGCTTCTTGGTATCTTAATTCATTCTTTCTTCAAACACACTAAAATTATCCTCATAGTCCTTGAGTTGAGACTTTATCTTATTATGGATATTCTTCTCAATCTTCAATTCTTCAAGAGTATTTGTTAATGCAATTTCATAGTCCATCTCATCTTCATCATCATCTGAATCACTTCAAGTACAATCCTTCTGATGTGATCAATTTCCTTCTTCAACCATGAATACAAATTCATCTTTAGTAAGAGAATCATAGTCATAATTATATTATGAGTCATTATCTTAACTCTCATCTGATGAGCTGAAATCTTCTTTGGCTAGAGACTCTTCTTATTTCTAAAAGACTTCTTTTTGTAATACTTTATGAATTCTTTCTTCTTATAAGTCTTCTTGTCTTCATAGTATCCTTCACCATACTCTTCATCAACATTATTCTCATGCTTATGAGGTCACTTATGAGAAAAATGTCCTATCTCTCCATAGTTGAAACATTTGAAGGGTAGTTTACCCTTATACTTCCTTGAACCTATGTTTAATTTCCCAGTAATCAAAACAATTAGTTCATCCTTATGAATGTTAGATATGTCATCCTCTTTGGGTTTATTACCTTGGAAATACTTCTTAGGCTTCATCTCTATCTTGAATTTTGCTTCCTTATTTGGTGGTATATCATCATTTACTCTCATCTCATAAGTAGTAAGAGTGTCATTCAATTGATCCATCTTCAACTGAGTACGATCGGGACTTTCTTCTATAGAAGATACTTTTGGATCAAAATTGAGGTATAAATACCTTAATACCTTTTGAACTATAGTATCCTATTCAAGGTTATCTCCAAGACATTTGATGATGTTAATAGTCTCATCAACTCTCTATAGAAAGGATGCCACATAAACTTCTTCCTTCATCTTGAGACTTTTAAATTACCTTCTATGAGTCTATAACTTAGCAAGCTTTACCTTTTAATCTCCTTCATAAATGATTTGCATTTTATCCCATATCTCTTTAGAAAATTTACAATGGATTACCTTGGTGAACTTAGTCTCTATAAGATCATAGGTGATGGCATTAATTACCTTATAATTATTCTTAAAAAACTTCTTGTCTACATCATTAGATGGAGGAATAGTAGGAGTAACATAACCATCCACAACAAATTTCCATACATCAAACCCAAGGGACATAATGTATGTCCACATTATCTAAAAATCATAATTGGATTCATTAAACATCAGTTCTTACTTAGTAGAGAAACCTTCTTGATGACTACCCATATTGTACCTTAGATCACCTTCAAGTTGTCAAGCCTTTATCAAAGGACCAACTTTGATACCAATTGTTAGAGGTATAATTACTAAGAATGGGGGGTGAATCAGTGAGCCCAAATATTTTAACCTCAATTCAAATCCTTTAAAACTCTTAATTAATCAATGCACACATTTATGAGGCATACACATGATTCATAGCAATGAATACTAAAGAAAATTCAAGATCAAGCATATAACACATGACATATGTGGGAAACCCTCTTGGGGGAGAAAACCCACTAGAACCTATAATTAGACTATTTTCCTATAATAACTAGATCTAATCTATACCAACTATAATTAATCAAAGAACTATTATCCCTTATTTTAGTGAGACTACAATCCCACAAGGAACTACCACACCTATCTAGCTGAGCTACCACAACAACTAGACCTTTAGCAAGTTTCAACTTTTAAGGAGGTTGCAACCCCCTTAGATTATAAGCTACCACATTAATAGCTATGAACACATCCACCCTTGCATTGATGTCTTCAACACCTGATGATGGACCTCTGATTATCACTCTTCACCTTCACTCATACTCAAATAGTAAGAGCACTATTCTACCAAAGAATTATGACCAATAGGTCATATTAATAGTCCTTAATATGATATAATAATCAAATCATCTACTAGGAACTCTACCTCTACTTTAATTCATAATTAAAGCACTCAACCCTCTCTCAAATCTCTCACAAGTCTCTCACATGTCTCACACTCAAGTCAAAAAACTTACACATTTAGTTTCACTATTTATATAACAATCATGATCATCACCATCTTAGTCAGCCATTAAGCATGCCTTAACACTTAATACATCTATCTCACTAAGATATATCTCAATACAATATTCATAGGATGGCCATAGTATCTATGGGTCACTCTTAAGCAACTACACCTTTTAATATGGCCCTCGTAGCTCTTATAGGTCTTATGGAGACCTATTCACCCATTTATCACATCATCAAGAAAAAAAATAACACAAGACCACTTTAAAATACATGGGTCCATTAATTATGTCTCCTTATACATCCTCAAGTGCTCACAGTCACCAAAACACTTTTATGCTAAAGCATAATTTACTCAAACAACATTTTGTGTACACAGTCACCATGAATGAATACATAGTCAACTTATTAATCTTTGTTCATACTATATATGAATGATCAAACATTAATAATTAAAATAGATCATCCTCATATAGTTTAAAACACTCCCCAATATCCAATTTATCAATAGATATCAAAACAACATCAAAACAAGCTCAAATAAACCTCTCAAGTCACTTGTAGAATAAGCATGACCACATTCAACTTTGAACCTAGATATATTTGATTGTACATAATTTCATATATTAAAATATATATTTATAGATGTACCTTGGAGTACTCTATCACTTTTATTTTTACACCATGATAAAATTTGTCTTGGATCAAAAGATATGGATAAAATACAGAGCACTGGTATTTCTCTTTACAAAATTCAAATATTCAAATACCAAAAGTCATAGTTAAACCTCGAACACCATGATCACATCTCATGTCCTCATTACTTAGATTAAACATGCACCATAAATCTTATTTTATAAATCTTGACCTTTAACACACATTCCACCAATGCCAAATGTTAAACCTTGAACATGTTGACCTCATCTTGTGCAATCTAGAAACTTTGACCTCATGCACTCCATCAATCTCTTGTATGTAGATTGTTCTTTAACAATTATAAAAAACTATAAATTTTACCTCTTGAATTTAATACACACCATTGATCTCTATTTTTAAAATCACCTACTCACCATTAATCCTTGAAATAAGCTCAATTGTTATCTCTACTCATCCTTAAACATTAAACACTTTGCACCATCTAGTTGCTTCCTAACTTCTTGGAGAAATTCACTCCATCTATGTTACTCTATATTTAACTTGTAAAAAAATGACCAAGTATGGGAATCTTGCTTATCTACTTGGAAGGCCAACTTTGCATAGTCATATCTTTTACCTTGCTCACTCACATGTTCTCAAATTCAAACTATATGATCTCCTCACATAAGAGAATCCAAGCATGTGACAAACTAATCCTAGAACCCATAATATATAATGACATTAAAATTATCACTTATATTTTTCTATCATAGAGCTAACTATGTCAAAAACTTGTCTAGAAGGCCAAGTTTAAGCATGCATATCTTTTGTTGTGCTTTAGTCCTTAACTTGAAAGTTAGCACAAATTAACTAGGCACAAAATTGAATAAACCCATAAGATCACCTTATATTAGAACATATACACGTGTGAGATATGACTACATAAAAATTCTTACTTGGATTTTCTTACCATATTGCAAATTTGGCTATGGGAAAACATTGTCAAAATACATGGGATCCCAACTTTGCACTTGGATATCTTTTGATGTATTTAGGTGCATGACTAATATTTAGCATATAAAAACTAGGTACAGTATTAGACAAACCCATGTGACCATTTCCTCCTGAAACCTCCACACATGTGAATTATAACATCATCAACATGCTTACTTGGATCTATTTAAACATAGAAAACACTATCAAAATGCCTGAGAGCCTAAATTTGCACCCACATATCTTTAACTGCACTTAGTTACATGACCTAAGATCTATCACATAGTAACTAGGGACTAATATGATCACAACCATATGACCAACTCCCCTTGACTCATCCACACATAGCAGTGGTGATGTCAATAAATTACCTACTCAGATTTTCTACCATTAAACCTGAATTGTCTAGATGAAAATTATGGACTTCTAAATGAATTCCACTTATTAGAATAAGCTCTCCAATCATCCTTGACCATTTATACTACCTATTTCACATGATCAAATCACCATACTCATCCCTAAACATCTCTAATCTTGACAAAATTGAATATCAACTAAGCCAACTTCAAGCACACTAGGAAAAGCACATTGCACACTTTGTCATTGTTACTTAGGCTATCAAATCACTTCATCCAGTCACTAGGACACCTCCATGACATCACCATGACATAATTGAAAAATATCCAACAAGGTCAAATGGATATTTTACACAAAATATAAATTCTAAATAATTTCATTAGATTCTTTGAATTTTTTTAATGTTTTTTAACCCAACAAATAGAATTCAACCTCTCTCTATGCTTGATTTTTCAAGAAAGACAAGAAAATATGTTTAAGTCTTATTTGAGGCCTAATTATGTATATATAAAAATAAGGGCATGTATATATTTTCATCTAATTTTTTTGTGAATTTAAACTAATTGTACTAGTTGAAAAATAATTATTATCATGTATCTACAATGTTTCAAAACTTTTTGATTAACCATTTGCAAGGTATTATACTTTTAGTGGGCTTAAACACTTCTAAAACCTTCACCTATAGGTCTATAGTATGTATTTTTTTCATTAAATTGAGTTATAGGTGTCATAAAAACTTTAAATTACATGAAAAAAATAAAAAATATCCTCTTTCATCTACCTAACAAGTATGTAAAAATATAAAACTAAAGATTTTGAGAAAATTATGGGGTTTTGAGAACTCAAAATAACATGGACACACCCATTAGACCTCATAAACCTTTAAAATCTATAATTTGAAATATTTACATGATTAAAATTGATTATATCATGAGGTTCCTTCATTAGTAAGGCTATACAAATGGTGAGACATTCCCTAAACAATCAAAAATAATAAATAAATTAAAGAGGACATATAGAAAAGGGGATACCTATTGTTTGGAAGTTGTTTTATGTATCCCTACTATCTTAATATATAATAGGTTATTGATTTATTCTTGAGTATGTAGAGACAACTAACTATTAGAATTGTATGGTTTTGTTACATCTAACTCTATCCAAATTAATGAATAATGTATAAATTTATGGTCTAATGTCATTGAATAAAACACAATATCTATATATTCATTTCTATAACAAAAGTTAAACATGGATGGATCAAGATTGTATTTTGAATTTTCCAATTTAGTTATTCTAGATAATTCTATGAAGTTTAAAAAAAAATTGGTCCTTTAATCATAAGAGAGTTTTGATAGTAGTTCATAGAGATAACAAGTACTAAATGTGTTTTCCTCTTACAATTTAGGACCAAGTATGTAGTTGATTTAGTTAGGAACATAAATTTATTTCCCAAATCCTCCATTCTTAGGAATTGATTATAGACAATAGCTTCACAACCTATCTATTATATTTATAATTAATTTTTTATGATGTCATATTTTGTGAGGTTACTTACCATGTGGCATTTTTTAATGGCCTTTTACTACTTATTCATCTCATAACACATGTCACTGCATCACTAAATAACATCTTATGTTTCCTTATTCCCATTTGGTTGACTAGAAGATGGAACATAGCCTATTATTTACTAGTCACTTAGGATTGATCTTTGTGTCTTTGGTCATTGATTTTAACTCAACAAGATGCAGATATGTGGCTCGATCTTGTTTATCCACTCAATCACTTGGAATTTATCTATATGAAATTAGATTCTAGTCTAACTTAGCAAGATACTAACATGTGGATGGTCCTCACTTATTGGGATGCTCTAATAGTTGTATGTTTTGTGCCTATATCTATTAGTTGTAGATGAGTGAGATGTTGAAACATGGGTATCTCTTTCTTGTCTACTCACCAAAGGATCTATGTGACTTAGTAGTTTATTGTGTATGGAGCAAGTAAGTAGGATAAATAAACATGGATTAATCTTTCTAAATCAAATAGTTAGGAAGCCCTTTACCTTATTCCTTTTATGTATGATTTTTGAGTAATAATATGATGAAACATGGATAGTTCTCATTTGTTTAGGTGTTATAACTAAAAATAGACTTAACACCTTTTTTGTATAGGTCACAAATATATGGGATTGATACACGTGGATTATGCCCACTCACTCATCCAGGAATAGGCTTAGAAATTTGAAAATTTATTCGATATAAATTTGATATAAATGTGTGGCATAATCTCACCCACTCAACCTATACTAATACTTATATTTATTTGCTACCCTTTGATTAACAAATTTTTAAGTTAAAAAGTGACATGTGGTAAAACATTGATGTCTAAACATAAATTTAATATAGCATGTAAATTTAAAAAAAAAATAACAAACATCCATTTAGCTCAATTAGTCTATAATAAATTCAAAACTTGATTTACATAAATACCTAGATTTAAAATTCAAAGATCCATAATAATAATTCAGTGGTAATTTTCATTTTGACTTAGACTTAGGTTAGTAACTCATAGCTTTAATCTAGATTTAATTTTACCAAGATAAAACATGAAAATGAAATTTTCAAGCTAAAATGGGTTCTCATTTGTAAATTTGATTATGGGGTGAGTTGGTCACAATAAATGGTGAATCAATGGGGAAATACTCTAGAGTGTTTTAGAAGCTAAAATCTCTGATTCACACATCATGACAAAATTATATACTTTATAAGCAAAAAAAAATAAATTAGATAAAATGAAAGAGGATTTAACATATCCATATAACATACTAACCCTTTTCAATTTTCATATCATGTGTGATTTTATGAAAATTATTTACCCTTGTTATGTAATTTTTAACAAAGATCAGACAAAATCTAAAGATTTTTTGTTCTCCTTTTTATATTCTAGCTTTTAAGCACAAGATTTTGAGAAATTTGGCATTGCTCTACTAGTATATAGGCATACATAAAACTAATAAATATACCTTTGATTGCTTTCTAAATATTTATCTACTACTAACCAGGTGTCTATAGCCCCAATAGAGATTACTTGAATCACCCCTCTTCCATGAGTTGTTTTATTTTATTCTTTTATTTTAACCTCTCTTAGAAGAAGGGTTGGCAACCACCATTGGATGGGTTCATTATAAATCAAATAATTTACTCATATTTTGTATTTATCAATGCTTTTTATCTCTCAAACAAGTTTTAAGCATGAAAATATGCAATTGATATTTCAAAATGAGAAGTATTTCTAAAATTTACATGAAAGTATCAAATTAAATTTCATAGTTTCTATGAACTTATTTAATCTAGATAAAGTCTCAATTTAACCATAACATATATCCTAATTATAAGAATACACATACACCATTTAAGTAATATTCACAAGTACCAGTTTAATGGGATTATATCCACCCCTTTTAGGATAGGTTTTGTAAAATGTATGAAGTAAGTGAATTATATTGTTTTGAATTTTAACAAAGTTAATCTGAGAAAGTAGGAAGCCTAATATATTAAAATAGGAAATATAATGTAGAAAAGTAATAAATTTAATCTTGGAAAATAATAAATATTAATCTAGGAAAGTAGGAAATATAATCTAATCCTATTACTAAATTAGAAATCATAGTCATTTTGAGATGTTTCCAATTGGGGTAGCTATAACATAATGATTCAAAAACTTCCCATTGATTGGAAACATCAAGTCATTAAATTGTATATTTTTCAAGTTAAAAACTTTGTTACCTAGAATTTCATAGATTTGATATGGCTCAATCCATAATGAAGTGAACTTGTCATGTTGTTCTTTCTTGTCATGTGCTTTGTCCCACAAAAGGACTAAATTTGTAATTTTAAAAACTTTGGTTTATATCATGATGTTTGTTGAAGTTATGAAAAGCTTCTATTTGTGTATATTTAATTTGGACAATGTCAAGTAGTCTTGACTAAATTATTTGATGTACTTACATAAACTCCTACATGAATTAGTACATTAGTAGTTTGTGAGTAATGAGAAACATGAACTATTGTTCATATAATCACATGAAAGGTGAGGATTTTAGGGCATATTTATGTCTTTTTATGTTTGACCATAGTGTTTATTTCAATAATAGATACCATTCTCTTGGTTTATATTATGTCAACTTATTTATGTCATTCATCAAGTTTTTATTAGTATATTATAACACTCCATTTCCTTGTGGATAACAGTTAAAAGAAAATTTGACAATAATTTGATTATTATAGGCCCATTCAGTAAACTTGTAGATTGGAAATATGGACCATTGTCACATACTAGAGAAATTAGTGTCACAAATCTCATTAAGATATTCTCTTCAAGGAATTTGATTACATTTTGGGCTCTAGAATTATTTGTTGGCACTACCTCAATCCATCTAGTATAGTAAATTGTAGCTATTAATATAAACTTATGCCCTGTTGAAGAGTTATGTTTGATTAATCCCATAAACTCTAGGCCCCAATGTGAAATGGCATACTTAAATTATAGGTTTCAAATCATTTATGTGTGTACCTCTCTTTTTCTAAATATTTGGCATTAGTAACATTCCCTAACATGGTTGTAAGAATATTTTAAAATAGTAGGCCACTAATAACCCATCCGTAGGATTTTATGCGATATGGAATTAATTGAAATATGTTTACTACTAATATTATGGTGGAAGGTATAGAGGATATATGTATCCTCTTATTTATATATTGTATGTGTGTTAATAACACATTCTAAACTATATACTCAAAATCTTGAGGTCATGCTGAGATAACTGACATAATGGATGGGCTATGGATAAAACTATAGATTGGGATAATTGTTCGATGGAATGATATTTAGAATGGATGGTGGAATGGGTTTCTCATGATGAAACCAAATGACCTACACAACATCACATTTCTCATTGAGATCATCTAGCTATGTGGAATAAAATCTCCAAGGTCCTTAGATGTCTGGTATTATAAGGAGGTGAAGTTCTTGATTGATACTAGGACTAGGTAAATGGAGATGGTTAGGTTAAATGACTCATGGGATGAGATAAAATATATCACATTGACTATTCTTAGTAAATTTTATCTAAAAACATGAATGATTTATGATGAGGCAAGATCCAAGGAGAAGAAAAGGGGTGAGAGGTAAGCATCTAGGCTTAAATCATGTTATATTAACGACCTCTATTATGGGGGATGATAATGATTGGTGGATTTAGAATTTTATATTGATCTTATAGGGCACCAAGATCATTAATGATGAGATGGGGATGGGTGTAGGATGGAAGACCTCAATTCTTAATTATGCATTTATGTTTGATTATGTATTAATTATGGGACCTAGTGCATTAACCCTAAGGAAAAGACCTTCTCTAATAAGACCAGGTGTCTAGGGAAGTGTCATCTAAATGATACTATGAAAAGTGTAAGTATATGATATTGTCTTAATAAATGATTTTTTTTATAGACTTTTTTCATTTTTAGAAGCAAGGTTTCAATTAGGAGGCTTACACAGTTGGACAAGGTTTTGGCAATGTTTTTATTTTGTTTTGTTTTAAAGAATGTTTGATTGAAAATGAAAATTAATTACTTGATAAAATTAAATGAATTAAAAGAAAATAATGATATGCAAAAAAAATTGAACAAATAAAAAAAATATTATTTTTATTTTCCAATTGATTTTCAATGCATTCAAGATAAGAGAGAGAGGTGTCTAATTTAACTATGTAAATGATAAATTTTCTAAGTTTTTTAGCTGCAACCTAAATGAAGCTATTTTTTTATTTTATGAATAAAGTATGAATATAATTATGTGAAAAATAAAAAATTTACCAACATGAAAATGATTAAATAAGAGGTTTATATTATAAACATCATAATATTATTAAGCTCTTAACACTTCTTTTTCTCATATGGAAGCTAAAACAAACTTTTACTATTCTTAGACTACATGCACATTAACTATTAAAAATTCTTTATTTTGAATAAAATTATTTTTTAAATTATGATTTTTTTCTATTTGTGGATAAAAAAATTCTTAATTTTTTTAAAATAAGAAAAAATAGTATTTAAACAAGATATTTTGTCTACCTAGGCTAATCGGGTTTTCTAATTGCTAATGTATGTGTGTGAAAATGAAAAGAGTTAGTTTCAAAACTGAAAATTAATTATTTAAATGAATAAAATTATTTTTTTAATATTTTAATATTCACATATGGTTTGAATACAATATTATATACTATGAATGAATCTAATGAATCCAAGCAAACAAAGAGACTAGCTACTTTTTTTGCTATAAATATTGGGAAAGGAAATGATTCTTTTCCTATAATTTTTTTTTGAATATAAATATAATATATTTAAAGAATAATTTAAATAATCTAATATAAATAAGTAAAATATACTTAAATCAAAGAGACTCCAACCCTAATCAAGGTCAATATTAGCTAAAAACATAGCATGTAGTATGTGTTGTTGTTGTGCTTATTATGCTAGCTCCTTTATCTAGGAAAATATTTAAATAACTCTCTAAAAATAAATATGAAGAAAATGATGTCCCAACAGGGGGAAGTAGAAGAGAGATAATTCTAAAAAAAGCTAATTTTATCTATGGTTGGACGAGTGCACTACTTTTAGAGACTATGTTTTAGAATCAATGACACTTTCTTGTTTGCAATGGTGTAGTAAATCATAAAAAATAGAGGTAGAGATTAAAAATAATGGTAGAATTTTGTGTATGTAAAAATATTAAAAACCTGTAGGCTTTAATTTAAAATTTTGAATCCAAAATTGGCTTACTTGTAGAAGAGCAATGGAAATTGCATGAAGAAGTTTAATTAAGTTAAACTAAGAGTAGAACTCAAAAGAAAATAAAAATAATTATAAATATAAAATGGAATGATATATATGGTAACATGGAAGTTAATAAAAGTTTTAAATAGAAATAAACATAAATAAAATATGAAAAATGGGGGAAAACTTCATTTTTGAGAGTTAATTTGGGAAGATAGGGAGAATGTGACAAAAACATGTTAAGCACGAAATATACTGAAAGGGGGGGGGGGGTGAATCATTATATTATATATATTTTAATTAGTCTGATTTATTTTCTTTAATCACTTAATCACACATTCAATATATGCCATAAAACTAAAAAAATAACATGCACCACACGAGAGAGAGAGAGAGAGAGAGAGAGAGAGAGAGAGAGAGAGAGAGAGAGAGAGAGAGAGAGAGAGAGAGAGAGAGAGAGAGAGAGAGAGACCATATTTTTACATGGAAACCCAAAGTGAGAAAAATCATGGAGAACAATCTCAAGTATATGAATGAGCACCAACTCAAATTACAAAGTTCACAAGCACCAACTTTCAAGAGCACCAACCCCTTTGCCGATCACCAACACAATAACTATTTGTGAGTATCAACCCATAGGAACACCAACCCCTTGTAAAGATTTATGAGCACCAACCCATAGGAGCACCAACCACTATTGTGTATGAAACATAACTATCTCTCAATGTTGTTTACTCAACAAATGATATAAATTTACAATATCTCATATTTTTATCTCCTCTAAAACAAATACAAACCATGCACTCTCTTGCATATCACAAATGGCTTCTCAATCCTTTATTTATAGCTTTCCAAATTACCTTTGGCATTCACCCTTTATGACCCTTCAATCTTCATAGAAAATGGTGCCAAATTTTTCCTGAGCTTTCATATCATTGCATTTTAAAAGTCACATGGTGACCCTTCATAAGCAAATGTATCCTTTACTCTTTTATCTTTATCTTGGTGACTTTTTGTATTCCTCAAAGTGTCCCTTCATGGAAAAATGTGCCATACCCTCTTTTGTCTTCACATGGTGACTCTTGGAATTCCTCAAGATGACTCTTCATGAGAAAATATATCACATTATTCTTTTGTCTTTACCCCATGACTCTTTGACTTCTCCATGGGCCCTCTTTTGAATTATATGCAACCAAATATATTCATTAATATTAAATAAATATTAACACACATTAGCCAAGATATGAATATTAAAAACATCATTAAATGCAATGGGGCCTTTATCACCAATGCTAGACCTTTGACATCAATGACAATATTTATAACAATCTCCCCCTTTGTCATTGATGGCAACCTCAAATTGAAACTACCACATCCTAAAACCTACACATACTACCATCTAAAAAACATACAATAACTCCCCCTTAATGTAGTAACCTATCTCTATTCCTTGTACCTATTATACACCTATACCTATACCTATACCTATTTTTTTCTTCCCCTTTGACATCAATGGCAAAGGGCCTATCCTAGAGCTAACACTTAGCTCCGCCTGAACTAATGTTGATCCTCAATGGTAGGAAGTAAAATAAATTACTCCCAACTTCTCTTGTAAATACTCAAATGTGTCTTTTGGTAGTGCCTTTATGAAAATATCTACAATATGATCTATATTACTGATATATTCCATCTTAACCTATAGATCTACAAATTGCTCTCTCAAAAAGTGATATCTGATGGGAATATATTTTATTCTTGAATGCATCACTGGATTCTTTGAAATATTAATAGCACTTTTGTTGTCAAAAAAATAAAAATAGGTTCATCATATTTTACCTTGATATCTTCCAAAGTTTACTTCATCCAAAACACTTGAGTACAACACAATACTGCTACAATATATTTTGCTTCAACTATAGAAAGTGATACTAAATTCTACTTTTTGCTTAGCCATGATACTAAGCTATCTCTGAGAAAGAAATCTTCTCCACTTTTACTGTTTCTATCATCCAAGTAACCTACCCAATCTAAATCTATATAAGCAACCAAAGTGAAATATCTACCTTTGGGATACCACAATCCATAATCCAATATCCCCTTGATATATCTAAATATTCTCTTCACCAACTAAACATGACTATATTTTGGAGCTAATTAATATCTTTCAACCATACCTACTACATGCATGATGTCTAGCCTCGATGCTATCAAATATAAAAGACTATAATCATATATCTATACAAATATTGATCTATAATAGGTGAATCTTCATCCTTGCTCACCTTATTTCTTGTACTCATTGGTGTCCCAACTAGTGCACAATTGTCAAAACCAAAAATTTTCAACATTTCCTTAGCATATTTACTTTGAGATATAAAAATTCTTTTATTTGAATGAAATATTTTTAACCCTAAAAAAATGATAATTCTCCAAGCATAGACATCTCAAATTCTTTTTGAATATTATCATAAAATTCTTTTGTCATATTTTCAATGTTTCCTCTAAAAATGATGTCATCAATATATACCACAGCAATCAATTGATGCTCACCTTCTATTTTGAAGTATAGATAACTATTAGCAAATCCTCTCTTAAAACCTTAATCCTACAGGTACTTAACAAGTCTTGAATACCATGCTCTGGGAGCTTGTTTCAATCTATACAGTGCTTTCTTCAATATACATACATGGCTAATATTTGAGAGAATAAATCCCTCAGGCTACTCAATGTAGACCTCTTCTTCTAGATTCCCATTTAAGAATGAAAATTTGACATCCATCTAAAACACTTTGAAATTTTTAAATGCTGCATATGCAAGAAACATTCTAATAGCTTCTATCCTTACCATTGGTGTAATTTTTTTTCAAAATCTATTCCCTCAATCTGAGCATATCCTTTACATACTAGTCTTACTTAATTCCCGGTCACTTCTCTATTTTCATTCAAATTATTTCTATAAACCCATTTCATTCCTATAACATTGTGATCTTTTGGTCTAGGCACTAATTCCCAAGTATCATTATTTTATATCTAATTTAATTATTCAAACATTGCCTTAACCCAATGCTTATCATGTCTAGCTTTTGAAAAAGTTCTAGGCTGAATTTTGGATAACAAAGAGAAATTAACTTGCTCAAATTCACTTACCATCATTATTCTAGTGAAACTTCCTTAATTTATGTCCCTAATGATTTCAATTTCATTATAATTTCTCTAGACATATTTGGATGGGGTTTTGGTGTTATTTTTATCCTTCTTTTCATCTTCATCTAATTCTTTAAAATCTTCCTCTTTAATGATTTTAAAAATGTTTATTGGATCATTGATTCTTTGTGCTCCTTCTTATTCTATCCTGACACTTTCACTTTTAATTAATTTCTTAGTTCTTTTATTATAACATTTATAAGCTTTACTTTTACAAGAATAACCAAGAAATATATCTTCATCTACTCTAGATTCAAACTTACCACATTTTTCATCAGTTCTTTTTATGAAGCATCTGCTACCAAAAACTCTAAAATAATCAACTATTGTTGGTTTGTCTTTCCATAGCTCATAAGGAGTCTTGTCACTGTTGACTCTCAATAATGCTCTATTTTGAATATGCACTATTATAGAAATTGCCTCTCTCTAATATTTATCTAGTATCTTGGATTCATTTAGCATTGTCCTTGCCATCTCTTAAACTATTATGTTTCTCTGTTCAACTACTCCATTTTTCTATGGAGTTCTGACTACTGAATAATGCCTATTTATTTCATGGTCTTCCTAAAACTCGATAAACTAATCTGACATGAATTATCCTCCTCAATCTAATCTTAGGCACTTAATCTTCAAACTAGTTTCATTCTTAGCTAATGCTTTGAATGCTTTGAAATGTATGAAAGCTTCTAATTTTTTTTTTAAAACATTACCCAAGTCATAGTGAAAAATCATCAATAAGCAACATAAAATATTTCTCACCTTGATTGCTTTGAGTTCTCATATGTCCACATAAATCAATGTGAACAACCTCTAACATCTAAGTGGTTGAGTACTCTTTTGTTTTGAACCACCTTTTAGCCTACTTCCCATGCTCACAAGGTTCATAAAGCATGTCAGATGGCTTTGTAATCTTTGGAATATTTTTGACTACTTGCTTGTTGTTGATGTTGATAATATTTTCAAAATTTATGTGTCCTATTCTCATGTGCCATAGCTAACTTTCTTCAATCTAACTCAAACAACATCTTTGACCTTTGATGTCTGATAACATATACAAATTATTGTCTGTTCTGTGAGCATCTACAACCAACACATCTGAATCTTTTCTCCTAATTTCACAACCTTATGAATAAAACTTTAGTGTGTGACCCTAATCACATATTTGAATTACACTCAAAATATTATGCTTAAGACCTTCTACATATAAAACATTTTTAGTTTTAGTTCTACCATTATCCAAACTTAATGTACCTTTTTTGATAATGCTAGCAATAGTATTATCTTTGAATTTCACTATGCCACCATTGATCTTATTCAAGGTTATAAACTTGCTCTTATCTCTTGTCATGTGCCTCGAACATCCACTATCAATGAATGATGGATTTTATTCATTTATTGCATGTAAAGCTGTCTATATCGACATAGATTTTTTAGGTTGTTTCTTCTACCATGAACTTATATGAGCTTTCTTCTTGATGAATGGAGCCTTGAAACTCTGGTCCTTCTTGAATAACTCAAACTTGCTTCTATAGTATAGTTCTATGTGTCTGAAGGTATTACATTTATAACATATTATAGCCTCTTCATTAAAGCTTGATAGAGGAGCAAAAGAGTTATGGATTTTACTTGACTCTGCATGAGTTTCCTTCTCCTTATTTCTAAAATTGTTAGCCCTTTTTTGACATTATATTTTCTTATGACCATATTCATTATAATAAAATAGTAACCATAAAAATAGGATATGTTTGTGTATTTCTGACTTGATTACCTTTTGTAGCTCTATTCCTTCTAACCTTCTTTGTTTGAGATGTCCTCTGTATTCATAACTTTTTTCCTTTTTATTTCCTCTTTTGTAATATTTTAAACATAGCTCTTTCTTTTTTCTATGTTAACCTTATCTATGAAAGTAAATGCCTCTCCTTTCTCTTTTTCAAATCTGATACCTATCTTATTTAATATTAATCTTTGACTTTCTAATATCTTGTTCAACATATTAGTGTTATTCTCAAATTTTGAATCATTTCCTACTCTAACATTGACTAATTTATTTATTTTCTCAAGATCTACTTTTAAAGAAGAAATTTCAATAACATATCTTTCACACTCTTCACTTACTTTTTAAAACTATGCCATTAGATCTTTTTCATTCTTCTTGGCTTCTTCAAACTATGCTTGTAGATCTTCAATTGTTTCCTTTGACTCCTTTTCATTTTTCTCAATTTGGAGCTTTAATTATCAATTCTTCTTCTCAAGAGATTTTAACTCTTCTAAAGCATAGATGAGTTCTCCTTCTAGATTCACTTCAGCTTCATCCTATTCTTCTTCTTGATCATCTATACTTTTACTTGTAGAGGCATCTTCATGTACGGCCATGAATATAATCTCTTCTTCTTCTAAATCACTGACTCCACTATCTTCGACTGAGGTAGGATATTTAGAATACAAACTCTTCTTCTCAAATCCCTTCTTGAATTTTCCTTTGAAATTCTTCTTGTATATAGACTTCCCTTCTTCATTGTCACCATTACCCTTATCTAGGCACTTAAATATAAAATTTCTAATCTTTCCATAATTAAAACATTTACAAGGTAATTTTCCTTGATATTTACTTATGCCCTTTTTCATCTTGTAAATGAATAGATCTCTATTGTCATCTTCATCATCACTAGAACTATCACTTGATTCTTGAGTCTTAGCCTTCTCTTTCTTTGATGTCTTGAAATCAACTTCTCTCTTTGAGGGTTTCTCTTGTTCAATCCATATCTCATATGTTGTAAGAATAACATGTATCTCATCCATATTTAGCTTGGCTAAATTCTTCATCTCTTCAATTACCAAAACTTTTGCATCATATCTCAATGGTAGAGATCTCAAAACTTTTTGTACCATAATTGATTCTTCTAACTTTTCTCTAAGACCTTGAATCTGATTAACTATTTGATCAACCCATAAAATATAACTTGCTATATTTTCTTCCTCTTCCATATTCAAACTCTTAAACTATCTTCTAAAAGTTTGAAGCTTAGCTTACTAAACCTTTCCATCGCCTTTGTAAATATTCTCAAGTTTTACTCAAGTTTAAAGAGCAGATTTACATTTAATAACTTCAACAAATTCTAATTCACATAAACCACATAAAATAGAATTTAAAGCTTTAGCATTATTTTCACTTGCCTTATTTTTTGTTGGAGTAGTTACAAGTGTCTATGGCTCTTCATATTCCTCCACTAGTTCTTGCCAAATGTTGAATCCAAGGGCCATCAAATAAGTCCTCATCCTTATGCTCCAAAAAGCATAATTTGTCCCATCAAACAAATGTGCCTTATTTGTATAAAAACCTTCATGTGATCTAGGCATCATTCTTTCCCAGATCTACCTTCAAGATGTAAAAATTTTTCAAAAAAAAACCTGCTCTGATACTAATTATTAAGCATAAAAATGGGGGGTGAATTAGTATATTATATATCTTTGACTTAATATGATTTCTTTTCTTTAATCACTTAATCACACATTCAAGATATGCCATAAAATTGAAATAATAATATGCACCACACAAGAGAGAAAGAGAGACACCAAATTTTTATGTGGAAACTTAAAGTGGGAAAAACTATGGAGAATAATCTGAAGTATATGAATGAGCACCAACTCAAATTACAAAGTTCACAAGCACCAACTTGCAGGAGCACCAACCCCTTTGTCAAGCACCAACACAACAACTATTTGTGAGCACCAAACCACAAGAGCACTAACCCATTGCAAATATTTATTATCACAATCCATAGGAGCACCACCCCCTCTTGTGTATAGAACACAACTATTTCTCAATATTGCTTACTCAACAAATGATAGAACTCTACAATATTTCCTACTTTTATCTCTTCTAAAACAAATATAAACCATGCACTCTCTTACATATCACAAATGGCTTCTCAATCCTATTTATAGCTTTCCAAATGACCTTTGGCATTCACCCTTTTTGACCCTTCAATCCTCATATAAAATGGTGCCAAACTTGCATGACCCTTCGTATCCTAGCATTTGAAAAGTCACATGGTGACCTTTCATAAGAAAATTCATCATTTATTTTGTTTTCTTTATCTTGGTGACTTTTCATATTCTTCAAAGTGTCCCTTCATGTAAAAATGTGTCATACCCTCTTTTATCTTCACATGGTGACTCTTGGAATTCTTCAAGATGACTCTTCATGAGAAAATGCATCCCATTTCTCTTTTGTCTTTACCCCATAACTCTTTGAATTCTCCACGGGCCCTTTTTTGACTTATATACAACAAAAAATATATTATTTAATATTAAATAAATATTAAAACACATTATCTAAGATATGAATATTTAAAACATCATTAAATTCAATGGGGCCTTTATCACCAATGCTAGACCTTTGACATCAATGACAATATTTCTGACAAAACACCCCACTTTAAAGGGGTGATTATGAAACCATTATTTCCTATGATAAAATTACCATATTTTATTTTTAAAAAACCACATATTTAAAACATAACCACCCTATAATGACAAAAACACTATGGTGATTTTGAAACCAAATCATCAATTTTGTAACACATAGTGGCAGTTTTATCACAACCAATAGTGTTTTTATCATGCATAAGTGATTTTTATTATTCAGATGATAGAATCCATAGAGTAAAAATAAAATGGATTTAATATGGTATTTTAGATAGTAATTAATTTAAATGGGAGTAGTTTTAAAGAGAACCCATTTTGAACATACACTATGAGATCAATGCAACATCATTAGATATCATTTCAGAATGTTGCACCATACAAAATATGGATGCATACATATTGACCCATCAATAATATGTATTTTCATGAATTTAAGATGTTTTGGTATCAATTAGTGACATTTTTAAATTTAAATATGTGGTTCTAAATACTTATCTCACTTACTTTAGTGGTGCAGGGAAGCCAACCAAGACTTAGTGTGACCTATAGATAAAAGCCAAGAATCAAATGTAGTTTTAACAAAAGAGAAAAAATAATAATATGTAAAAAAACATGGAAAATAATACATACCATTAATTCATGGAATATAATAATACCTAAATCATCCCTTAAGGGGATTGAATCTAGTGGCAAGTTGTTATGTACCTACAAAATTGTATAACATGTTAAAAAAGATCAAAATTCCATTAAAACACTAAATTTAAAACATGCATCATAAATTATAGTAATTATATGGTATATAAACATGAAAATATATGTAAAATGTGAAAATATTCCAAAAATAAATCTTTCAAACAAAAATAACTAGTTTGTGGCCTAATATATTCAAAAACTTGCTAAAACAAATTCCCTTATGTTGATTGATTTGAGAGATTTTAAAGCTCTAGATTGATTGTGATAGATTTGAGAAAGTGAGTAGTCAATGGATATAAAGTGATATTAGTATGGGTAATCTATCAATTTGAGGAAAATTTGGGCAAGGATAGGTAGGTTTTTATGCATTTTCTAATTTTGTCCCATTTTTGAAATTTTGCTCAAAACACACTAATAATCTAGTGAAATCTGAAAATTTTAGTGTAAAAATGTTAGTTGGGGGAGTTATATTAATTATTCATGAAATTTTTAATGATTTTGGTGAATTTATGAGTGTTTTGGGTGGATTTTTGGGATACGTAGATGGTTATCAAAATTACTGTTGTAAATAAAACCGTTGGTCTTCACAAATTGACAATTATGAAACTACCATGTAAAAATTTCATAACCACTACTAAGTGATTTCATAACCACCCTATGGTGGTTACATAACTATCAATTTTAAATAGGGATAGTTTAAATCTTGATAATTGAGAGGGAAATATTGGGTTTTTGGGTTACAAAAATTATTTTTTTGAGCTAACTTAAGAAATTTAATTATTGAAGGGAGATTATATACACTAGAATAAAGCCTGAGATTAGGATTGTATCCCTCGAGTGATGGAAACTATGATGGTATACAATTTTTTTAAATCTTGGATCTTATTAACATACTATGAGTGGAATAAGTGGGGATTATTCTCACCTCAATAAGGTTGTTGTGTAACTTGCATACCTACTAGGACCCTAATCATAACACATTAATGTTCCTTTCAATCCCTAGGAGAATGGACCACCACACTCATAGATGTAAATAATATTAAAAGTCTTTTTATGATAATTTGGTTAGTGGAATTCAATTAGTCACAATTAATGTTGAGGCATCAAGTTGGGCTATTCATTTTGGAGATGTGGGAACACTCAACATGGGTGTAAAATATGGAGTGTATATTTTTGGGATTGAGGGATTAATGATACCTAGTATTTAGAAGGTGATAATTGGTATATTTTCCTCCAAACTATTGGGGGATAAGGGTATTGATAGGATAATTTATAGCTGGTCCCTAATCATAAGTCAGATTGAGGAGAGAGGAACTCAATTCTCTTAGATCTAGGAGATCTCATCTCACACTTATAGAGATTTGTATTGTTTGACTCAATTGGGAGCACTTTCAATTAGTCACTCCATTCTATTAATAATCTAGGTATATGAGTGAATAATCACATACTATAGGGGAGTAGATATTGGATATGTAGGGGCCATCAGGGCCTCTAGGTGAAAAGATGTGTCATAATTTCATGTTTTTCCATGAGTTATTGGTATTATTACAGTGGTGGATTTGATCACCCTACCCTACCAAGGCATGATTGGAATGTGAGATGGGGATACTTACTTTATTGTAGTGGCCACATGGGTCATGTAGTTACATGACAAAATTAAAAAGGTTTACCTAGTGGAAATAGTGCCTAAACAATTTGGCATGTCCTACTCGAGCAAACTCTAGATACTAACAATAGTTTATAGAGGTATGCAAGAGGAATGGTTAAGGAGATTTGGATGGTTGGAATGACACTCGATTATACAAGTGGTGTCTATTACTCAAGTTATTTAGGAAGGATTTATCTAGGGTTAAATGGGATATAGATAGATTAAGGTAAAAGGGTGATAACCTATCTCTATAACAGCATAATTAGATGATAAACTTAGACATAACATATGTTTAATTAATTAAATTGAGATAGGATAAAAATAGTAAGTACAATTATGATATATATATTATATGTAAATGACAAATAAATAATGTAATTATTTGGTTATGATAATAACAAAATTATGGATCTAGAATAGATAGATAGTAGACTGAAATAAAATTATGTAATAGTCATTGGATTATAGAGTCGATAATTCTAGAGATGCATACACTGATATCAACCTTGGATGGTTATGTTGATGTTACTATTTAAACCTAATATAGGTTTCTTATATAAAATACATGGTATAAAATGATGTCAACACCTAGATGCTTTTGACTTTGTATTCCCCTTTGCTCTGGTAAATTTAGATTTGGGTCATGGACTATCGCTCCTCATAATTTTTTAAAACCCTAAATCCTCATATTCATATTGACCTTGGGGGAAATGGATTAGTTGGTGCATTGTGTCAATATAACCCTAAATACCCCTCTATTAATGAGTGATTCCTTCATAATCAATACTCTGAAGAGGGACTCAAATAAATATAATTATCCCCTGCATGTTTTCTTATGTGTGAATCATGCAATATGTGGAAATCAAGTACAACAATGACCTAACTTGTAACTTAGAAAATTAGACTCTTAGGATACTCCATTAGTAATTCAAAACTATTTATGTGTTATCCCTATGATTGATATGTAAATAGGATAAAATAGGGAAGATATTATTTATCAAGTTCTTATTTTAATGCTTTGATAATATTCATTAGGTATTTTCTAGGTTTATGCTAGGTGAGGAATGAATGAGGGTTGATCTTGTATTTATATCATTCCTTTTAGACAAGTAACTCACATTAAATCACATATTCTAACCATTAGGATACATTTCATTTACAAATTGCATAACTTTATGGCATTGAGCACTTATGTCAAAATAAGACACTTGCATTAGAGAAGGACACATTGACATAGGTGTGTGACTAGGACATTTGTGTTCATGAAATAAGAAAATAGGTACAGACTTAGAACTCACATAAGTGAAATATAGGTATCTTTTAAGCATTCTAATCAAGATATTAGTTATGCATCATCAACATTAGACTGGTTAGACCAAAAGGTAGGCCAAATGGCACAAGGTAGAGTAGATGTGAGATTTTCAAAAAGTGGGAAAGGTCCAAAACTAATAAAAATAGCCAATGTCTAAGTTTTCCAAGTGTACAAGACTGAGGTGCTATATAATCCATAAATATCATTTACATTTCCCCCCTTTATTTTAGTAATGAAATTTTTGGTTTAAAGGAGAATAAATGTGTACTTGGGTGTATATAACACACCTTTGCCTTTATTTGAGTCCAACTTGAGTTCTTTGTTGGTAATTGACCTATAACTAAGAACATGTTATAGTACATAATTTGTGCATATAATTTGAAATTAAAAGTATTAAAAATATTTAAATTAAAATACCAAGGTTTTGGAGTACACCTGTGTATTGATGTAACTGCCTTGCCTATTGGAAAGTTGATTTGAAAAGATATATCATTACAAGGATTTATAATTGAGATTAGGATCTCTCTCTCTCTCTCTCTCTCTCTCTCTCTCTCTCTCTCTCTCTCTCTCTCTCTCTCTCTCTCTCTCTCTCTCTCTCTCTCTCTCTCTCTCTCTCTCTCTCTCTCTCTCTCTCTCTCTCTCTGTGTGTGTGTGTGTGTGTGTGTGTGTGTGAGTGTGCGCGTGCGCGCGTGCGTGTGTAAAGTGCATATATCCAAGGGGATAGAGAGAAATCAAGATTTAAAGACACATGCATCCAACCTTGGAGAAAATGTGAGTTACCACTGATAATTTAGATTAGCTCAATTGTGCAACCTAGTCATACTTATAACCTAGTGAGCATGAGTGGATAAAGTCAACTCATAGTATTAATTTGGTAATATTGGATGATACAATCAAGTCCAACATGCCAACTTGGCAAGATTTAGTGATTCAATCACCTTAACCATACCAAAATGAAACCAACTATTATAGTAGATTGGCTCAATATAGTTCATAAAAGTACATTTTGGTGGGTGTTGACAGTCCTTGAGAGTGTTTTTAAATATGAAAATAATTTGGATTTTGTAATATTAGTTACACATTACATAACATATTAACTTTATATATGTCTCATACTAAAACTATGTATAATCAATGGTACCAATGTGTAGAATTTTTCCATAACTATAAATCTTAATTATATAATTATAGGATTTGGCCAGTTCAAAAAATGTGTAAGTGTGAATAACATGTTTCCAAATCATTCCCCAAATATATATGGAGAAATATAAAAATTTAAATAAGTGATAATTTGGAGGACATGTTTCCAAAACATGCCCCCACTGAATCTAGTGTACTGAATACTGAGTAAGTGTGGATAACATGCTTCCAAAGTACTCCCCCACTAAATTCAAAATTGGGAATGTGTGAAAGCCATGTCTATATGAAATGCCCCCACTAAATCTAAAAATTGTTATAGATGTTGAAAACATGACTCTATGACATGACCCCACTTATATTCCCCCCTTTGAGGTGAGGGAATAATAAGAACCAGTAGTTACCTCACCTCAAAAGGATAAGACAACTAAATAATGTGTGAATGTAACTATGTAGCATATAGTAAAACATGTCTAGGTAAATATCACATTGAAACATAGAATAATGTGATAATAAGAAGGTCTAAGATGTATGATAAAGATCATGACAATGTCTAGATAGTAACAATACAAGATTAACAAGCGTATAAGTACACACACAAGAGCACTGAAAAGAAATTCAAAATGTAAAGGTCCAAGGAGAATGCAAACAAGGGGCATATTCAAATTTTTCATAATTAAAAGGGACATGACTTAGTTAAATGTCCAAAAAATAAATAATGACATACTCAAATGTCTGTGAAATAAAAAAATGACATACTCAAATTTTAAATAAAGCACACATGGGCACAAGGGCCAAAAATAAAGGATCATATTTAGATTCTCAAAAAAGTAAGACAATAGTAAGACAAGACACTCAAGGAAGTGCATAAAGGAAAGCATAAGCAACCAACATAAAAATATCATAGTAACCCATGGATCCAATGTTTTAGAAAAAAACATAAAGTGGATAGCATATCAACTACCCTGTGAAAGATATAATCATGGATAAAGGCATGTGTAAGTACATATTTAAGCTCAAAACATGATAATTTAAAGTTACAATAGAATGATATAACCTATAAGTATCATGATCATAAAGGTGTATACCCCCAATGTGCACATGGCATGAGTAGAGGGAAGGCCCAACATCTAAAATAAGAATATTTCATGTATTTGTGTATGCTTGTATCACAATCATGTATAAGCATGACACATATGTGCATATAATAGTAACTAATATGCCATCCATCAACATGGAACTAACACATAGATGCCAAAAATCCATTAGAGTATGTTTCATACTGAAAATATTTTTTTTAATTTTTTAATGCTTTTTTTTTTGGTAATTTTGGAATATGTGAAAATAAAGAACTATTCTATAATCTCATCCAATAGATGCTCATCCCATCTAGGAACCTAGTGCAATAAATTGGTGTTACTACCAAGTAGTATGTATAGGTATAATATTTATCAATGTATAATATGTCATGCCCTATGGTTTCTTTAAAGTAGTAATAATAAGAACATATTTAAGTGTGCTTCATATCCTTGGTTTACATTTATCCACATTTGGTTTCTCATTTGTCAGTGATGAATTTAATTGATAGGTACTAGGTACTGTAGATAAGAATAAATTATGTGGTAATTTATCAATCATATCATAACATGGTTTTCTAAACTCTTCATATGTAGAGTTATCACCATACATATGAATAGTAAGACTAGAAGTGTTTTGATATGAGGAAAGGACTATAGTTTCCCCCCTTTATAACCACATTTATAACATTAGATTGGTCAAGTGTTTCTTATTTTTTACCTCTTTTGTTAGAAACCCTATTTTGAGAATGTGTATTTACTTTTATTGAGTTTGTTTTGGTAATTTTTTTGGGATCTTTTTATAGCATTGCCTTTGGAATATTTTTTCTCTAATTGTTGTATTTTCAAGTGTTTTTGTTTTGAATCATCCTTTTGATGCATTTTTTTATTCTTTATGGAATTATTCCTTTTGTTCTCATTTTAATTTATAGGTTTTTGCTCTTTTGTATTGGTAAACTATAAATTTGAATGATTTGAATTAGTATTGCCAATATAGCCCAAGCCTTGATGGTCATTCTAATCATATGTGACAATAGGATGAGTGATGACTTGGGAATGTTTTCCCAATCCTTGACCATGATAACCATTTTTTTAAATACTTCATTTCAAAACCATATTGTTTTGAAAACTGAATATCATTATTGAGAGGTAAATTTTTATCCTTTTCTTGACCTGATTCTTCTTTTTAAAGCTTTTCATGTTCTATGTTTCATATTGGCCACTAATTTTGCTCTAAATTTCTCTTTTGTACCCACATTTTTTGTTTTGTTACTTGTCATTTGGGATAGGTGATTAATGCGAGTGGTTTTTTTGGTTGATGTATTAATGATATACACACCACCATCTTTGTATTTTTTATTTAACATAATTATTAACACAAATTTTATTAATAGTTTTTAAAAGGTAACCAATGTAACAAACCATATAAACTATGACAAATTAGAACCCAAAATGGGTGATAAAATCATCCATGCTAGACATATTTTACAGCAATTAAGGATTAAAAATATAAAAATTATAAGACCCTAATTGACCTAGGTTTTGGAGTTAAAATATCATGTTCCCAAAGTGTTTAACCCTCATAAGGAGGTTCTAGTGAGAGGAGAGATAAGAACCCTCAAATTGGAGAGATTATTTCCTATGGTGGTACCACTAGGAGACACCATAGGATCTAAAACCTCGATCATTCTTCTACATTAGTATCTTCCCATAGGAGGAAACTAAGATCTTGAGTTATGGCATATATCAATGTGTATTGTACACTTGTGATTCTTTTTTGTATTTTTGAGATCTTGAGACACTTTGGTCCTCTACAAAGGTGATTGTATTGGATATTAATGTTTTAAAAAACTATCTAGTATTATGATATATATGGATACATTATAGTTTACCTCTAAATTACTTGTCATTATATATTATGGGATTTTAATTTATATGTTTTCATTTTCAATTGATTCACTTTAGATGACTAGGCATGTGATGATATACCATACACATCTATTTTTTTGGTAAAATTCTATGAAAAATTCTTATTTATGTGAGAAAAAATAAATGTAAATTAATAAATATGATTAATGTTTATAAAAACATGCATGTGTTAAAAACAATTTTGTAGGTGATCACATAATTATTTTTCTACGAATAGCACATGACTCCTAATTTTTAGCAGGGGAATGAAAAGAGAAGCATGATAGATGTGAGATGATAAAATATGAAAACCATGGATCAAAATTAATAGGAAAAAGGAATATAACCTAATCCTTAGATCAGAAGGGGAAATTTCACTTCTTTCTATACTTACAATATACTAACTTTGTTGGCTTTATCTAGGGATGACTAGACCTGATAGAATAAATGAGTGGGATAAAGTTACCCTTTTTAGCATAGGTATATAAACAAGCTTTTTTAAGATCTTTTTATTTGGGAACTTTTTTATTTAGTATCAATTTTGCATTTATATTTTATTTTTCTTTATGACCCCCACACTTAGTCTCATGTGACTATAAAGACACATGAGATCATCACCAAAGATGAGATGTAGGTGAGTAAAGACATCTCTCTCCAATTCTGACCCCACATGACTATTAATATGTGAGGGCTCAACATCAAAGGTTAAAAAGGGAAAGATGTTTGAGACTTAGTTTTGGTGTTTCATAAGCTTTTAATAATAGTTCATTTTTTTTATAAGTCTTTAACCCCACATATTGGCCCCATACAACTAGTAAGATGTAAGGATCATCACTAAAGACCAAGATAGGTAAGTAAATCTGCCCATTTTTAATCATGTTAATGTTTTGATTTATAATAAATCATAAGATGAGACTTTGTCATGGGGAATATTATAAACTAGGTTATAGGATAATATTTTCCAAGTTTTAAAATAAGGTATATGGAAAAGAGGTGTATATCTACACCTAAGAACTAAGACAAGAACTGGTATAATGTTAATTTTGAAAGATGTCTTTAATAGGATAATAAGGTAATGTGAATATGGGATGATATGACATTTTTCACCTTATAAGTTTTGTGCCATGTGAACTATCAACTAAACAATCATTAAACACCAAATTTGATATGCAAATGAACACACAAATTATGAAAATTCAATGCATTGAGGGAAATTTGATATGCAATAAAAAATATGGAAATGCTTAACATGTAAGGAGTTTAAAGATTTACTAAAATCATTTCCTTCAAAAGTAAATAATAGATAGGCTTTGTTATTTAAATCCTTAGTCACTAGGTAAGGGCATAATCAATTAAGCCTAAAATTTTGACCTTCTCCTTTATTTTTTTTAGCTCAACTTTTGAGCCTAAGGACAATGTCTCCCACATGTATCAAGTGCTCATATATATTTTTATTTTATTATCCACCCATATAATTTGTATAAGCAATGTGATTCTTTGCAATATCAAGTTGGTGTTCATCTAAAGACTTTGTCTCATCTATCCATGCATTTATGTACTATTCCTGGTCAAGAAGACCTTGGAGAGAAACACAAAGGTTTTGTATCTCAACATAAATAGGTAGAATATATTTAGATCCAAATATAGGAAATATTGGTTTGTTCCCTAGGAATTTTAATCTTCGTTCTATTAGTCCAAAGTGACAGATAAAGTTAAAAATACCAATCTCATTTGGAATCTTTGATTATCTTGACCAAGATCAACTTCAGGGTCTTATTGGTACATTCATCCTAGTGGTTAGCTTATGGATAATATAAGGAGGCCATATGATGTGATATGAAAAATTTATTACATATTTTAAATACCTCAAGGTTTTTAAATTGGCACCCATTTACTATTGAGATGATATAAAGAACCTCAAATCGGTAAATGTTTTAGTTAAGAATAAATTTTTAGTGACTAAAACATTAATAGTGAAGTGAGGGAAAGCTTACCAATCAAATCTAGACCCTAGGTGCAAGAGGTCTAAGGCATAATGATGGGATATATATCTTGAGGATGAATTTTTATCTCTTCAAATAATATTTACACTTATCACATTGCATAAAATATTCAATGCCATCAATTTCAAGAGTGGGCCAAAAGTATCCCATTCTATGTATGTTGTGAGTGGTTGTGTGGCCACCTAAATGACTAACACAAACCCTCTGTGATAATAAAGGAGTCTTTCTAACTCTTCTTGGTTTAAAAATCACATAAATATGCTATCAAATTCCTTTTAGTGGAGAACCTCATCTAAGATGACATACTCAGAGGCAATAACATGACGATGTCATACCTATTAAGAGTTGGACCCCTCAGGATAGGTGTGACTAATTATGTAATGTACGATATCAAAATACCAAGGAGAAGATGTGATAAGAGGTTTATCTATGTAATAAATTAATTTATTAGTTAAATAATTTTCAACAAGATCACTAACATGTTGGGAAGAATATGTCAACCAATCAACAATGATTTATCCCATGATGAACTTCTCATTGACGTAAGTGAGCTCAACTTCACTTAAACATGTGATAAAACATATATATTTTCATGAGAGGGTTGTTTGTGCCAAGAAATAAGTCTTGATACCTTCCTATGACCCATGTTTATTAATTAAACATATAGTGATGCAATTGCTTAATTACAAACATAGTTTCCAAATGTTCCTTCTCCACTTGTAAATAGTCTATTTCATAGTCCATGATAGTGTGTCTAATGAATTAAATGGAATGTTATTTGATAGTATCATACTCTTGGGAAAACATGTAGGTAATATATTCCTTAGTTTCCCTAATGCAAATTATCAAGGGATTATTTGGATTGGGTTCAATAAGCATAGGGGGAGACATAAAGAATAATTTTACCACTTCAAATGACTCCTAACAATAATCTATCCAAGTTAAACCACTTTAATTGTTAATTTTGGACAAGAAACACATATAAGGGAGGTTAGTCTTGTGTTATTCCAAGAAATAAAACTCAAATAAACACACTAAATTCCTAATAGATCTATCCTAGACATTAGGAAGAGATTAGGTAATAATCAAACATAGCAAAAACATAAAATAATACACTCTTTTACCTTCCTTGACTTGTTGAATATATTTCTCATATTGTGCATCAAAAAGTCTTTGACAATAAAGCTTTGTTTGGCTCCTTGGCACCTTGGATTTGATTGTTTATCTTAAGATTTGGTCATGGTAACATTACTTGAATGAGACTTATGGAGTAAATCTTGCATAATAACTCTACAATATCCAAGTTTAGAAATGAAGGGGTATGGCCTTGTATTTATAGCCTCAAAAATTAACTCTCACCTAAGGTGAGTTAAGGTTTATTTTAAACATAGAATGGGTTAAAAATAACCCTAGGTTAGTTGAGACTAACTCTAGTTGATTTAAAATTTATCATGTGATTATAATTTTCAATTACTAGGCATGGATTTCAAATTAGATATTTTAAGATATTTTCAAAGAGTTTAACAACTCATAAAGATAGTGATAAAAAGGTTTGATATTTTGAATTTTGGGATTTCCATTTTTAGATATTTATTAATTGTAAATAGATAATTCAAATAAGCATTTAATATTTTTTAATTATTTAACTAAATTTGATTAGAATTTTTACTCTTTCAAGATTTGATCAAGTGCCCAGCTTAATGGGTCGATAGGCCACATTGATAGTTGTTATTACACAAGGTAATTAGGGATGAATCTATTAGAGGTTATTGTTGCATACATTATAGTACCCCAAATAAGGATACATTAACATGATTTTGATCTTTGATGAATGATGCACAACTAAATTTGGTATGTTTAGTGATTCCTAAGCTTAATTTGTAATGGTTGGTAGGAATCAGTCTAAAGTCTAATCAAAAGTTAGTTGTGGATAGTATTAGGTGTCTACAATTTTCCCACATTTGGGAAGGCATTACAAGCTATAATAATAGTAACATATCTCAAAGAGTAAAAAGGTCATGTATGCTTAATACCCCAAATGATGATGGATAAGTTCTGGATGTTCCCTTGAGGGAGTGATCGACAAAGAAGGTCAATGATTGGACCCTTGAAAGAATGAAAATGATTGGAACAAAAGGTAAAAGGGGTAGAAAAGACTGATTTGTCCATAGGTGGTTATAATCAATGGTATAGTGACTTACCCTGGGTGGGAAGATAAATAGGATGACTTTCCCATAGATAGTTATAATCATCAGGATAGTGTGATAAAAAGATAATGATTTTCCCACATGTGGTTATAATCATTAGAAAAAAAGGATAAGGGTAACAAGAGAATTATTTTATCAAATGTGGTTATAATCATGAAATTGAAAATAATGATTTGCCCATAGGTACTTATAATCATTTGTAGGATAAAAACATGCCCTAGTTGGGTGGATAGAGAATGGTTTGCTCAAAAGTAGTTATAAGAATTATCATAATACAAATATGCCCCTATTAGGTGGAGGATGTAAGGATTATCCCAAAGGCATTTATAATCATTAACATCCAAAATGGGTCAAAATATAATGATTTTCCCATAGGAGGTTATAATCATTGGTAGAATGATGGGAGTAATATGGTAAATTGGAATAGGGGGATTACATTAATAATGTGTATTCATGAAGCAAGATTAAGTTGGTATAAAGGAGAAAGATGAATTTGGGAATCTTGATAGCATGGATATGCACATCCTAACTCTAAAGGATTAAATTTTTTTCATGATTTATTTAATCTCTATGTGGGAAATGATTTGGATAGATCATGATTTTTTTAAGTGCCAAGGAAAAGTACCATAACCACATTACTTGTAAGATTTCTTGAGCTAATTTTTGATGTAACACGTGATGATAGGTATCATGATATAGAAAACCATGATAACTTAGCCTAAATATACATAAATATTAATACATGATCCAATAAACAAGTGAAAATAATGCACTAATGATAAAAATGATGATGATAATGTTGATGTATGAATATGGATGGACTCAAGAATAGTGCACAAGGAATCACCAAATGAATTCACATAGATTGAATCAAGAAACATTAATTAAAGTAAATAAATAGGTAAACAAAGAAACAAATAGGAGACAAAACACCAAGAAAAGAAAAAATAAAGACAAAAAAGAAATGAGGACAAAATGAAACAAACACAAATAATGGTTAATCATAATGTTATTGGAAATAACATGACACAAATAAGAAGACAAATATTAACCTTAGGCTATAGGATACAAGAAAATAAACAAAAAAAATGGGGGAATATAAGAAAAGAAAGGGGTAGCCGAGCTGATTCTAGATGTGTTAGGCAAGTGGGCATTACCTACATAGTTTCCTGGATGTAAGATCCAACATAAACACTAGGCCAAATGTAGTTCTCCCAGGATATGAGATAGAAGAAAATGATGATTTGATAAAAACATGATTGATGTTGTAGAGGAATAGGGGAATGGTCTCAAAAAATGTTGAGAGTGTGGGATGTTAGGCTAGTAAGTATGGGGAAACTAAATGACAAGTGGTTTCTTGTGAAATAACTAGGGGTCTCAGAATCCTTAAGGCAAAGAAGTGGTTTACGTGGTGATTTTTAGGATATTCTATATCTTTTACAAATATTTTTAAAATGTTTTAAGTATCTCAACTTGATTTGAAAATTATGAAATACTACATGATCCAAATCGCAAAATAGAAAGAGCATTCAAATGTGAAAGCACTCACAAAATGGTGAGATCATGTCAAGGGGGTGACTAAGATAACCTCAACATGAATTTAGTGATACCTACATAGTCCCACTAGGACCTCAACTCACTATAGTTCTAGCTTACAGTATAGGAATCTGACTAGGTAGTAACAAGTTCTTAAATTAGACAAAGTAGACAAATGGCACAATATGGCATAGGAATGACAAGGTGGGACTTCAAAGCATGATAAAGGTGTTGTTCCTAATTTTCCAATAGTTATTTATAATTAGGAAACAATGGTACAGATCAATGATACTAATTTTACCATAGGTGGTTATAATTAGTAACACAATGTGAAACACTGATTTTCATAAAGGTGATTATAATCAAGAATACTCAAAATAAAATGAAATAAGAACTGAAGGATACAATTGTCAAACCACTATCATATTGCTTCAAAATATGAC